>CM052168.1:12678003-12718114 GCA_028455555.1 Augochlorella aurata | reverse complement strand
AAATTTAGAATCCTGAAATAACAGACCTATATGCATTTAGGTTGAAAAGTGTGCTGAATAACGTAGTTTTGCTATTTAATAAGAAGTGAAGACATAGGTAAAATAAAATGGCGTACGAAATATTTAATTTAAACACAGTATTTCTAGTGACAAAGTATAACCATGAACTTCTGTTTCACGAATTTATGTAAAAATGTACATATTAAAACGGATTTGAAATATTAAGAACCGAGTGTAATAATCTGCAAATGATGGATACAGTTTCAAGTCGCTGTTCGTCTACCGAATCTACAGAGGCAGCAAATGAAACTGTCCCTCTTAAAAATGATCTGCATAATTACACGGAGTCCAGTTACCAGAAGACGAAGTGGTCCGTATGCCAGCGGGTTCCAGCGTAAAAATCTGCGCACGTTGAAAACAGACGGGGCTCTCCGGCCGCTATAAATTCTGCGAACCGTAGGATCACGGCGCGGCGTGCCATCAGCGAAATTCGAACGAACGCAGGTTCCGTCGAGCGGACCAGAAAAACCTGACGCGTCGTCAGCAGATACGCGGCGAAATGTCAATTCATTGCGGCCGTAGGCGGTGTAGTGTGCTTTAGGCGTCTAGAGTGTCTTGCAGAGCCACGCCACGATTCACCGGCTGTTCAGTCTCACGCGTTCGAGGATCCATAGAAGCGTGTGCTCGCTGGCTGTCATAACCAAGTACCCCGGCCTGGATGTGCGAAGAGGTCTGTCCTCGCGCCCTGTACAAACGTATCGATGAAGTGAATGTTCGTGAACGACGCCTATCAAAATTCGCTGTTCGCTCGCTCGCTCGCTCGCACGCCCGCAAGCACATGCCCCCGCCCGATCATCTCGAACGAACGCGTATCACGAGTCACGACTCCGTTGGTTGATAGTTCATCGATCTGTGACTACGAAGAAGAGGACTCGGGAAATCGTTCGCTCGTGCACACGCTCGTTACGCCGAGAGAACTTTTCTTCGGGAGGAAATCGCGCGCGAAGGTGCTCGCACGAGCATCGAGAAACGAGTCACGACACACCATTCATCGCTGTCGATGTCGTTGCTTTTCCTTCTTCCAGCTTGGCACCGCTTACCATTTAACTGTACACAACGCTGGCCTTCGTAGACCTTTATTCTTAGCATCCTGCATTCTGAGGTCACGCTTCCGAGCATGCATCTGCGAAATCCACGCTGATCCTCCGTTGACGAAGCCAGAGACAAATCTGACCCGTTTGTGGATGCCAATTTCTGCACAGTTTCTTGATTTGGACTAGGCTAGTGCAATCAAATTCTGATTGTTTGTTGCTTGAAAGGTTAAGTCATTATTCCGCCAGTTTTGGAACATTTTAAACACCTAAATTTTAGGGGATGAGTGAGCCTGATGTTGTCGATAGAGTGAAATTATTCTTCAAAAGATTATTAACACTAAAGCTATCGAGCACCAAGAGTGAGACCGTACAACAATAAGACCGAATTTATTTAAACTTTACGCCATTTTTATTACAATACATGCTTGATTTAAGAAATTTATCGAATTATTTCCTTTGTGAAGCGGCTCTGTAAAAAGTGTGAAATCAGTCATTTTAATAGCGTTAAACATAATTAATATTCTTTTTCAATGAATGCCACCTAGTGATTTGTACCATAAACGCATAAAATCTGCATAATAGTGAACTAGAAATCGGAGTTTCTTCCCGCTCATGAAATTTTCCCTTATCAAGAGTGTCTAGTTTCCAAAAATTCATATTATTCCGTATCAAAGGCTCAAAAACCATTATTATAAACCCAATGAAGCAGCTCAATCCACGACGAATTCCATCAGCCTAATCCAAGTTACTGGCCGATTACCCACTAGAGATTAAAAGCGAAGCCGCGCGAACAACGCCGGCGCGATATAATGGTAAACATCGGCCGATACGAGTGTGGAATCACACCCCATGCTCATCAAGCGATTTACTATCCATTATCGTAAACTGGATGGAACGACCGGGACCACCCTCCCATAAACAGCGAAAGGTATCGGTCTCGACTTCGTTCCCGCCGCCATTTTCACGGGTCCCTCGTGAACGCGGGGAGAGAAACGCGGTGAACGCGCGACGGGTGGCGCCGTTAATTTAGTGCATCCTCTAACCGGGAGCCACGAAGATGAGCCATCGTCGAAAACAGCCCCAGTTCCGTCGGCGGCGACAAGTGGCCACGGGGCGCGAGTTTTACGAGCGTTTAACGGCCGATTTATCGCGTGCCGAAAGCGGGAAACGAAACCACGACCTGTCGCACGAATCGCCTTGTGCCGGGTCAAGACCGCGTGACCTGGCTAGACGGTTCGATCGACCAGACGATTCGACCGACCAGACGATTTACAATTTCCGATTTTCGAAGCAGCCGCGTTGCTTATTCGGCCCGCGTCCGCTTCCTTGAAGAGGCTGTCTCACTCGCCTCGCATCTCTTGTCTCGCGAGGGAGGTCAACATCCGTCCGTCTGCTTTCATCCACTCCCTGGGATTCCTGTCTCCCTTAGTCATCCCCGTGGTGTCCCGTAAAAGTGTCTGGCCGCTGACCGAACAAAGGAATCGATGCGCGAACAACCGAACACTGGCGAACCCTTCGGAATCGCGAAGCTGCTCGGTTCGGATAAAAATTTGGGGTGACGATAAGAAGTTGAGATCCGTCGAGGATAACGTGCCAGAGGACACGGTCTTTATCGCGGAGTGTGAGAAATTTTCGCTTGACCAACAAGATTTTCTCGGTTGAAAGCGTCGGCCGTTTACGTCGACTCCTCAAACCACATTTGCATGAAAGATTGACTGTGGCCGTGGGTACTCTATCGGGACACTGAACGAATGCTAAGGAGGCGATGTTAATCATTCAGAACGAAGTTTCTACTCGACGCCGCGAAGAATTAGCAGGTAGATGCCTGAAGTTTTAAATTTATCTACGGTTTACCAAATAGATGACTTCTGCGTACTCACCAGGAAGCCACCCAGACATCTTGCGCGGAATATATTCATAGGACACGGGGAAACGGGGAGACAGAGAGAGAGCGCGCGAAGTTCTATGCAAATGGCGTCGCGGAGACCCACGACTTATACCCGGTAATGAATATTTTAATTCGATTATTCAGACGAGAACTGGCGAACACGAGCGGCCGACAATGAACAGTGGCGCTCGGTGACGTCGGATCATTCATCATCGATTCGATTGCTCCACAGACGTCTGGTCCCATTAGGAACCGTGAATCACTTATTAACGAACCTTCGTTCTAGATTCCTACATTCACTTGATCTCTATTCCCACGTCACCGGGCCAATCGACCGCATTTCCTCTTGTTATCTGCCCATTAAAAATGTGTCTTCCTAAAACATTCAGCGCGGGGACGTAGCCTTTGCAGGTTCTGGACCCTTTTGTCCTCGATTGTTCCAAACCTAGATCTGTCGTAGTTAATCTTTCAGTCACATTCTAACGCTGTCTGTAGAAGTTGAACAAGTCAATGCAAACACCGAGCATGCACAAATCAATTCTTGGTACTCTAGATGTTGTAAGTAGTGTCGCCATTAATTTGTTGCTAATATAGAATCTTGAAAAGCAGATGGAATAAACGTCTGCATACAATATGTTGCACCCTCTTGTATTCCTATTTTCTGTCTGACAAGTTCTAATTTAGTCACGCCCCTCATTTCAAGAATAAACAAAGGAACATTTTCAAGTGCGACACACCGATTTTAATGAAATATTAGTATGGTAAAACTTTGGAAAATATTTAATACGTATTTTCTGTTATCTGCAATGATCTATATCTAGGGGATGAAAACAGCCGTCAAAGTCGAGGGTGAAGACCATATTTTTCTAAATATCTCAAGAACTAGAGGGTGTGGAACAATGAAAATCTTTAAAATGTGCATTCTCGATTTTCAGATGTAGTCACATTAAAAAATTTCTCAAAAAGTTTAAACAACATGTAAAAAATAAAGTTCTTTTTCTGAATTGTTCTTGTTAATTATTTATCTATTTTTATGTTAATTCGTATGGGTAATCCAAAAAAAGGGACACATATTTTCGGAATTTTGTTGTTCTGTCAGTTAACTGTTATTATTACACGCATTACGCTTTCCGACATCGTAAATGGTACAAAATTCTATGATCTACGAAATGTATTTTTGAAATTTTCATTATAAGACCATATAAAAAAATCGAAAAGGCAACATTTTTAAATTTTTTATCGTTTCAATCAATTGCAATCTAAAAAGTTTTTGCACATTCGTTATGTAGAAAAATACTTCGTCTAACGTATCAAAACGACTCGAGTCATTTGGTCCACTTTCAAAAAAGTTATTGCCTTTTAGAAGATGTTCGAATAGTTCGTGCCAGTGGCGGTACAAATTTCCATAAATGATTGAAATCCTTGGCCGAAATCGTGCGCAGAATACACCGCAACACTCAATCTTTCTGTAGCTACGAAATTAAGAGAAAGGTTTCCCTTTTTCGTGTTCCCAGCGAACTGTGTGACCAAGGGATAAGACAAGTTTTGACACAGCGAATGTCAGCCAACCCAGGCCGAGCCGGTCGAGTGTTGACCGTCCAGGCGTGCTAAAGTTTGCGGAGAATTTGGAATTCCATGTGGCTGGTTTCGACACGGTCGTTCGAGCGACTCCGGCTGGAACGAGGCGGCTGCGTGCAGGAAAACACTCGGAGCGGTAGCTACGGGGCTCGGGAACGAACAATTATCGGTAGATCCGTGAGCTGGAATAAATTTCGACCGGTAGTCCCCCCGGCTGGTTCGTGATCGTCGTAGAAAATGAGCAGTTCCATGAATTCCGGCGTCGTCCCGGTGGCTGCAAGCCAGCGGACGCGTAAATTAAGATGTACGCCGTGTCGTAAGCGCATGTTCGTAAAGTGTCGTGTTAAGTGGTAATTTTATAATATTCTAACGGGACGTCCGAGCACTATTTACCATGCCCGCTCGGACCAGGACGGCCACTACCGTTACGGTGTAACGCGTTCCAACCCGGTGGTTACAAAACTGTTACCCGTCAAGAATCTGCCAGCAATTCCTTGTAATGGCCTACGCAAATTGGAACCTTATGAAACATCAATCAAACACGGTGGCACCGGGCATCAATGATACCGCCCGGATTCGCGGTAATTTCACCGCGGAGCGAAGTATCGTCGCCTTTCCACCACGCCTCTCGACAATTTTCGTGTCCCAAGTCTAACACCGAATCTGCCTCTTCCTGGTAAGAGAAAGTCATCCGGACTATTTGTTTCTTGCAGACACTTGCAGATTATATGTAATTACGCTATCGCTTGCGAACGCACCGACACACGTGTGCGAAATAATATGCAAAACCGATTCGGAGTCAAACGTCTAGGCAACTTTTATGATAGACGCAACTTCCAGTTGAAGAAAGTCAAACAGGATCGATACGATCTTATTACTTGCTACGTTTTCTTGCACCAACGCGTTTGTTAATTTTTTCGTTTGTTTCTAGAAGTTTCTTTTTCTGAATATCACGAATTTAGAATTTAAATTGGCGAAACATTTTTCTGTTGGATATCACAGTTGACATTTACCTGTCAGTCAGGAATCTTGATAAAGCAGGTCTTTCGATGACCATGACAACTTTTTCTCTATCTCTGCATTATACATTCTCGTTAACCCTCTATGGTCCGTGTAACTTTCAGGTCATATGCTAATACGTCGACATTTTACAAAATAATTTTAGTTTTTTTCACACGATGACGTATATGTCTTAACTATATTGACGACGGTTGGCAGCGCCATCAACCTGAAATATCAAAGTAAATGCCTTGCAAGTTGTCCACAGATAGATATTTAAGACAAAAATTCGGTCCAGAGAGGGTTAAGACAAAAATGTCAAACATATATTTATTTAGAACTTTAACGATTATTAATAATTCTCCGAAATTCTCCATAAACGTATCTTTGTAATTTCAATAATGGTAAATTTCAAAATTTGGAACGTATCAAATCGAACTTATTGTTAGAGGTGTTACGGTATTTGCAGATTTCTGCTGCAATAAATATCGAAAATTTTCGAAATTTCTGCCAACTTTTTGTGTCAAGTTGCCGCGTTTCCCGAAAGAAAGAGAACGGCCAAGTAGGCGGCGCGAGTGCAGGTTTCGAACGGGTCGACAACAATCACGTGTCAGCGCATTAATCATCCGGTTAGCGAGAGCTTCCTCCCGGAGAAAGACGCGTTAACTGGATGATCGGATCGTGCGGTACAAGGAGGAGGAATCCGCGCGGGCAGGAGATCGAGTCGCAATCTCACGGTGCAACGTCGGTCGGTATCGCAATCAGCGTTTCAGAGGGCGATAAAATTGCTTCTATGTGTCACTAGATCACGTCGGGCCTGGTCCGGGCTCACAGAGGATGACGTGAACGCCGCGCCGGTTTGATAGGTCGCGCGATAAACCGATCAGATAATTTTCACCGCTTAGATCGAACCTGTCGGAGTCGCCGGGCTGCTTTGTCGTCCGGGGGGTAGACGCGTGGGACAACGGTAGCACGGTGGGTCGCCGGTCGTGGATAGGCCGTTGCTGCTGTATGAAGACGTAATTGGACCGGTTGACAGTTTCCGAGCATTCATTTGACGTGTGACATGATTCAGAAGCGTCCAGCCGTTGTCACATCTTCAATTGCCTCCTCCGTCGGAGCAATCATCGTCCTGCGGCTACGGCTCGCGAGAATCGTCGCAGACGCGACGAGCGGAGCGTCGAGCAGTGTCGGGAAGTGTGTCTGTGCCGCCTTTGTCCGGCAGCCCGGCGATTTCCTTTCTTATCTGTTGCGTCTCAGCGGCGGCTGTAACGCGATTCGACGCCGCACGAGCGCGAAAATACGGCCGTCGAGCTTTTGCAACGGAAGTGCAACAGATAGGACCTGATAGTGCTTCCTCGGAGCACGAGCTGGCGCGGCGTTCGGAATGTAAACAGGGTCGTTGCCCTCCTTTCTGGCGACGTTGTCACCCTTCAACGTTTCACTTTTGCGATCTCAAATGTCGCAAAATGATCGTTCCAGTGACTCGCTCTGTCGAGCTTTAAACGCGGCTACTATTTCAACAGATGGAATTTTATAAAAACGTGGCCTTTTTTTAACCCTTTGAGGGCGAGTGTCGACATAGTGACGTCACTAGGCATTTTCTATCTTATTCTAAAATTTGCAACATATAATTTGATTGTTTAAGTATCTGATAGATAATCTATTAAAGCTTGGCGACTCTACTTCCGCAGATTATTCGATTCCTGCAAAAATGTTCTTGTATGTAACGACGTGTGAGAATACCAAGATTAGTTTTTGTCAAAAATTATTGAAAAATTTTCTTCGTGATCGGATGTACAACAGATTTGCAGACTGAAGTTTCCTCTTTGCGATCACTATTCGAAACTTGATCTAGAATTCTCTCCGATATTTTGAACATTTAATTAAGAAGCTGTATCTTCGCGAGACTAGTTGCCCATAATCAGTTGCAAAAATAATGCAACGTAATCAATGTAATAAATATCGATGTTATGAATAGGCCGCGGATTGCATGCATTTACAGATAAAACTGAATAGATGCAATATAGAACACTAGCCAATTAAAAATAGTTTAATCATTCCAATACACCATTTTCAAAATATGAAAGGTAATCAAGAAAGACAGAAGTCCCCGAGTACCTCCTGTTCCGTACAACAGTTGCGTAACATTTTTATTTAGCATAAAGATCCGCAGTATAGTTATCATCTAAATAACTTAACCACGTGGGTATCGTTATCTATTATAACGTAGTCAGCAGATCCTCTGCGACTTTCGTGGCGAACAGCTGTCTGGATTCCCGCGGTTGCTCGGATCTCTTTGCACGCGGCATTGCAGCCCCGGAGCACATAGTTTCAGAAAGTGGCCAAAAACTGGCGATCATATCCGGAGATTGCAGGTTCGAATTATTAGCGATGAATTAATAATTCCCGGTTGTCGCGGCGCGTTCGCAAGCTGCTGAACGTCTTTTCGGGAGATCGGCGGGTTCCCCGATTGAAATGTCCGTGGCAGGAGGGGCCAGGGCGGTGCTGCCGAAAACCTGGGGAGGAAACCGGAATATTTCAAGGCATAATACCGGCCCCTGGGACCCCTTAATAACACGGTGGCGGTCGCGGTGCCCCTGGATCCAAGGCCGAGATACCAGAAGCTAAAAAGATAATCGTACACGCGGGCTCCGGGTAGAAAGAGAGTTTCCGTCGGGACAGTGATTATGTTAATCGTTACGCCGTTTCAGGTATTGATAACGGTATACTGCGACGCCAGTGTACGAGATCGTGCACCTTGCAGCAGATTATACCTGGCTAACTCGATGGTAAATAGAAACCTTATGCGATAACGAGCGACGTGTTTCGTCGGGGAGGTTCGTTCCATCAGGTGAATTATCAGCGTGGCTCGGCATTTGGTGTGCCGGATCCGTCAGACCTTCTCCCAGGACATTCCGTAACCTGTTTATCGAAACCGTTTAGTTGGAAGCGGTGATTCTTGCCGAGTATTAATTGTAATTATACACCGGACGCTAATTGCACGTTATTAGACGGCAGAGTGGCTGGCAAACAAACCTCCGTTCCTCCGCGCGCAGCTGTCTGCCCGACGTGCTAACTCGAGACATCAAGCTGAACTGGTGAACCGGGCTCGTCAACTCCTTTCGCGAGATTTAGAACGTTTCGCGGACGCGTCCACGCTTCCGAGCCAACGGCCTCAAACTTCTTGCTACCCTTTTGCCTCGTTAACATCCCCGAGCAACGTGCGCCGCGTGATGCCCTTCGATTTTGCTAAATAATTGAAGAAGCTGCAACGTGCCAGCTACGGTTTCGATTGACTCGAGAAAACCACCAAACGTACACGAATCTCTTAGCAAAACTCCATTTTTGTTAGAAAACTAAACATGGAAATTATACTTTTTTTATTATTTGAATGAATCTTTAAGTAAGCGTGTAACGACAAAATGTCTCTTAGAATTCAGAATTATACATTACAAAGAATTAATGTAATATTGCCGATCTTTGCCACACCTTTACAAAGCAAAAGAAATGCTCTTAACGCATTCGCTTTCTCCTGAAATTCGCAATTTCATTTTAAATTCTGTATATGGAAGAATAAATGCATTAATTAAATTCTATTGTTTTGTGTACTAAAAAATTGAATTTACTTACATCAAATACAGTAAGATATTCTTTAGACATTCTCGCTAAGATCTATTTATCAACGTCTTCCATATTTTATCACGATATATTAATTAAAACACATATGAACACGTAGTCCAAGACCGATCGAATTAAATTAAATAGACGTCATCGATACGAATGAACACTTTGCCTTTTGAAAGGCAAGATTCTCAAGGATCGGTGAACGATGAAGAAAGTTAGGTTCTAGCTTGTTTAGAGTAAAATGGAGAATATCGTGCACCAAGCCGTGTAGAATCAAGGGCCGAAGGTCGAGAATACAACGAGTGGCGTCGACCACCGCTGAAAATTACATTTCTCGTTCGAGATTCGGTGTGTTTCGATTTTCCTGGCCACAGACGGTACGTGCTGCATAATTGCGGCCTTCGCGTATCTGTTTTTGCAGAAACCCGGCATTATTGGATTTTTTGATTGATTCGAGCCGCTGTCCATTCGGTCGTTGGGTCGTGCGGCAGTCTCGATTTTAGCAATCATAATCACGGCACGGTTTACCCTGTAATTGTACTTTCAGCGCGGATAAATTAAATTACACGGCGATTGATCGGTTATTGGCTCCAGTGCTGGCTTCTCCCTGATAATTTATAACACGAAGATATTTAACCCGTCGAATTCGTGTGTTGCAATACAGCCTCCTCGACAGCGTTGTTGTTAATTGTGCAACGGGTATCGGTTTTTCTCCCGTTTGCTTAAGTGCTAATTACAGTTTAATAATACCTCGTGATAAGTAAGTGTACGGAATAAATGCAGATAGAAATCGAAAGATATATATTATACAGAGTTGAGAAACGTCGAATAAAATTTTGTTCGAACAACATTTCGAATAAAATTTTATTCGATTAGGTAATCTCTAGAATAAATTCTTCGAATAAAAGTTCGTTCGAGTAATGTACCGAATACAATTTTATTCGCATAACATTTCGAGTGAATTCTACAAATAAAATGTTATTTTTATTCCAATAAAATATGCTCGATTCTGAAAATACAGATTCTATTGTAAAATACAGGAAAGAAAACAGGAGAAGTATAGATTGAAGTAACGATATCGAATAACATGCTAAACTTTCAACATGCTTCTCGAAAGAAGATGGAAAAATAATGTAAAGGAGCGACAGGCTAGACAGCTATATATATCCAGCATACTTCGTAGTCAAATTAATTTGAATTAATTCGAACAGTTGGAGGATGCCGAGCCAGACAATAGTGAAATAACACGGGGGTTGATTTTTTCATGAAACATCCAGGGGATTTGTATTTCTAGGAACGATTTCGCGAAATATGGAATCGCATTGATGCGCATCCTCGAGCCGCGAGACGCTCGAGGAACGGGATTACGAGATATAACTCGATTACAGTGTCTCGAGTATCCTTTATATTTCACTAGCGTGTTTTCTTTTGCCTCCGCTGGAGTACGCTCGCGACGGGTTAATTTTCTCCGGTTCCCGTACCGTCTCACTCCCTTCGTCTCTTGTACCCTTCTCTCTCTCTCTCTCTCTCTCTCTCTCTCTCTTTTCCTCTCTATCTATCTATCTATCTATCTATCTATCTATCTATCTTTCTCTCTCCTTTGCTCTCGGCTTTGCAATTTTCTCGATTCTCAACCCCCTTCGCGTGTACGTGCAATACTCGGCCGAAAGGGAAACTAGTGGAAGAAGTGTAAGATACGAATATTGATACCGATGCGCGTCTTTGGTGTATTTATGCTTCATCGTCAGTCGGAACCAATATCGAACCGCCCTCTTTTTTCCTCTCGGCGAAAAGCGCGGAATTAACGCAGAAATATCGGTCAGCCTCGCCGTTGTGCCATTTACTCAGGATGTAGATCAAACGTGGAATTTCAAACAAATATCACACACTCGCGAAACCTGCGCTCCAACGACACCAAAGGCATCATCAAAAAGACCACTAGAAACGTCAGCACTCTTTGCTCACACACTGTCAAAGGTCATTTATATTTTACCAACATGTTCGTACCAACAGATTCGAAAAATCACTTCGGCATTATTAACACTTCACAGTATGAGTGTATCCTCTAAAAGATGCGTGTAAACAAATTCTAGCTTCGTGGCCCACCCTGTATAATACAAATTGCTATCCCCCTTTCTGTCTGACTGGCTCGCAGTCAGTTCGAAACCAATCGGTAGAAAAATGAACGAAGCGAGAGCTCGCCGTAACAACGTTTCTCGACAGTCATTCGATAGCAAGGCTAGCTGCCGGCAAATTTCATTCGACATTCCGTCTGAATCCTCGGCGATCCTATTTCATGCGCGATTCGCAGAAGCACCTACCGAAGATAAGAACACGATACTCGCGGGAGCAGGTCGTCGCGGCGATTTTAAGCGTAAAGTGGCCGATGTACCGACGATCCAACGGAGCGTAGGGCCCTCTCGGCACGAGTTTCATCCCCCTGAACGGCGTTGTAACCGCGATCGATTCGCTGGAGCGCACCGCACGAATTCCGACGACGGCACCGGCGCCGACTCACGCTCCTACGCGGCATTAATGCACCGAAACGTAGTTACAGTTTGTAACTCTATTTTGAGGGACATGCACGAGGAGGCGGCAGGGGGGTGTGCCCCCACTGTAGCAGCGTATCCGTCCGTTCATCCCCTAGACCCACCCTCTCTCGCAATATTCTGCGGCACAGATAACGTTAACGGTTATGACGACGTCGCGGCTGAGCCAGGATGACTGGGACAACATAGACTCGAGCATAGGGTTCCTCTATATATAATTTGAGAATTACGGACTGCTTCGACCCGACCCCCCTCTTCGACCCCTTCTCGCAGCTTGCCTCGATTTCTCTCCTTCCGCACGAAACGCCCGGAACATCTGTGTCGTAATTATTCCGTGCACGCTCTCGAAAGCGCTCGAACCCGGTGATCGATCGGCAGGACCGCTTGTCGATCGTTTAAAGAGGCTTTCGACGCTGCCGGGGGCGGGCGGAGTCCGGACGTTTACGAGAAGATGATCGGTCCGCAGCTACCGGCGCTCCGGTCCGGGGAAATCGATCTCTCGCTCGGACAAATTGAGACAGCCTGCTGCAGCGGCTCTGAATCGATTACACCACCGTCTAATGAGCCCACCGTGGAATTGGGTGCCAACGCTAAATCGGGAATGTATCTTGTCGGTGTTCCTGCTACGCCTGCTAGACAATTTTCGGACATTGCGAGTGCGATTGGCCAAGAAATTATTTATTATACTTACACGCACGAGCTGGTTAAAATCATAGCGGTGCAAGTCGCATTGTCAAAAATTTTGACTTGTATCTTACAATATAATCTATATATCCCAAAAATTTTAAAAAGACAAGTGAAACAAATCATAAAGTTACTATAAATTAATTTAACTCTAAATTACCTTAACAATAAATTTAGTTAAGGTAAAAAGGTTTATATCGAATTCTATTCAAATAGAGCTATCATTTCCGAAGCTATACCATTCTATATTTCATCTGATACATACTACTTCACAATACATACCACTTCACTAATTTGAAGCTAATTCGCTCGTCTAACAATTTTCCCCGCAGAGTTTTATATTAAGCCACGAACGCGCACAAATTAGTATCCTACGCGTTAATTACGCATCAACTCAAATGTTTAAAATATACCAGCAGTAACGATTACAAACTGCGTTGCGCAGCCGTTAATTATTAGAGTAATTACCTCGACAGGGATCGTAAATCGGTAACAATTACCAACCGCGGTTGCTCGATAATCAAATAGCCCATCGTAATTTCCCCGAATTCAAAGGAAAACGCAGAAAAAAGTTGGAGGAATCAAACGGTGGAGTCGGTTTGACAATGAATTATAGCGCAAGGTGTACGCGCCACGCCGCAGGGTTCAAGCACCAATCGTAACAAACAAATGAACTACCGTAAACTCGATACCAGCGGCGGCGAGCAGCCAAGTCGTGATTTATGAAACGTTCGTAATGGCGGCCGTGGGTGTCGTAAATTAAGGAGGCCCGGCGTCATACGCTTTAATCCGACGCTGTCTTCCCATCTGCCGTCGGATCATTGCGCGATGCGTCCACGCACGACAAATTCTTTCCGTCAGATTAATTTCCTAGTGGAAATTAATCACCGCGAGGGGGCTTGCGAAACGTTCTGCTCGCTCGCTCGCTCAGGCGGATTCGGTCCGTTGATCTGCGCGACTCGCGCGTCCGCCGCGGCAAAACACACGGCACGGTACGGCACGGCACGGCACGGGGAGGGTTCCGAACAAGGGAAAGCCAGAAAAGGGGGTTAGGGGGCGGTCGGAACCCCTCGAAATATTGATTGACATCCGGGTGACAGATTTCGCTGGCCACACACCCTTTTTGCCCCCGAACTGCAACGTACACCGACGGGAGAGAGCCCCGGGTGCACACAGCTCCTTCCACGCAGCTCCTTTGTCATGCTGATTTCGCGCCGGCAACGTTGCAACCGGTGTTCAATCGAACGCGACAGCCTCCGGTTTTATCTGAAAATCGTCGAACTTCTCCGCTTCTTGTTCCGCAGGTCGGCGCCCGCGAATTGTAAACTTCGAATGCGGACGAATTATGAAGTTTGATTGCGAGCCCGCAAGTTTATTACTCCGGTTCTGGCGCATAGATTTCCCGGGGCTCCGAGGAACGCCTGGAAGTTCAATATTGAACTCGATTAAATTTTTTGATCAACGTTAGAACGAACTGCTCCATTCTTTATGTGTTAATCCAGCGAGTCTTCTGCAGGAAACTTGGCTGCTGATTACTTCCACGCAGAGCCTTAATAACGGCCGCCTGTTTGATCTTCGTGCACTGTTCTCCAGCGTTTAACCCGGAATCGGGCGCTCGACTTCGGTAATGAACGTTTTCGAAGTCGTGCGATCGTCCTACCGATGTACGCGAACCAAGTTGTAAAACGATATTTTTTCATTAGACGGTCAAATATTCACAGTTCCTCCGGATCTAAGTTTCTCAATTTCTTTGTATATTATAGCGAATAGCACTATTAATCTTCGGTGTGCGATTACCGAGTCATTTTGGCCTGATGTATTTAAATCATTCATCTAATTACTCAATTTTCACAATTAAATTAAACAAATTACTGTTACGTTAGAGGTCTACACGAGTGGTTGTCTACAAATCGTTGCACACATGGTCAATTTTATACTGATTTTCAAAATTCATTATTGTTGCAATATATTCGAACAAACTGAACTTTACTAAAATATTTAGAATGATAAAGAGTTCATCGTGCGTCACGATTAATTTTAACTATATAGCAACACTTTGATTAATAAAATTACTTAAATATTGTGGGAATTGTTGGTCTTGATTCTCGATAAATAACGTGTGCAAAATTGTATTAACTTGTTAATTTTAAATCCGTGGTTTACTTTACATCGGCAACTTTATGCCCGCAGCAAAATTACTCACCTTTGGAGACGGCTGCTAGGTTGACCAAAGCCGCTTCAAAGACGTTTGAAGCGTGCTCATAGGGAAACTGAGGAGTATAGGAGCGTGCCATGACAAAGCCGATAATAGACTTGGGATCCGCAGAACAAGCTAGCAGATCCTGGATGATCGGTTGAAGAATATATATAAAGATCGGAAAGTTATCGATTAAGGAGTTATCCGGTTTTACACGAACGAGAAACAACGCTGCAGGAAAGAGTATAAATCGCGAGCGAAGGATTACTTTTCAGGATTACTTCCGGAAAAAAACTAACATTTGGATTAGCGGACGAAAACGTTCGGGCAATTCGCGCTGGAGGTCTCGTACAAATGAAAAGCAAACGAGATAATGTTTCGCGGAAGCAGCTCACGCTCAACTACTAGATCGAAAGGAGATTGCTCCGGGTTCCGGTTGGATCCTGAGATCGCGGATCCCTCCCGGGGCTTAACTCGTCCTTCCGCCCCATTTTTCTGCACCGACCGCTCTGAGTTTGGGTTACCATTCTCTCGTGTAAGAGGATTAAGATATTACTCGAGCGTGGCGGCGAGCAAGCGTCACGAAAACACGGGCTTTAACACGCTTTATTCGCTTCGTGAAAATTCACGTCTGAAAGTGCAATCCCATCCGGCCTCCCTCTCGTGTCTGAGGGTTTACGCCGCGCGGAAAGAGGGTTGGCGAGCATAAAATCGCTCGTGTACACGCGCGTGCATACACCTACTTGCGCGCACCACCCTCCTTCCTTCATCCCTGACTTCTTGAAACGGATTTCCTACCCGGAGCGGCGCGGCACGCGTTTATTGAACATGTCTCTGACGATTCTAGTCCGGTTACCACGTATTCCCTCGAATATCTTAATATTCCAACCGAAACCCTTCGATGGCAGTTTCTTTTTCGTTGCGAAGACACTCGAGCAGCTTCTAAGTTTCTCTTCTGTCGTCCACGATGAAAAGCCACTGAAAGTTTCAAGCACCTACAACAAAGTACTGGAGGCACACGAAACCTGAGGATCTTCAAGATTTTGCAACAGCGACCACTCAGCTGACATTTATATATGAGTAGTTTCATATAACTTAATTCGTAGCTTAAATCTTCAATTTCAAGTGATAATTTTAACTTTTATTGTAAAATCAGTAGCTCCCTACGATAACCTTTGGCCTTTGGCAATAAAAGCTGTCCAAAAGCCAACATGCAATTCAGAATTTCTTATAAATAGGAAAATGCAAAATTTATATTTATACATTTATATTTTTAACAACTTTTTAACTACAAAGGAATTGACCATGTCTAAATTCTTTCAAATTATGCTGCGAACAAACATAAATTCAACCCTTGTACAGGTAACGAAGCACCACTTCTGCATTTCCTTTAACAAATAATTGAACTCTTTCACGGCTGATAACAATGAAAAAGTATCGATAAAAGTGTCGACAATGACAAATTAATTTGCATTTAGGATGCCAAAAAATATACACTGCTATCAGGTATAGTAACTACGAAAATGATCGAACTTCGTAAAACATTTAGAACGGAGTACGTTGGCCGCTGTCCAATGAACTTTGCAGAAGAAGAAGCAACGCGTCCAAGAATATTCGCGGAGTGGTAACGTCGCAGGGCAGCATGGTGTGCGTACAGAGAGCACAAGCTAGGGTCCACCGGCTCTCTCGGGCAGGCTCTCACCCTTTCGCGCCCTTCTTGCTTCATTCTTTTCCTCTAGCATCGGCGCATGCACGATGCCCGCGTGCGCACACGCTCTCGCAGGCAGACACACGCGCTCGCATACACACGCACGCGAGCACACAGGCGTCGGCCGTGTCGAGGCTCGACGGCCGCGTCGATGAATTCTTTGATCCACACTGTAATTAGTTGGTGGGAAGCAGCGGGCAGCCCCGTTCCCCGTAACCGGCGGCGTGGCGGCCCTGTAACAGCAGAAGCTAGCAAGCAGAGCGGGGGCTGGGTAGCAAAAATGTTTGAGTGGCGATCAAAGTAGTACGACTCTGCCCTGTGCCGGGCTCACCGGGGGCAGCAGCCAAGGGTGGCAGAGCTAAGGAACGAGGAGAGAGAGAAAAAGAGAGAGAGAGTAAGAGAAAGGGGGAGAAACCATCTCCGTCGCCGGCGCCGACTCGCGCTATTGCCGGCTAGGTCCCCATTGGCGTAGCTTCCGATGACTTCCTCTTCTTCTTCTACTTACTTTTCCTCGAGCCTTTCTCCTCTCCACTCTCTCAAGATAATGGAAAGATACAGGCTTCTCGAACTTCTGAAACGGAATGCACGCGGAAGAAATAATAGGCGCACTCGTTGCGCTCGCTTGCATTGTTCTCGAGGGGTTGATCGATCGTTGGATCAAGGGGCGAGAGTATCTTCGGGGATCGAACCCGGCCAAAGTACGGTCAAAATAATTCGAGAGAGCACTACGCCAGTGTTAGAGGGCGCCGTATGACGCGTCGAGTGCGGCACTCCGCGCCCTCAAAGCACCGCCGCCATCGTCGTCTTCTTCGCCGTCGTCGACGGCGTCGTGTATCCCTGTGTCGTCGGGCGACGCACGGCGCGTCCTGCCACCGGCATTGCTTCCACCGAGACGCGTATCAGTGTGGGAATTTAATGCATCCACGGGAAGAGCGACGATGGATAAACGGAACGCCACTCGACGCTCGCTGCTGTTGCGAATCCTACCCGCCTCCATTCTTGGATACATACTGGGTGTCCGTGAATTGTTTCGGCAAACTCGCCAGCAACGTTTTATTAAAGATGCTAACGAGGCAGGATCACGTTTAGCCGTTCAAATTTGCTCTTCAATTACTACCGTCTTAGAGACCTGCTCGCGTTTCTGCGCACTCGGCGAGCATGCTATACTCGTCGATGATGCATAATATTCATGGAAATGCATTGCATTCGATGCTCTACGATGTTCGATATTCGACGACGTAGACGCAAATTATTTAAAAACTATTCGGTTTAAATCGGCATTGATTAGTGTGCAATATTTTGTAAATGTAACAATTCGAAGGGTTCTGATGACATCTTAGAATGTAAAAGTTTCTGTATATATATATATTTGATTTTATCAAAGTCTGAATTTAATCACCGATTGCCAACAACTATAAAAACGAGCCGCGAGGCTCGAATAATCGTATCCCTTCTTCCCAAATTGTCTATTTTTGTTTACAAGCACAGAGACAATTCGAGAGAATTTACTACCGATTTTTGTCGATGTATTGCAAAGTATTTGCAGATATGTAATTTTTTATCAATATACGGATTCTAGAGGCCTAGTCTGTACATGTATACTTCAAAGAATTTTGGGAGTCATACTTTTAAAAAGATCGCAGAGTTGGGCAAAAAGTAATTTTATTAATGATTGGCAATTATAACTCGTTTGTTATTGTAAATTATTATAAATTAGTCACTGCAAATTACTGTAAATTAAATGAAATTATAAATTAAACAATAGCTAATAATTTTTAATTGTTAATCTAATGTTCCTTTGTAAGTCAAGGAAACAGAATATAATTTCAGGGGTGGGATACAACGATTCAAAAACTTGTACCAACAAATGCGTCAGCAATAATATAAACTTCGTAGTCGAATTTAGATCGATACATGTAATCCGAGTGCCATCCCATCAACGATGTACCTAATCGTTTACAACAAACAAAATCTCGACGACCGCTTTAACAATTTGTAGACATAGTTGAAACATATTATGTTGTATCCTGTTAGGTATGAATGCAACTATTTGGTCACAGAAAGCTCCGGCTGCAACGGGCTCGGACAAATAAGCGCCGGCCAGAGAGTTCGATATCCGCGTTCGATTTCATACATTTAATACGCATGCATAATAAATGATAATCGGGAGCAGAGAGGTATTTGATTGTTTGGCGACAAATATTGATGCGCGCCACACAATCCTCCTTTTCTACTAATTTCCGACGGGAAGTACCGGTGTGTAATTACCTTTAACAATTTGCCGAATAAGCTAATCCATCCCTCCCCACTCCTTGTCGGCATTGTGGCGCCGTGTAATAAATACCCTCTTCGCGGTAACAACTCGGAACTGTTTGTGATAGCGTTGCTTTGAGCCCGGCCGGTGAAAACGCGGCTGAAAATTCAAGTGTACCCGGCCGTGTTTCAAGAACTGCAGGCCGGCCACGGTGTTTTCATTAATTCCGGAATAAAACGGGGCGGCGGCTCCGAATTTACTTTTAACGACGCAACTTTTCCACCGCCCCCGGTGAGGCCTCACACCCGCGGGACTGCGGGGGTGTGCGTGTCGGTTCCGCGGAAATTTGTTTGAAATTTCGGTCGTAGGAAATCAGCGCGCGGACGGAGACTCGCAAACGAATACTCGATCGCTCGAATGATTTATTCAGTCGCGCAGATGTCTGTCCCGTCGAGTTCGGACGAGAGGAAAAATAAAAAAAAAGCCGACGAGAGAGAGAGAGGGGGGAAGAGAGGGAGAAAACCGGCGATCGAGGAATCAATTCGAGTAACCAAACAAACGCGGACAATTTTTTCTCCTCTTCTTCCCGCTCGCCCCGTCGCGACTTCGCGTCACCGTGTAACTTCGACGAGGCACGAACGTCGACGCACGACACGACGGACGCCGCCGCCGCGACGGACTTGCAGACTATTGGAATTTACACGACCCTTCAGGTGCACGCGATTGTTTCAAGAGAGCCGGGGACGGCCGGTGAAAATGTTGGTTAGTTTCTGCTGCGTAGGCTCGCAAGCTCATTTACCGCGGTGCGGCGAGCTCAGAGAACCAAGAGAGAGACCGCGCGAGAGAGAACGAGAGAGAAGGAGAAAGAGAGAGAGAGAGAGGCCAATGCTCCAGATGCTGCTTCAGCAATTTTCACGTTCGCTCGCAATTGGATACGTAGACGAGCTGTAGGTTAAGTTTGCGTATTAGTGGTACGCGAAACAGATGTAGTGCGGTGTGCAAATGGGGAAGAAGAGGCTCCTGAATCCCCATAAAATCGTCTGTGCAGGCTGCGGCAGCTGTCGAGGTCGCTCCGGCCAAATTAACAGGTCGGACGAAAATTGAATGCGACTACCCTTTGCTCGCGAATTTACAAATGGATCCGTTTCAAAGGAGCAACGCGTCCTTTTCCGGTGCGCCCCGTAAACTTACTTACCGCGTTCGCCACTCCACGGAATTCCGCATACCACTTTCCAAGTGCTACTTTTTCTTGCCGTCTTATTCCTAATACGCGTTATTTCCAGCTGGATGGATTCCCCATTTACGTCTCAAAGCCAACATTAAGGAAAATTACAATTGACAACTGTCTATTTACATTAAAATATTTCAATTTAGTGTGGCACGAGAGCTTTTGTCGAGAGCTTTGTCGATGTTAGTATGTTTAAGAGAAGACTGTAATATTCTTCAAATTTTGTAATGTGTTTGAACTTTGGTATTTTATCTAGTAATTTTTGTCATAAATTCACTATTTAAACTTACGTAAGCGGCTTCGTATATCTCTACCCGATTCGAAAACTGCAAATATCTGTGCAAGCTTCATATTTAGAAATAATTGTTTTAGGGAAAATAAAAGACTGATGTATCTTCGAACATGATAAAACGTGTCTACCTGCTGTATAAGAAAGCAGCGGTAGTGTCGGAGGTATGGATATAAATATTACACGTAGGGTAGAAATCTACTCCGCGAAAGTAATCGAGAGCTACTAACTAACATTAGTGAGCTTTTCACAAATCCTTGCAATTATTAGCACACGATCAATCACTGATTGTATTCAGTACTTCCAATATTAAAATCAAGAGATCTAATACTTTATTTACGCTACCGTAAAGTAATCTCCTAAAAGAATTGAATACAAATCAAACAAGAATATTAGTCAGATTACTAATAAGTTCCAACCCCTAGCCCTTAACCCCTAACATCTAACCCCGTTTCTAAAATATCGACAACATCAGGACCACTTCAGTATCGACAACGAAATCTCGAAGAACCTAGGAACTCGGATTCATCGAAAGCTATATTTAGCCGTCACCGATTCTGTTCGTTCCCATATTCCGTTTCCCATCGAGGTAGAAAAAGCACGCCAGACGCTGAGATTCACGCTCGCCCTTCGACCCGTGGCTTTCCGCGTCTGTCTCTTCGGTGTCTGACAATATTTCTCACGCGGGTCTGTGAGACGCCATTTTCAGCTGGATGGCTCATAACGCGGGGGTGCGTCGCGAGATGCGCGCGTCCCGAAAAAAGAAACGGAAAAAGGGGGCGACTGGCTCGGCTTGACAGGCGGCCGAACAAGGGAACACGAAGAGAATACACTTTTTCTTAGGAGTTTCTTAGACGTCGCACGTTTCTTCATACCCGATTCGTTTCGATCGCCGCCTCTCCAACGTCTTCCTCTCTCTCCACATTTTTACTTCTATTTATTTCGCTGCTCTCGGCGTTCCTTCAGCTCCGCTCGTGCTTTCGCGCGAGATCCGTCGCGTCGCATCGACGACCCCGTGACTCGTTCCGCAGGCTCTCGCGACGGCAAACAGAGCGGACGGAAGAGAACAGAAGTGTGGCCCTCGGGAAATTTTCGAATCCGGAGTCAACGAAGCGAGAATGTGTTCTCTGACGGAAAATTATACCGCGCGATGTCTTTGAGCTGTCGTTCCGCCGTGTGTTCGATGCGATTCGTCGCTAACGAGAGTTTACTTTCACGAGAGCAGAGAGAGAGAGAAAGTGTGAGAGAATAAAAAGACAAAGAAATAGCCAATAGAGAGAAGCGGGACACATCGCGGACCGCTGGCTATCCCCAATCGCCGCGACAAGCAGCGCAGCGGCCCTCGCCGTCGGCCGTTCGATGCTCGCCGATGAATTTCGTTACAAAGTAGAGATACGTATATACACCCCGTTGAACGGCCGCAAAAAGATATAGGGCCCGGGTTTGTGAAGCCACGTCGAGGATGTTTGTAGCCCCGGGGGCGGCTCTTTATGCTCGAGTGCGCGCACGTTGTGCCGCGGCGTGCTCGACGATCTTTCGTTTACAAAGAGGCTTCGGTTCGGTCAACCTAGCGCGTTCGATCGTCCTTCTTGCCTCTCCAGCCGCTACTCTCCGCTTCGCTGAAATATAGATCGGAGAGAGAAGAGCTATCAAGGGACGAAGAGGGTAACCGTGATGGAGAGAGAGGAGAGAGAAAGCGAGCAAGGAAGAGGAGGGAGGGAGATCTCATCCGTGCAGGCACGCGGAACGTCCACCGTCCAATGCAGGAAGAGGAGGCTCGGGGACCGAAATCGTAATTGGATTCGAAGAGGAGAACGAGTCGCGGTAGGAGGTAAAGCTGATGGAGAGAGCAACAGAGAGAGAGAGAGAGAGAGAGAGGGGGACATAGCGGTAGGGAGGATCCTCTTCGGCTTCATTGGCCGACCCCGGCGATGTCACAAAGTATAATACGAACTAATTACCCCGTCGTCGGCAAAGCTGCACTCGACTGCCACTCCGGGACAATGAGTGGGCACTTCCGCGATGTTTTCTGCATACGCGGCATCGGAAGCAAAGGCTTCTCGCAGCACGGCCGCGAAAGAAACGCGGGGGCGGGCGGGGCACCGCGAGTTCTAGGGGGCGGCGAACGAAAACGGCGATGACGGAGGCGGCGAGAGACCGCGAGAGGCGGGCCAGAGCGCGTTCGACAAAGAGAAAAGGAGGAAGAAGAGCTTCTTTTTGGTTGATTAGCCCCCGCGACACAGAAGACAGCGTGCCGGAGCCGAGTGCGCCGATCGTGACGCGTCACAAAGCCGACCAGCGAGCTCCTCGTAAAGACACCGTGAAGGGATAAATCAAAGCAGGTACCATCCAAACACGATGACCATCGTGCGAAACTCCGAGGGAAAAATACTGTAATTAGCCCCTTAAGCATCCATCCTGTCCCCCCGTTCCCACTCCACCATATCAGTACACTGGTGTGCCCCACTCGCTATCCGTTCCGCGGGAGCACCGTGTCTCTCGCTTTCTCTCTCGTTCGCGAACACGAGCGAACGTTCGACGGCATTATCGTTGTATGTGGGTGGAGAGTCGAGACCTATTTCCCTCTCCCCGCTGATCGCCCTGCACCCTCCCCGCCACCGTGTGTGTGTCACCGGCATCGCCCCACACCATACGCGGTCGTTCGGTACCCTACGCCCTACGCGAGTACGTGGCTGACGGAAGGACCGGGGACAAGGGGATCGCCGCGGCGGGGCGTGTAGCCGAGGAAACTTCAAAGCTCCCGAAACGATTGTTCGGCAACGCTCCCGCGTGTTCCTCGTGTACCTCGAGAGCCACCGGGGCGTTTCGAGGGCGGGGGAGGGGGTAAAGTACCCACGAATATACACCTACCCCTTTGATTACCTCGGCGGTACTCTTCTTAGTCTTCTTTTTTTTTTTCTTCAGGCTTGAAAAAAAAAGAGAGAGAGAGAGAGAGAGAGAGAGAGAGAGAGAGAGAGAGAGAGAAGGGGTGTGGAGGTGCGGCGAAAGGAAAGACCAAGAGAGAGACGCGTAAAGTTGCCGGGCTCTGTGCGGATGGAAAAGGGCGAGCCTCTCGTACGCGGGAACGGTAAAGAAAGAGGAAAAAGGCTGGAGGGTGGACGAGCACCGTCACCGAGATGAAGAACAAGATGCTCCACATGATGCATCTAGCCAGAAGGACCGCTCGTATGTGTGCACACGACGCGCGGCACGACCCCGCGGAGAAAAGGTTGCCGGTGGAAAAGGTTCGTTGGTTTTACGAGCTCTCGTTTGACCCGTGTATTATGCCACAAAGTAAGAGGCCGCCCGCACTGCCTCTAATAATTAATCTACTATTGACTCTTGATCCTTTTATGCGGTGAACTTGAAACATGACGAAAAACACGGGAAATTGTCTCCTCACCGAGATATCTACTCGCCGGGAAGTGATGCTTGGCTACTTTTCTGGCCTCACAGAGCTACCGACACCCCTGGCCTCCCCGTTTTCCAACATGGTGGCAGTTTTGCTGCGAATCTTAGCGATAGCTAGCCACTCCACGTTTTAACTAGAAAATATCGCTGCGATACGATCGAATTGAGATTCTTTTGCTCTCGTTATTTTAGTAAATTGAGCAGATTGGAAACGGAAGAAGAAACCTTACTTTCAAAAATTATATATCTCGTTAATGATATATCTCTGTACAGCGTCATTAAATGTATTAAATTCGATGATGAAATGTGTTGTGTAATATAAAATTCAGTCGCAAAGATTCTGAATGTAATTTGGACCTCAATGAATCTATCTCTGATCGTGTTCATGCATAGCGATAAACGCTGCTCATTTTCCGAGTATGCAGCATTCGTAATTACAATGGCGGTGCACTGGAAAAATGACAGATAATAATAAGTAAAGAGTAAAACTCAGAATTAATATAAATTTAAAGTGTGATATAAAATTAGTAATTCTAATAATATTGAATTACGAAGCAAAAATCAGTTGCACATTATCTGAGAGCCTAATTTTGAAGGATGGCGGGAGCCTCGAAGATCTTCAGCAAACAGTACACGAGCTACAATAATTATCTCAACACTCACGGTCAATCGATATCTCTTATAAAACAGTCGTCAGCATCGAAATGGCTTTCAATCTGCGCACTCTCATCAGCCAGCGCAGCCCACATCGCTCTCCTAAATAATTACAGAAACGTGCAGCGCGCGCTCGGTAAAAAGTAGCAGACTTCGCGTCGGCCGTTCGAGAGCCGAAGACGAAGTATCGTAGTCATCAAGTGGGACGCAAGAGCGGCCATAAATAACGCGACTGAATAATAACCCTCGGAACGAAGTCTCTCGATCGACCGAGCGAAATGATTCACGATCGGTTGTCCGTCCAACGAGTCGAACCCGACGCGACTACCGCAGTGTTAACTGGCGATGGCCGCGCGCCACGGAATCCTCGAATAGAAGAAAGATAGGGGGATGATCCCCGCCGGTACACATTTCACCGTCGTACGATGCATTATTCATACGGTTGTTTCAATTTCGCGGATAATCGTCGGTCACTATTTCACCGGGCGGAGTAACGAGCTTTCAAAAACAAGATCCACCGGTTTCCGCCGCCCCCTCGCTACCCCATCAGCGAAGGTTATTAATTTCATGCGCAGATTTTTGCGACAATACCGGTCGAGCCGGCGCGAGCCGGCAAAGTCGATACAAGCATCCCCGGCCCCTGGACAATGGTCACGTACGATTTCAATGCCGATTCACGAGCTATTCATCAGGACGGTTCGCGCGCGCGGCTTATCTCCCGCTTTCTTTTCTACCTGCAACCCCTCCGACTGCGTTGCACCGGCTGCCGACGGTGCATAGCGCTCCGGATCGAAGAATTTAGTGGCATTTTACTACAAGATTTTCTCATGCCGGCAATTTGTTTTCGCATTTGTGTCGCGTCGATCGCATATAGGTGACACTAATTTTTAACTAGCTTGCGAGATTCATTTTTATTCGAGTATATTGAACTTACTAGGATTTTTGGAATACAAGATAATTAAACTAATATTTTCTATGATAATTTTTATTTTATTTCTAGAAATAACCTGTAATGTATGAACGTTATTTGTTTATTTTAACACTCGGACCGCGGGACTCAGGTCCATTAAGACCCAGAGTATAAATCTTGTTATCTGACCACCTAATTTCTGACAATTAATTTAAATTCTCACGTGTTTCATTAGGGTTTCTAGCAATGCCAGCATGCGACAAATAAAATTATAAATGATCGTAAACATACTCAGTTATAGTATTGTTAAAAAAGACTGTCGTTTGAGTGTTAAATCGGAATAACATTCGGTGATAATTTTATCATTTTCCAACAACTATAATTTACAGTTAAACACACCCTAATAAATTGTTTAATGCTACTAACTATTTCAATCGTATACCAACAAGTAGTAGCCAGTAACACTATCTAATAATTCTTTTTAGGATTATCACGTAGAAAAAGATTGTTTAAATGTCTGCTAGTATAGCACGAAATTCGATTAATATTCTTCTAATCTATAATATTCTTCTAACTAATCTATAAATCACGATAATTTTGGACTAGCCTCATACAACGATGAACACATCTCCGTAACTTGCATTATCCCCACGTCTCACTCAACACGGTTTCGATATGTCGAATGTGTGGACGAACTGTCTTATACGTGAATTGACTATTAGTTCGTATAATGCGGGGTGTCGTATTGCTGGAAGAGAAGGAAGGAATGTTTTTTGCAGCCAGCTGTTATCTCCAGAAGCATTGCGCTATTGTACGGAGGGCTCGCGCGGACCTCGCGTTCCTCTTCTGCTCACGCGAGCGAACAGGAACCCGGTTGATATTGCACACGAGAAGTCCGGGCGCACGCGGAGGCTACAAGGAAGCATTTACAGCCGTTTAATCGCGTCGCCGTAGGAATGCCCGATGAGCCCGCATAAATAAAGGGCCGATCAGGTCTGCTCGTGCACCCTTGACTCGCCTCCCTTTGATTTTTTTCGTTTCAATTCTCGCCCGCCACCCCCTCGCGTGATTCACTGCGCTCCTCGGCGCGCCGATACCGAACATCGGGGGCTAAGTACCTGCGCCGAAGGTATAACTCATTTGGTATCGGGCCACAGACACGTTTCCCTTCGACCCCTGCTCTCTCCGCCACTATCGCCGAGAATTACGAGCGTCATTACCATTAGTCGCGGTAATATAGTAGACGCTCCGCTACACTCTCCCGTCTAAGCAGATACCGGGGCCCTAAGTTTCAGCAGCCGGCCCGGCCCCGTCCGCGATGATGCCTGTCGCCGAAAGGAATGTTACCGCTGAATGCTCGCCGGTTATCGCGCTGCCGCGCTGAAATATGTGCAACTGCACTCGAATTGAAAAATCACCGGTGCCCTTAATGCCCCAGCGAGTGCGTTTTCCACCGACTTTCGGGGAAGTCTGGTCAAAGTGTTTATTAACAGAGCCGCCGACTTGGTGAACTTTGTGCGCCGATTAGAAACCTCGGGGAAAGGCCTCTGATTTGTGTCGGAAAAGAATTTCGTTTTCCACTTGGTCGCTGGACGGAATAATAAACGTTTCTCGTAATATTTAACCTTTCACTGGATTATCGCGACCCAGCAACCCCACGCAATTTTAAACGAACCGTGCATTAATAGTTAATACGTTAATGCAATTAGTACCAGATTCATGTAATCCATTGTTTAACTCATCAAGTGTTGTTTCAACGCCAATTTACTCGCACGTACAAATTTGTAAATATGCAATATTTACTGGAACAACATCATCGCTCGACCCTGAGTTTAACAGAATAGTGGAACCGATTACCGTGGAGTGACCAATTACTGTTACTTTGCTTTATCCTTGGAAATAATTAACTTTTACATTCATGGAGTAAGACATTAAATTCTTGTATTCTCTTATTTTATTAATTCTTTAAGCAAAAGCAGTGTACTACCCCATATAATACAAATTGGGCGAAAGGTCCCGGGTTCGAGTCGCGTGTAACGAAAATGTTTTTGAAAAACATTAAAAAATATTATATAATAAGTGTTTGCAATAAAGTTGGCCTTTTCGTATCATGTGACTATCGTAATTGGCAGTTCGATTGAGAATTAAATAGCTACGTCGATACAGATTAAATAATTATAATAATTGCCGTAAATGAAGCAACAGCGATCGTAATTATCTCCTGAAAGATCAAAAGAAAGGTACTGTTTCGGCCATTACAGTTTCGCAACGCGCCCTTCTCGCGCGAACTTACCGCGATCAACAGTCTCCATACATCTCACCTGTTACACTGTTGGCACCGATTCCGGAGGAATAAAACTCAATAGCATGCAACAACGTAATAACACGTTGCCGTCGTCGTTTAAAAGGCCACCGGAAATCGCTGCTTTCGACCTACACGGAAAGTGTCAATGCACACGATTCAAAAAAGCCTGGGGACAGAAAGCTCCAATGTTCCATGAAATTTCGTATATTTAAAAACTCTGCGCCACAAAATGACACTGAACACGAACGCTCGCAGCCGGGAAACAGCCTTGTCGTATCGTTTCCGATGACAGAGCCCGATAAAGTACAAGCAACGATTAATTCTGTTATTGTACGAACCGATGCGTCCGCATTTCACGCGACCGTTGACGATCGAGCCGACCGGAAGAAATTTTTCGCTCGAAATTCGGTCGCGAGCGGTGCTCGGCGACACGCGATCCAAGCGACGGATGATTCGATCCGCTCGAAATGACGGCCCTCGATCCAAGGTCGAGTGTCGTAGATCCGATCGACGGGCGCAAGATCATCCGGTTCACGCCCGGTTATGGCAGCGGGTCCGCCTCTCGACGAGTTATTAATA
Organism: Augochlorella aurata; assembly: GCA_028455555.1. Lineage (NCBI taxonomy): Eukaryota > Metazoa > Arthropoda > Insecta > Hymenoptera > Halictidae > Augochlorella > Augochlorella aurata. Next base: position 12,690,160 of record CM052168.1, on the reverse strand, counting down.
TCTTAATTACATCCGACTCGTTTTTGCGAGGACGTCTGGTCAATCAGTGTTACAAGACAGGACGAGATTTCGCGGGATTAAGCCCACGGCGTGTACAATCGTGTACCGGCCCTCGCGTGACGTGCACCGGGACTTGTTCGAGCACGCGATTAAGTGCGCGTACGATATTCAATCTAACGCGATACTGAGAAAGTCCAGTCGCTGTCTCGCGAAGAAACAGACTTTTTCCACTCGGGCCGGATCGGGCCGTCCTGTACACGCATCCAGCGGGCCGCAATTAAGCTGTCGTTCCGACCGAAAGTGATTATTAACACTATCCGAGGATCTAAAACATTAGCTATTAGCGCCGATCGGAAAATATTTTACGGACGCGCCTTTTTATTCCGCCGCGCAAATGAAATAGTGAAATCTGCGTTTTGCCGCACTTTCTCGAATGTTTTGTTGCTCTGGCTGGCCTGGAAATATCGTACCGACAATCTTTGTGGTCTTGCTGCTGCTCCTTGATATTTCTACGTTATGGAAAATAAGTACCAGCAATTTGTTAACGAAAATTACAAACCATTTACTTGTTCGTCGAATTTATTTTGTCGGCTTCGAAGTAACTTCCACCATTTATCTGCGGTAGTGATGTTTTATCACCGTGTTTCATTGCCATGCGTTTGATGAACGCAGAGTCGCTAGAAATCGCCAATCGAGAAATTTCGTTAGAAATGCACAAGTTAAGAGAAATCTTTTGCTCGACAGCTTTAAACGCAATGGTTGATGGATCGCGATCCAATTCAGCGTCACGAGTGAGTACAGTGGGGATCTACTTACGTACAAAAAATTGTTTCGATACACACACCGCAGAACTTTAGAATGAGAAATTCCAGGTGCCTTTCTCACATAATGTATGTTATCTGTGTTAAAATAGACTTTTGCATGACGAAAATTATTTTTCCACCATTCACTTCCGTCTACAGTGTCGTAAACAATTCTGTGGCTAAAAGAGAAAACGCCGCAAGTCGCATGTTTTCACTTCCCGTCGTTTAAAGTTTTGATCACTAATGCTTTGTATTAGTAGTGCTAATATAAATTTATTGGAATTCTGACCTGCGACGTTTTCTCTTATAATCACAGAATTACGGACTCAAGGTAACGTTTACATTTTCAGTGGTGTTTAAACAAACATTTAACAAAAACTCGTATTTGTATATCTCTATCTTAAAAATAATAGAAAACGGAGATAACAGATATAGTTTTTTTTACGTTTCTCTAAATATTGGTAATAGCGTAAAATTTACTTTGAGTCTATAATTAAGCGCACCACTTTAATCTAATAAACTACGAACTTTGATTCGTCGTGACCCACTTCACCTACACGTCCATTGTGTTCTGAAACCGGCTCTTTAATTTCACTTCATCGATGAACAAATAGTTCACAGTAACGCGATCAGACTATTACGAGCGAGACAACCTGGAACGTATTAGAAAGGCATCGGTGAGTTATCGAATGATCGACGAGCAGCACGAATCACCGAAAGACATTACTGCAGCATGACTAGTGCAGCTATGTCGCCGCGGCGCGATCAGAAACGCGTATAATATTCAGCGGACACGACAACGAAATCGTAGCCAGCGCGCGAAACAGCGCATAAATTCTTTCGCTGCTGGAGCAAACAGCGCGTTCACACCTGGACCGAGCGTAAAATGTTTTTTTTGCAAGCCTCGCTTTCGACGGGGACGGGAGACGGGTTTCCGGTAGCCCGGGGACCAATTAAATTCGCAGCGGTAACGGGATGATAATTCCGCGGCCGTTGTGCCGGTGAATAATCGAGCGGCCGGCCGGTATCGATCAAATATGTTAAATCGAACAGCAACGGCGCGGCGACGGCTCGCGATACTCCGCGGAATCGGAATTAATCGCGGCCATTGAAACGCGGAACGCGCGGGGCCCTCCGATCGGCCGTGTAATCAATTGCATATTCAACGGCGACACGAGGGGGGAAAAAGCGCGGCAAAACACTCGAGCCAATATCAATTCATCAAGGGTTAAGGGATAATTCGCGTCGGCGTTGCGGCGTCACGTGGCCGCGCGATTATTGTTCGAAAAAGCGGACCGTAAATTTTTCGGTCGGTGGAAACAGGGGGCAATCGACTCGGAAGTGACGCTCGATGGCCGATAGTCGGCTTATTTCGCGTATCCGAGGATGGACGATTGGGAAACGAAATAATAATATCGGGCCGAGCGCGGTTTACGAGCGGACGATTCGATCGGCGCCGAGCGACGCTGAAATCTTTTTAATTGCCTCGACGTAAGCGGCGCGGTCTTCTTCCGTCGGTTTAATATGCCTCGCAAACACGCCTCGCCGGTTTTAATCGAGCAATCGCAAACATTTGTTCAGCGGGTACGCTTCTGTCGTGGCCGCGGCTGCTTTGCGTCGGCGGCTTCCTACGCGGCGGTACCACTTTGCTCGTGCCGACAGGTCACTTGCTACCGAAATCGGGAGCTTCGAGGGGCGTGGGTGGAAGATAGAGGGAGCGATGAACTTGGATACCGTAGAAACCGTGATTTTCAAGAAATAACCGAACGAATCCTTCAATCGAACGAACAGCTGCTCGAGTTAATTGATTGAACGTTGATGAAGCCAACAGCTAATTTTATTCTTGGGAAACTGGGGGCCTGTAATGCTTATTGAATATTTCAGGCACACTCGGATGGTCAAAGTGCACGATCATCGCCGGAGTTATAAAGTTGCCAGAGGTTGTAATTGGTAGCGTGCGATGACTATATCCTGCATAAATTGAGAATAAAAGCACTTAATTACAGCATAGTCTCGTGTTTTTACAGTAATATTGTACGACGGACTCGCGCTTTAGAAAATAGAGTACCGGCGGCACAAAACCACGGTGCTTCAGGCGAAACAATTTTTTAACCGGGAACACATCGGCAAAGTAGTATGTAAACTTGAAAGAACTCTCACGTACGCCTATGCCACTGACAGATACAAATTAATAATCCTTTCCGCAAACCGCACCGCACGCTTTGTAATAAAAGATTTTTCATCCGGGAAAATGTCGGCGAATTACCACTAAATGTATTCAACCCTGTGCCTGACATTCAAAGATAAAAAAAAAATACTTCCATCCGGCGGTCACGCTGAATGCTTTATACGGAGGATTTTTTCAACCAGAGAAATGTCAGCTAATTAGTTAGCCACCCCTGACTGAATGCGGCTCAATGTTTGTGACAGTCGCACTCGGCCCATGAAAAAATAATACTCTCACCTTACAATCGCGCTGAAAGCCTCGTAATAGGAACCTCTGTGAACCAGGAATATCTCAGCTTTTAATTAGCCAACTCTCACTGAATTCAAGTGTAGATTTGCGACAATCGCGCATTTGAAAATGATATTTAACATTTAAACCGAGTGCTTTACAACGGAGAGTTGTTTAAAAGGGAAATAGGAATCAGCTCTAATTGGATTCAATTTTGTGTGAACAATGCTTCCACATAGGGAAATAGTATTCCTAGCTAGTTATACGAAATAGAAAATTGTCCAATCTACACAATGTTAACCAATCAGAAAAGCACGCGTTATTAAACTACAATCTCTGCCACTAACAGTTCAACACGATAATCGCGATTGCCTTCCAACAGTAATACTAATGTTTTTACAATATTCTTGAGTATTGTCACGAAAATTGATCAGCCGTGAATAAAAAAAAGAAAGATGTCTAGGATTTGGGAATAGATCCTGTTATTAAGTCCTTCTGATCTTATAATGTTCGCGTATACTTTAAATATTCTATTATTTTATCCGAGGTTTGACAGGCTTCTAGCGATATTGAAAGACACAGATATTTCGTTTGAAAGACTGAACATTTTATACAGAGATTTATAAGGAGTGGGGTAACTATAAGAAAATACTACCCTCAGCGTGCTGCCCCCGGCGTTGCAGCTATAGTCGGCTGGTGTTACAGTATGGAAAACATCAGCGAACTAAAAACCACCACTGAAACCATGCTTCTAAAATGTCAGAAAATCAATAAACCAATGAAACTGTCGGAAAATCACTAAACTATGCTTGAATGAACTGAACATTGTACCACAGTCAGTTCCAAAACAAAAGCATTATCCCTATTCCACTACCACGCCGAACTATTTACATTCAGCAAACGAAAAGCTGCCAAAAAAATTATTTCTGCTCAATGCACAATCGTGCCATGTAGAAAACATTAACAAATCAATAAACCACCCCTGAGTGGACACAACTTTCTACCTCTCGTAATTCCAAAACAAAAGCCCTATTATTTCCACACCCAAATATCACACAGAAATATTTATCGAAAAAATATTTTTGAGCATGACGAACCTCTGCAAACTAAAAGCCACCCCTAAAAAACCTCCCCTAGGCACCCACGCAAACTCTGCACTAAAAATTGGTTAATCCGAACGGATATCAGTAAATCAGAAAATCACCCTTAAAAGTCTCGACCTCCACAACCCAGTAAGTAAAAAACCACCCCACGGAGTTCGCGACCTCGGCGAAGTAAAACAGAAGAAATGAAACAACGCGGTGGACTGGTCTCAAGGGTGGAACAGTTCTAAATGTTGTTCTTCTCCGACGACTCGTGTTTCATCCATCAGGACGAGGGTGCGCGGGTGGTGGATCGGGAGAGAGTCGAAGCCGGCGGTTTCTCGGCGACTTGGGAAAGGTCGGAAGCCGTGGCAGGATCGATGGTGCGAAGCGATGAAAGAAAAGCATCCGCGCGAAAGGGGCAGTCGCGTACAGGCGATGCGACGCGTCTTTATCGGCGGTCGTGGTGCGTCGTCGACGTCGCGTCGTCGGGGTCGTCGGAACCGTCGGCGCGGAGTGTGCGCGTGTCGCGCGAGCGTTCTCGAGCCTCGCACACAGTCGAGAGGGGCGAGCGCACGCACACGTTGGAAAATCGGCGCGAAACCGACGGAGACTGGCTGTAAAAGCGAAAACCTCGGCGGGAGGAAGCGAGACGAGGCGAGAGTACGCTTGCGCGCGCGAGCAAGCGCGCACTCCTCGCGAGCGTCGATAAAAGCGAGCGCCGCCGGGCGGAGCGTACACTTCTCGCGCGCCTTCGAGACCGGCAACCCGGCGGACGCGAGACGACGCGCGGCAAACCCTTCGAAAATCGAGCTGACGTCGCACGCACCGGATTGCAAACGCTCGAGAGACTCGAGAAGGACGATCCCCCCGTGGCTCGTCGTCGCGAGACGGAGGTGTGTGCACGTAGATCCAACCGGTAGAGTCCCGTGGTCCTCCAGGGATACAAAAGGTTCCATCCGGAGTTAACGGAGTCGAGTGGAGAGACTTTCGCATGAAAGCCGTCTCTCGTGACTGTTCGCCAGTGTCAGTGCAAACGATCGAAGAACACCGCGGTACAGTTAAATGGAAGGGAAATATCGCCGATCTCGCTCGGCGGACTGAGCTCTATCGGCCGGGAAGTTCAACGACAGAGATCCTCGCGGTTGATGGATGATCGCTAGATCGTCCGCAAGCGCGAGCAGGACAGACGACGCCGCGCCAGACAGTTTCCGCGTGGCGTTCACCGGCGAATCGGAGCTTTTATCGGTGCCATAAATCGTGGACATGTCGGGAATCCCTTGTCGTTGACGGCCCGCAGAAAGGGACAGGTACCGCACGGAGACACGCGCGTGCCGATTTACCACGATCTAATCGGGACCGACGATCAGGTAAGAGGCATTCGTCCACAAAATGTAGAAATTAGATAAGGACATGCAGTGGAGGTGTTATCGCGACCGTTGCTCAACGATTCAAGTAACTGTTGAGCCATTCTGATCGCAGACTGTGATTTTACGCAAGAAGATACAGTCGATGTGTATTTCAAACCTTGGTGTGTTCGAACTCGTGATTGGAAATGGTGGACAAGTGTGATCATTTTTATGAGGGAACAAAAGATCGCTTGATATTACAAAATATATTTCAAAATACAATTTTGATTGTATTTATTACTCATTGCTAGTATTTAATAGTTCGCAATAATTAAGATACTAAGTTTATATAAAAAGAAATTACCACAAATCAGGCAAGTTCGTCGACGAATGGTTTTCTCAACATTCTTCTCTTAGCTTGAATACCAGTTCTTTTTATTTTTTCATTTCATCAGAAGCTACTCTATTCTTTTCATAAAAATCTACGCATTTGATTTGTAAACCGTGGATTATGATACAAGTGGCAAATTCGTAATGCAGGAAAACTTGAATTTTAACATTTAATTACGTTATGGTTTGATATCTTCTCGTCAAATATGAGCTTCTTCAAATGTTCCTAAAACAATAAGGAGACCGATTAATACAGTTTTCGTCGATTTCCATTGCTCCGACCACTCAGCTGAGCCAATGACACCACCAGACCAATTACCACCGAATCACGTAGCAAAAAGCAATTTGCTGTCGTCTAGAACATTTCCGCTCCAGAACCGCGGTAGTAAACACCTCAACGATTCCCGCGAAAGCATTTGTCACACTGGACAGTGTTGCGCGCCACCGAGGCAGCCGCAACGCATAAACATCTCGAGGCGACCAATAATTCCAACGCGTGTTTACACAGAAGGTGTGTCCCAGGGATCGAGCGTACGCGTGTCGTCGAGCTAAATACCGTGAGCAGATCGATTCGACGCGCCTAGTTTCTCGTTCTCCTGTTTAGTATACAGGAGGCGTCCGGTCCGGTCGTCGCAGAAAACCGTCTTATCGGGACGCGGTCTTCACCCTCGGAGCGTGCACCCTCTTTGTCCGCTAGGACCCACCCCCGTCGGCTCGTCACGGATCACCCTTCGTAACGAGCGCTTTGAATCGGACACACTGTCACGTCGAAACGCGACGTTTCCAAGTGGCGGTCCCGCTTCATTAGATCCTGTTATCCGACGGTGCTCATTGTCCCGGGACCGACCGAGTCCCCGTTTAGGGACACCTGGCCAAACCGGGGCCAGTGTCGCGACAATGCGCACGACCCACCCGCGCATTATCTCGCAATTACTTCGCCGAGTGATCCCGCGCACTCGATCCGTGGTTAATACGCTGGGCGGGCTGGAAGAAGAGCGCAAACGACAGGCTCGTTACGACGCATTGAACGCCGAAAAACGCATATGCTCTCGGCCGGCTGACTCGCAAACAGCCGTGCTTCCGAGGGCGCTTCGCTGCAACTCCATCCCCTTTCCCCCATTGCCAGACTCGTCTGGATCGAACGGCCACCGATGCGATGGCAGCATCACGATATACCGACGCGACGGCTTAATATTCCAAACAGGAACACAACCCGCTCGGCTGATTTCGGTGTCGGACAGTTTGTCGGCGGGCTCGATAGTTCGCCACCTGGGAGGAAACTGTTCCAAATATTGGGAACCCTTTACGCGTAATTGGCTGGAAGTGTTTTGGTTCATTACGTAGTGAGCAGTCTCGGCTCAGCCGACTGTAGTTCCCTCGGGCCGCCATATTTCACTGTTTGGCAGCGCCTGCAAGTCAACGCTGTTGTTCTCGTCTCGAAACTTCCTTCCGGAGAGAAGCAATCCTTGCACACGTCACTTGCAAATAATTGCTCCAGATATTCTGCAATTTCGTTCACGTTTCGAATTTTGGATTAGTTGGATTTTTAGTTCAAATAACGCCAGTACAGTAAATTTCAAATAAAGTAAAGTTCAAATAACGCCTTTGTACAGTAAATTCTGTTTTTAGCTTGTACACTGAAACAGACACTTTGGGAAGAGGAGATACGATTATTCGTGCCTCGCCGCTCGTATCTCCTCTTCCCAAATTGTTCGTTTTTGTTTACAAGCTGAGAGACAATTTAGGGAGGGAATTTACTGTATGTATGTAGTAGAGTATGGTATAGAACTGTACAAACACGCCTGTGATGTCGAACTGATAAAGACGAAGCGAATCGACGCATATTTCGCAGCGTTCCTATACGCTCACGACATACAGGTAATTTACGAGTACATTCGACCGTGCATAGATGACGCGGTTAGTCTACGTTACATATTCCAGCGGAATCAGATTGTGATTTATTGGCATACTTAAATGAACGCGTTAAATTAGAATGTGAAAAGATTATTGGTTTTACATATATTTAAGGAGAGAGAGTGAATTTTCGTGCAGAGTGTTCCATCTACGCTTGGATTCAATGGGCTGTATATTATTCTGAATTTTATGGTTCAAGTGCCCATAAGAGTCACGCTAGATCAACGCGATTTATTTCATAACGTGAGAATAGGAAAGAGATTATTTATTAAAGTAGTTCCTATGCAATGCATATTCGAGATATGAAATAGGTGAGAATAGATCGTAGTACGAAATAGTAAATACAACATTGTCTGGAAGTTCCTGTGAACGAACATTTTCTCTAATCCAGTACGCAGTAAAATGCATCGAGTGCGTTCACATTATTATACATTTACATTAGAATTTACATTAAAAGTGCAAGAGTCAAACGCCAACATAGAGTAGACATTTAATACTATTTCTTGCGTCAACGCACATGTTCGTAAATGTTAAAATCGACGATTTTATTTCTCAAGTCAATTACTGTTAAGCGTGTCAAAGGTTGAGAGTAGTAATATTAAAAATGACATGGAAATAAAAGATATTCCCTTCTCCTGTTACTTATTGTTTAGAACCTTAATATTGATTAATTTCTTAATTTTCTTGCATGAGATACTTTTTAGATTCGGCCGGATTCGCGTTAATTTTCCTATAAATATTAAGAATGGAATATGTAGTTTAGGTTTTCATCAAATTTGAGTGCGCAAGAAACATTTTATTTTTTTTTGTTGGTATAATTCGATGACTATATATTATTTTTCGTTGTTATCGTAAATTTCATTTTTGAAAATTATACTCTTGTAAAAAAGAGAAGAATTTTGTAAAGGCTTTTCTATGCTGTTATCGTAACTTAAAATTGGCATTCTAAATTGAAGTACGTAGTTTCCTCTGCACTATTTTAAGCCAAAAAATATTTCAGCAAACCTACGGAACTCTATTAGTCCTCCTTATACTTGCATAATGTGTATAAAATACATCTAACACAGAGTTCTCGATTATTCGTAGCGGCCAGAATTTTCCACTCCCAAAATCGGCTTTTTCCCACTAATCGTCGCGATCCCCAATTTTCGAGGACCGGGGCGACACCCTCGACTTTCATAGCAGCAATTTCGAGTGACATTCCGCGCATTCAGCAATTATCTCGACGCAGTAAATGTACAACAGATCCCGTATCCGGGATCTAAGAGGGTGAAACAGCGTGTCTGGCCGCGTAATCCCTGATTCAAAGTAGAGCTCGTCGGGACTATCTTGACGGTCGCGGCGGGTAAGCAGCCCCGTGAACCCTAGGGGTCGCGGTGTTGCGTGGCTCGGGGTCGATTGGCGAGATAAAAGGACGGCGGGGGCCGCGGTTTACAAAGGGCGAAAAGAGGACGGGACAGGTGCACGGCGCGCAGAGTCGGGCGAGCCGGGTCGAGGCATCTAGCGCAGCGCAATTACCTGCCGCTAGAATTAGCCGGCCGCCTGTGAATCACAATTAATTCGTAATTAAATCCTTTGGCTAGGAGGCGTGGTCCTTTTCAGCGATGTATAGAGCGCGGCTCATGCACCGGTTGGTGGGCACCCACGTCCGACCGCTCCGGACCGAACGACGTCGAGCGTATCGTCGGGCCGGGGTGACAGCCGGAAATAAAGGGCCGGCCGTGCATTAACGTCGACGGTCAAAGGGTCGCTCGAATATCGACCGAGACGGTCGACAGCGTTAAATTGCCATTTGTCGGCCGGGGAATGCCTCTGATTAGCGCGCGGTGGCTATCACCCAATACGTCGCTTCGCTGCGAAGTCGGCTAAGTAAAATTCACTGCACACGCGACGAGAAAAGAAATGGCCGCCTACCGCCGATTTACAATCTCAGAAAATTCGCACCACGAGTTTCGATTATTTCAGAATTAACCCCGGCGAGGGACGACGCGGTCGCGTTTCGTGACTCTCGCAACACCGCCGAAGAGAGGTTCACGCGCGGTTAGCTCGACTTCATTAGCCCGGTGTATCGATTGTCATAATCTATCCCGGAATTACGGGCTTCCTGGAATCGGTATTTTTCCAACCCACGTGATTCTGCACCAGTAACGCGATTATAAATTGAATGAAGACAAATTCGCGTGATACCGAGATTAAGTTCACGCTCCGCGGCGAAAGCACGCGCAATTTACAACCAGGAAGTTCACACGTTCGCGATATCTATCGTCCCTGGCGCTACAGAACCAACACGCGTAGATCCGAATCTCTCCATTAAACTTCGGTTCGGAGTTTATTGTAGATCCTGTTGGTAGATAGAAATCCAGTGTTTCAACTGTAATTTAGAGGAGGAGTCTGCTTGCTATCTGACGCGAAAACCAACCATCTTCGGAGAAGAAGCCAATTCGCTCCTACTGTTAAGTAACTGTCGAGTCTCATACAGTAACTGTCGGACTCGATGATCTGAACGAGAGATCTCTGTGAAATTATATTCTCTGAGGAAATTACTCGAGTATAATCGTCGGACGTTTTTCTACGAGATAGTATCAAAAGTGCATGTGTAGTTAAATTACAGTCTGAACTTTTCTACGAGAGTTCATATTAAAAATTTATCATGGATCAACTTTATAATAAAAGCCAATAAGTTCTTATAAAAATATATGCTTAATTTTATACTCCAATTTAAAATTGAATGAAATTTATTAGAAACATTTAAATTTTAAACTTGTATTTAAAGTTTAGATTTATTTTAAAAATCAATCGAAGAATCTTGTATTAAGTTATCTCTTTCTTGCGGAAAAAGTTCATATTAGTTACAATTCAACTCCTACTTTAACGCTAAACCTACCACGATCAGTTTCACATATTTTATTTTCTCTCGTAGGAAACGGTTGAATAAACTTCTCGATTCAAACATAATAAAAATAGCGGAAGGCCTCGATAAAAGTCTGGTTTAGAGCCTCTTAGAGTCATTTTTAGAGCCGACCAAGTTTAATGTTCAATCTGAACGATTTTTACTCTGAAACAATTATCGTATCATTGGACAAGTTCGAAGACTCGACTAAAAGTTTGCGTTTCTCCTAATAAGCAGAAATCATTTTACAATAAAGAGATCGTTGCTCCACCACAAAAACCAACTGCAAGTAAAAGGAGAATTCCAAGACGTGCAGTGGAGAGTAATTAACCAAGAACCGGGAAGAGTTGGTCGACTCGTCACAAGTTCTTACACCCTTTTCCAGACAAAGGGAGACCGATCGTTGACAGGGACGATTAATATCAGGAGTAAATTGGCAATTCCGATCAAAGTCGAAGCGTTTCCCCGTTCCCAGTGAGCTGGATACGGGCGAGGGTTGAACACACACACATAGGCGACGTCGTGCGTTTGGTATAAATTTTACGGCCGACACCCCGCGCAGCCTGGCGTTCCTTATCGCGAGGATCAGCCCGCGGCACGAACGCGGTAGGATCGTCCGAAAATTACTTTCGCCATCCTGATCGCATTTCCGATCGAGTTGCCCGGCCGGCATGGAAAACTCGATACGAATTACCGCCGGCGGCTGTAATATCGGCCGTTCGAGCGGTCCGCTCAGACACGGAATTCGCTCGAGCCTTTCTTCGACGATCTACCGTTTTTCTCTGACTCTCCGCTTCATTTCGTTTCGTTCCGTTTCCTTCTTTATCCGTACCTTGTTCTCCGACGCTCCCCGCACGCCGCTCGGGATAGTATCAAGAGTCGAGAGAAATAGTTGAACCGAAGCGGAAAACAGTCAGGAGGCCAGACGCTTGAAAATTCCAGCGGCTGGACGGTCGGTCGTTTGCGATAATCGATGTCTCCTCTTCACGGTTCTCCACCCTTCGGGACAAACGAGCCGAGCGTACCCCGTTGAGTTACGGTGGCTGTACACGCGACGTACTCGCTCGTCGCCCTCCGCGGAAATTCTGCGAACCGTGATCTCTCCTATCCCAGTCCGTTTCAATCACGAGTCAACCTTTTTGCCCGGCGAAACCTCTAGCCTCTCTCCGGGGCTGAAGCTAGGTGTCCACCAGTCGAGTGTTAAACCGTCGTGAGTCTCTCTCGACAGTACTCCTTGTGAGCAACTCTCTCCTAACTTCCTTTCTTGCAAATAC
>CM052168.1:12604425-12677903 GCA_028455555.1 Augochlorella aurata | reverse complement strand
CATTTGAGACATACATTTTTCAAAAATAGTATTACAAATTTCAATCATGCTGGCAAGAGGTCATAAGTAGCGACGAAAATGATATTGTACAATAAATATTATTAAATGTATAATGTTTTTTTTCACTTCACAAACGAACAGAACATTTCAATAGATCCAACATATTTGAAATTTAACAAATGTGGTACAGATTCGCGTTCTCTCATGTTCTGTCAATTCTGGTTATATTATATTCCTCTTCAGTTCGGTTCTATCGTGATTGGTCATGTATGCAATTGTGTGGTGGTTTACGAAATTTTTCGAAAATCGTGAAGCGCTTGAATAGATTCGCGAATTTTCGACAGGAACGGGAGGAAAGGAAGGACAATAGTTCGTGGCTGGTGTGACGCGAATCTCGAAAGAAAGAAGAGAAAGGAAGAGAAAGAGAAAGGGAAGATGGACGTTTTATTATTTTATTGCAGCACCGCGAACGGGCCTCCTCGCAGAGCTACGAGACAATGAAGCGCGTGACGGGCATATAAATAATGCCAATTTATCCTCGGTTACGAGATACCTATCGCTTGCGTGGCAGCTACCAAGCACGACGGGGTACCGTCGCTGGACAGGACACGATCGAACCGCGGAACAATCCTCTGGATCCCCGGTGCTGGATCCGGTATACGTATAAAATGAAAGTGGGCTGGAATATTCACTCACGGCCTGCACGGCGTACCCGGCTTATTTCCGACTTCGTTTTGCTCCTGAGGCCGTTCCCTCTTATCCTCTTTTTGCTGGCAGATACATTAATTCAATCAGGGTTCTCGATGTCCGGCCCCGGCCGGACTTTCGCGGACTCGTTAAAGAATGGAAATAATCGGGTTTTTCGAGATTCTATCGTGTAACAATTTGCTACGGCAAGCGCTGGGAATTGAACTATCGGAGGGATTGCCGGTCGATACCTCGTTCTCGAGGGTGTGGCTTTGTTTAATCAACGGAGTATCGTCCGTGGCAATTTTAGCTACGAGATCATTAGGAAATCGTGGAGCTGTAAGCCGGAATCTCGCTCGGTTAGAGAAGGATCTCGGGCCCCACGAAATCGATCGAACGATCGCCATCCACGACTCTAACACCACTAGAAACAGGCAACAGAGTTGTCAGTTGTCAGCGCAATCCCCGGTGACAAGAGGCCCTCGTAAAAAGAGACCAATCGTGTTTTGACAACGGCCGATTCGTCACGGACAGGATTTAGACCTCGTTTATCCGAACATCGGTGACCGATTAATCTTTCTCGCCTTTCATTCTCGAAGACACCGAACGATATTAGTTGCTGGAGGAGCTTGCCGGCCTCCTAATCCCGAGACAGCGTTCCCCTAATCGCGGTACGGTCGCACGGTGTACCACGGGGAGCATGCAAAGCGACAGCCCCGAAACCGAGGGCTAAAATCTTCACGAACAGGAAAACCCGTAATCCTCTTTCGAAGGAACAAACGTGTTGCTCGGCGAATGGGTGCGACGTGCCTGCTCGACTGTTTACGAGGGAAGATGGGAGAGCTGATTCGCCTTTGCGCATCGAAAATCCAAATCTCGTCCCATCCCCGCACCCTGTTTGCGCGTTTATTTTCTCCGCTTCCTTCCGCGACAAAATAAATACTCTGGTTTCGAGACTCTCTCAATTTTCACGGGAATACATTTTTCCGCGACTCTCCGGGCTCGCTCCTCTATTTTCGCGCGATGCGAACATCGTGTATTTGAGGAACTACGGAAAATATTTATGAAGGGAATGTGCAAACAGCCTCTGCTTCTCTTTCGTTCCATCTTCATCGTTTTTGCAAAATAATATCTGGTCAAAGTTTATAATTAGCCTGCCGATTTTATGCGGATATAGCGAAAATGAATAAACAACTGTATTAAAACTGTATAAACACTTTATTAACATGATTAAAAGGAGAAATACTCTTTTATCTAACGCATATCTTGTACAATCGTCGAGGAAAATTTTTATTTTGCATAACGATCCACGGTCTATTTATAATCGCGGAAAGAAGGAATCTATTCCCGTCGACGTAACTTTGAAGGACACGCGAGGTTGGATCAATAAGAGACAGGTGAAGGTTGATAAGAAGGACGTTGGTATTCTTCAGCCAACGGTACTTTCTCCTCGATCCAACAATTTAATCAGTCACCTTGCACAGGGCTACGAACCGAATGCATCTTCAAAGTGTACGAGAACGAAGCAGTGAGCGGCAAGGTATTCAGTGGATCCTAATCAAAAGTCGGAAAGGCGAACGGCTCGTCCACAAATCGGTGTGCAGCTTGTGAAAGAAAGGCGATCTCACTGGCAGTAGATACTCGAGCTGCTTCTATCCGGCTGGTAGGTCCCGAACGCGTCTTTTCATGACCCTTGTGCTGCGGCAGACGCGAGAGCGATTCCGCGTCTAGTTCACTCACTCGAGAATTCGAGGGCGCAATTCCGGCCAGTTTCATAGAGGCCGCTGTGCTTGGCGGGGAATTTAATTTTCAAGTTGATACAAAGGTAACAAGGCGTCGTTACCAACTTTGAGCTCGTTACCGGGAGCCGGGCGTAGTATCACAGAAGAAATTTCAGAACGTTTCCTCTTTGTGCGCATTGAGCCAGCAGTCCGGCCGCCTCTCCCCGTCTCGCGGCTCCTCGTTCCCTCTTTCCTTATATTCGTAATATCCCCGTGGCTTGGCTACCGCTGTAAATGAGACTGCGCGATTTATGGTGAGGGCTTTTTAAATTGTACACGGCCCCGGAACCTTGCGGCACTCGGTTATATTTTTCGCTGAATGATAAATTAATTCTCCCCCGGCTTGCTACGCGGTCGCAGACGCCCTTCGCGCCGCGACGCCGCGCCGCGCCGCGCCGCACCGCGCCGTTCCGCGAGCACACCGAAAAGATTTCTTCTTTCGAGCCCTCCGGGAGATTTATCGCGCGCGACCATGCTCGGGACCGCGCGCGCGGAAGCGAGATTATAATTCCTGCACGCCGCTCGGCCACGGATAATGCGGACCCGTGGAACAAGCACGAAACCGGCCCCGGCAAGATCGCGGAAAGTTGGCAGTTGGCAGCCCGTGTGCGACAGAAAGGTTGAGAGAAAGCGAGAGAGGAGAGAAGAGGATGCGCAGGGGTGCGCAAGGTAGCGAACAGGGAGGACCCGTAACTAACGCGCCGTAAAATTCACCGGGCACGCGCCATTTCACTTAGCCCACGGCGGCTCCTTTTCCATCAGACTGCCGCCTTCACCGCCGCGCCGCGATGCTTCTTACCGCTCCCAGTCCAGCTTCTAACCTCTGTCTTCTGCTGACCCGTCGCCCGGGGTCATCGATTCTCAGCGACGCGACCGCCTTCTACCGCGATGAATTCACGGCCCTTGATCTTGGAATCTTTTTGCGGTGGAAACGCGACGTCCGCTCCTCCTGCGGTTGCCAGGCTTGGATTGCGGGCTATCCACCGCGAGACAAGACACTCTGCTGTTTTATGGAAAATTTCCTACGAGAATCAACCATCTTTTATTACCGGACAGCGGATCTTCGTGCAAAATAAAGATTCCGATCGCGTTAAACAAGAGTGCAATTGATATGTATTATTTTCTTGGAGGACGCGCCAGTACACACTGGTAACGCTGCAATTTTCTGCCATTCTGGAATTTCATATCACTTCTTAAACTTATTTTCATTTGGTTATGAAAAGATTGGCGTAATTCACTTAGTTTCGAATTTAATCAGGTACACACGGTTTAAACCTGTGTTATTTAATTTAATGTACCCGCGATATACACGGCTTTGACCGTCAAGTGGTTAACCAGTATAGTTCAATCAGATTCAACCCCAAAGCCCTAAGGCGATTAATATAAATCATATCAGAGGAATCTTTCTTTCACCCGATGTATGGTGGATCAACTTGGCAGTGACAAACAATTAAATCAGTAAATACATAGTTCAATCCGGTCCAAACCAATTAACCCTTTGCACTCGAAGCTATTTTAACTCGAAATCTAAAATAGTTTCTCTGACCTATAGTATTCCCATTTCAAATAGCTTGCTGCATTTTGTACATATGACATTGAATTTCATAACTCAAGTTACACTTCGCATAGTTTTTAAAATATAAACAAATTCGTTGATAAAATTATTTTGAAACGCGATACAACAATTTTTGATGCCGCCTCAGAGTCGCCACTCGACTGCAAAGTGTTAATATCGTCAACAACGCTAGAAGAATATTTCTTCTATAGCCTGTATGTACTTAGTATCAACTTAGCAGCACCAAACAAGTAAATCAGCACATACACAGTTAGAACCGAAACAAATTCCACGACCAATATTTTAGATTTTTCTTTCGCACAATCAACTTAGCAGTGCCGAACAAGTAATTCAGTAAATAGCAACTGCGAAATTAAACATTAACAGACGGGCGTAGTTATTCATCCCAGTGAAACAACAAAGAGCAACTACTTACATATAATTACCGCAACTATTGTCGTGCTCCGAAAACTTACGACCCGCCTGCACTTTGTTATCTCGAATTACCGCGCCCCGTTGTATGCACTATTGTTCCAGGAGGCTGTAACGAAAGTTCCCCAATAAATTTTATTAAACTTACTGGCAGCGGGCGCCCACTCGCGCATTCCGGCATTATAATCGCCGCAACTTCGGCTAGACTCTCGATTTCGTAATCCCTTAACATGTACGCAGCGCTACCATAAAGCACCACCGGGAAAAAAACGCAGCGAAAATAAGTATACAAGCAATTAAAGTTGTGAAGTTCCAAGACATACACAGGGGAACGGTATTTTCTCACGTCGGTGCTACGGTCTAAAGTTGTCGAAAAACAATCGTAAAGAGCACGAGGATCTGCTAATAACTGAGAAATATAGGTACGCGGGATTTGGCGAGCTTGGTGCAATGAACTGCCACCCTCCTTCTGCGAAATTCAAGCGGAACGGTACACTTTGTTATTTGTATCCATTGTCTTCGCCAAACTTCATCGCAGAAACGTGTATGAATTTCGCTCGAATATTAGAAAGTTTCATAAGCTGTCTCACGCGAAACGCTGCGAGGATAACGCTGGTGAACGCAGAAATTGATTAATCCTGTCGAGAAAGACGATGGACTTCGTTATTTGTATCATCGTGTTCATTATCCTTAGCATGCTTAAGCGAAAGTCAAGAAAGGTCCGCAGAATTTTAAACATGTATTTTTGTTTTACTAAACGTTTCATATATTTTATATATTTTACATGGATACAACAGGATCTTCCCTTAAGCAGACCTTACACCTTCTAATGCCTTGAGAATCAAACTTTATCGCAGAAATACGTGCGGATTTCTCCTCGATGCTCAGAAAACGCAGAAGCTGTGCGAGTTCCTCATGCAAAATTTCGCAAATATTATACCGGTGAGCAGAGAAATTGTCCATCCCTGTCAGAACCAGACTTGGTCGAAGTGGCGGGTAATTACCTATCTCTGACATCGCAGAAGCTGCGAGGATTTCGCTGGTAACGTCAAAATTAGTGGCGCGGCCCACGAAAACCGGCGAATACGCGTCGATCGATGCTTCCCGAAGCCGGCTCGCAACGGAATCGTTTATACGCGACGACACCGTGCCTCGTTATGGAAAAAATACGAGCGACGCCGTTTGAATTTCGAGGATCGGCCGACCATTGTGCGCGATAAATTCGTTCTGTTTATCCTCGCCCTCGGCTCCGCCTCCGCTCGCGTGTCCGAGCGCAACGACCGCCGCGCCGGTAGCCGGTGGAATCGCTTATGCTCGTGACGTGGGAATAAAACGGGACCGGGGTAAAAAGTCCTTTATATGCTACCAAAATCGTTAATAGACTCGTCGGGAGCGCGCGTTGTAACCGGTCGCGCGTTTCACGGGCTCCGTCGTGTCACTGCCTACGCCATTGGCCGCGATAAATTCTCATTCTTCTCCTCTCCCGTCTCTCTCGCTCCCCCTGTCTCTCTTCCTTCTTCTCTCCGACTGCTCTCTGCCAACGAGGCTTTCTTCGTTCTCCGCAGCTTGTTCTTTTTCGCTGTTTGCGCGCGCCGTTCGCGCGTCTTCCAGAGTCGTTCTCTCGCCGCGCGGCTAACCGAGGAGGGTCGAGGTGTGAACGAAGAACCACAAGTGCCCCGGAAAGTGGCGGACCCCCGTGCCCCTCGGCACCGGTAACCCGATCCCCCTACCCGGGACACTCGTTACCGACGAGCTTTCTTTTTACACGTTCACGCATTTTCCTCCCACACGTCGCGGTCGATCGAGAACCATCTCGCGAGAGAGCGAGCGAGTCGCACACACCCTCGAACACGCGCGTACACGCCCGAACAAAGACGTGGGGTAAACTGCCCAATAGATGGACGGTTACGTGATTTCGTAACGCCGTTGCAACCTTTCCCTAATATATTGGTTTCTACCGCGGGAAAGAGAGAGTTCTGTGTTTACAACGTACACGGATTGAAATGCATTAACTTTTAAAAGAGAAAATTACATAGACAGTTATTTCTCCAGGTTTTATAACATTAATTACAACACTAATAAAATTACATATTATATAACTTTATTTAGACTTGAGACTGTATTAAGTATCACCTAAGCTAACAAACAAAGTCTTTGAAGTATGTAAATGCTTTACTAATGGTTTTCCTTAAAAATAAAATAAAAAGGATATAGATCAAAAAATCTAATTTTGCTATAATTGTTTTGTATAATTATCAGTTAAATTTCAATTTGTCCATCTACTGGACAGTTTACCTTATCCCGAAGAACGCACGCTCGAGGAAACGCGCGCGGCCACGCTGGCCGATTGACGTTCAATCAGCCACGGTCGATCGGGCGGCGACGCGCCCCTCCATTACGAAGAAATCGTTTCAAGGATTTCGAGTCCGCGAGTGCTGCTACTGTTACTGCTGCTGCTGCTGTTGTTGGCGAGCAGCCAGAGGCCTGACGTGCGACCATCCGCCCCTGGAAACCCGCAGGTGGGAATTATCGGCGGGAATAATTGCCGAGGAGAACGCGCTGCGGAATCGTTTCATCGGGAATCATCGGGCCGGCTTCGAGCGTTTTCGGGCATCTCCGGTGTTACGTTCGGGCCTCCTGCAATTGCGGGGATGATCGTGTTTGAATAGACGCCCGCGCCGCGTGCCGGTGTTCTCCGCTTCCGATTTTATTGTGAAACAGCTGTCTCGCGGTACGATAGAGACGCGAAACGCGCCGCTCGGTGCCAACTAAATGAGCTTTAATAAACTTTATGGGACGGCCAATATGCGATACGAGATTTACGGCTCTGATATCACCAGGTAGCTGAGTCTTTTATGACGGTCTCGCCGGTAAACGGGGATTAGCGATTGCGAATCGGTTCGCATCGCGGTTTCTAGGAAACCAGTTGCCGATCGAATTTTTCGTCAGAATTTGTTGCTAGGATAATTGGATTTCAAACTCTTTATATAAACAATCTGTTAAGTATAAATGTTATTCCGTTTTTAAAGTCGGAATAATATTCTGTTGTTTTGCCATGATTATTTAAGCACTCAAACAAATGTAAGCACACATAAACATAAAAATCTTGCTTTCTTTTTCGAAAAAATTATTGCAATTGGAGAATATTCGAACTGAGAAGAAAATGGGTTCCGTGTTGAAAACAACTAACCTATACATTTCTCCCATAAATGCATAAAATCCGCGGTCTAGTAATAAAATATTTCAACGAAAAATGTCAAAAGTCAGGAGAAGTTTGTATATACGTCATATAAAATGATTGTTAAGGTAAATCTAGGTTCACAACGAATGCCAATTCTATGACCGGTCGTCGCAACGAAATAATTTTCGGCAACGTCGCAGAGGAGAGCTACGGATTGCGGAAACAGCGTGACATTTGAATAGGACGGCGCCGGAGCGGGGATATTCTCAAAACTGCCGCGCTGTTATCCGAGGCGGCGTTGTTACACGTTCGATCGAAAGCTCTCGCGAGCATTATACGACACGAGTAAAACGAGAAATACAATTAATCGAGCCGGTGAAATCCCGGGAGTAATAAGAGATAAAATACGAGTCGGACGTTTTGTTCAATAATCGGGTTGCGAGCCTATCTCGGTCTACATTCGTCGTCCAATTAAGTCGTAGGACGGTCGACCGAGCTGTGCTGCGTCTACAAAATCGATAAACGAGCATCACTCGCATTAACGCAGGTAGATACACGCATAAATTGCGGACCTTTCAGCCGGGGCGCAGTGATGGCCGGCGCGACGAGCCACGGAGGGCGTGTCTGTTATATTTGCGCGGATATATCAGAGAGGCCCCTTGGCGTCGCAATGATCGAAAACCTGGATATAATCTTCTTTAATTAACGGTATCTACCTACGTGTATCGCGGAGTCCTCGCTAGGAAAGTATCCCGGCGTGGCGGGTCCGCGGCTAATAAATTCTCTCGGTCAACCGATAAATCCACCGAATCGGCGGCGTTAATCCGATCGTTTCCCTGAAATTATCGCTACTAAATCACTGTTACCCGTGTTCCGCGATTTATTTCTCTCTGCTCTCCTCCCTCCCCCCTCTCTCTCTCTCTCTCTCACGCTCATTCCCGTTGCGTCACATCCTCATTTTATCTTCGACGTGCAAGCATTTTTATTAGCTCTTCTACGCGCCAAAGTGTCCACCGCTTCGCGAGAAAAACTTCCCTCGCTGTCGCTTTAAACTTAAACTTAATTACATCTTCTTAACAGCTACTTAACTCTTTGATCCCGTATCTTTGCGAGTTCTAAGCTTCTTCTTCCTTCTGATCTCATTATCGAATTTCTGAAAGGGTCTCCTCTTATTTTATTTTTGACCAGTTATGAGTTTGTTCCTCGTTATCGCTTCTTGGCGCATCATTCTTTCATAATGTTTTAAGCTACCTGCGCTGTGCGTCATCCCGAGAGTTGCATTGTCCTCAGACTGCGTCAGCTGATCCTGAATCACGCACCAAACGTGATAACTGGATCTTGAACTTCGGTCTCGTCTTTTTGGAAATGTACGCGTGTAGAGTTATTAATAGACTTATGCATTTATGAGAAGAATGAATAGGTTGAATACAAAGCTGTGAATTTAGGGATATGGTTAAATTATTTTCAACTTGTCACATTATTTTTATCTTATCGCGACTATTAAGAGAGAAAAGACATTTTCATCTAATTTAAGTGTTTATATTTACCAAGACAATTTTTATTTTGCATAAACATCCGCAGTCTAGTTATTAACATTTAATTTTATTTCTGAAATTATCAGTTTCGTTACCTTTTTCACGAATTGTAGTTGACGAATATACTCGTTACAACAAAAACATTGCCATTTTTTCATTATGAGTATACTTTGGTATTTTATATTAAATTATGTATTTTATAAAAATGCATGCACGGTACAATTGCAGTAACGTGCATACATTCCAAAGAGATTTTCTCAGCTATCTGGTTAAGGGCTGCCTTGGCCCTTATCTAACCGTAAGGTTCGTTAAAACCGCAACTGCGTCCGCAATGTTTACTTTACTGAATCTTTAAAAGGTTTTTCACAAAAATCGATACGTATCTCGATCCGTTGGTAGAGCAAGTAAGCTTGCTGGCCGTTCGTCAGGTTTTTCTTCCTCGGAGGGGGCAGCGCCCTCTTTCCTGGTAATATTTTGCATTCCTAAGGGTCAGCGAGGAGCCCCGCGTGGCTCGGTGGCTCATACGATATTCGAGGCTCGATTTACTGCGCTATGAAACCCGAGACACGCCTTTTTAACGCGTGTTCATCAGTCATCCTCTTCGACGCCGGTGGATCTCGAGTTCGCGAGTATAATAAACGCGACCCGCCTCGGCAATAAACCCGGATAATTGCGAACTCTACCTACCTCGGTGCGCGCCGTAGAGATCGCTACGAATTTTCACGACGACGGATCCGTCTCGTCGATGAACGATCGGTAATCCCTCGGTTCGTCGCTTTTCGTCAACCCGATCTCCTACCCTCGCCAGACGTGCTCCGGGAGAACTAATCTCGTTAGCCGATCGTTCCCCCGGGATAAGGTACCGCAGGTACACGCTGCTCGGAGGGGAGCGGGAGAAACATGTGGGCGTAGGATAAACATCTACAAGCAAACTTCCAGATTCCCTGATCTCTCGGCATGGTAATGCGTTTGGAATGTTGAGTCTGCGTCGACACTAGACACCGTTGTCACCCGATCGACCGGGATCCGAACAAATCGAGATCTGTTTTTCGGGTTATAACGCGATTTTTCTTTACCCTGACGACCCTTAGAATCTAGGACCATCCCTGAGATCTACAACCAACCCAAAGATCTACATCTCTTTTTCGGCTAGCAAGGTGTAGCATACTTTGACCATCCGTTGTCTTTTGGTTGAACTTGATGGAAAGTTTCTGATAGGTTATCTACGCAAAAGTAAGAATGTTTTTAATAGGCCTCGTGAATTTCATTCATTCCAATTCATTCGTATAAATTGCAGATTTTATATTTTTGATGGAATTGAATTAAAAATGGAGTAAAACGCGCTACTTTATGATTATAAATATAACCTTAACTATTATATGGAATGTAAAACTTGTATCTTGTACACTGTGTCAACAAATACCTTTTAAATATTGGAGCGTCCTCCTTATGTATAAATTATTGGTATAATTACTGGTAATAATTTTAGACACTATAGATTTTGTAGAACATTGTAGACATGAAGAATCTACAGCATCAAAGATCCACGACTCATTATTTTAATTTGCAAGTTTGAGAGCAGCAGATTATTTTGAGGAAAAAATATGTATTATTTAACTGGCTACGTATTATTTATAATTTTATTCGCCAACTCTTTTTAGACCTTAATGAAACCTGTAAAAATCGAAATTAATTATGAAAAACTGGTTAATCGAACAACATAATGAATGCTATAATATTTCTAATCCAGGTCCAACTGAAACCGGACCTCGCCATCCGAGCGTTAATATCGATCCTAACTCATGATAAGCATTTCGAACAGGCTTCGCAAATTAATTCATTTAGTCTTATAGCTTATCCATTTTACAATCACCGAAACGATTAACAATGCAGTGTTCGTAAAGAACGGCGGTGGAATAACCGATTAGTGTTTCATTCGACTAACAAACGCGAACCCCGAAGAGGCACTCGTCAATAACGGCAGGAGTGGCCGGGACAATTGAACAAGAAACAAGTATCACGGGCTATTATTTAATGATTATGGAACGTTATCGATCAACGAAGCGACAATATTGTGCCCTGATGGCGACGATGGCAATTCCTCGTTAACGTCAAGTGGCCGGACCCGCATACGGCGCGCGTTGAAATTTAAGGACACCGCGGGAGGACATGGCTCGTTACGTTGTAACAGCCGTGTCGTAACAACGCGAATCGTGGAGAGCAACGGGTTGCTCACCGGTGAACGGTCGCCCCGGCAATCTATCGGGCGTAATTGGAAAATGACTAATACCGATACCGGAGCGCAAACTCTTTACGCAACGCCGATAAAAACGGCCCGAGTCAATTTCCAACCCTTTTTTGGCTATCAACTGGTTTCATTGGGCGCGTTCGCCGTGCCACTCTCGTTTCTTCAGGTTTCTCCTCCTTGGAGAACACGTTCACCTAGGAAACCGGTGTTTACTTCGCTCGCCGCTCTTAACAATTCCTCTTGTTACCGCAACGAAATCTTTCGTTCTCCGTTAAATTTTCCATTTAGATTCTTACAAAAATCTACTAAGATTTGAATTTCTATTAATATCTATACGGGTGACACCAATTTTTCACCAGTTCTAAAAATTCACGTTTATCTAACATTTGATATTAATTATCTAATAATTATAGAGTGTTGCTATAGAGAAACGTCTGATTTCATCCATAGAAAAGTAATTGATACGAACTGCTGACCTGTAGAAAAACTTTATCCATTTGTTACCGGATGCTATAATAGTATTATATCATTAAACTCGCATATTTCTAATTCGCGGCTTCCAAGACTCGCTCTGTTTTATCCAAAAGAATTTCTTCTTATTTTCACAGTCTTTTTATCAACAGTTTTTTTAAATCCCTTGTTTTTCCTAACACACTTTTTCAATGCTTCCTACGTCCTACACTTTTGCTGAAACTCGACCCTCGGCGTAGAGGGTTAAAATTCAGTATGCGAAACAACAGCTCACGATTAATGATCAAGAGAGCGCCTTTCGGAACCCCGACGAATAATTTTCACCAAACCCCAAAAAATATTACATTATCAACATCGAATCGCCGCCACAGGAATTTCCGCGAGTCATCGAGCACGGTGCTCTCCGTCGAGCCCGTCTATCAGCCCCGAACCGAAATTTCCACGGGCGATCCACGGTTCCTGCGGATCCCGTGGCCGCAAGTATGCGAAATGGAGCGCGTTATTCGAATCCAGGCTGCATAAAAATCAGCCGGCAACGAGATTGGTTTCGAGGAACGCGCGTCAGCCCGTGTATTTGCTCAACAACCGGTTTTCGTGCAGAGATGACGACCGCATCCGTCGGTTGGTCGTGATGAGAACCGCTGGCGTATCGGTCGTCATAAGTCACTCAGCGTGTGGCATACAAGGTACATGGGTCCGCGTATATACGTGGTACCCATGGGCCCTTATCCTCTCTCTCCCTCTCCCTTTCTCTTCTTCTCTTTCTATCTCTATCTATCTCTATCTCTCCCTCCGGCAAGCATCGTCTTTTTAGCCCTTTTCCATTTCTCCGTCTCGTTTCCACCGTTCGTGGGTCTCGCTCATCCTCGAGCCCACGATGGTTCCCCATTCATCCGATCCTACCATACGGTCTCTAGACACTCCCAGGCTGTCCAGGACATCGCGTCGTATCCCGCTGGGCCCCGCGTCAGATCTAAGTGGTTCCTCTCGTACTCTCTCGCTCTCTCGCTGATCCCCCGGTACCCTTAATCCAACGCTGGCATCGAATTCAGCTTCTCCGGTTCGGGTCCGAACGAAGATGGAAAACGCCGATAATTGATTCCACCGGTCGTATATACCCTGGAGAGAAACTACGAGATACCAGACGTAAGAAAGAGAATCAACGGAGAAAGAGAGAAAGAGAGAGAGAGAGAGAGAGTGAGAGTGGTGTACGAGCAGGATACACAACAACGGAGTAAAACTATCCGTTGATCCAACAAATACGCGTGCGCGCGCCTCGGATTCCTTTAATTCAGACGTCTCGGGTGACGGCCGTGGTATTTTCAGTGGAACCCGCATAAATTACCGGAGTTAATTGCTGGCTGTTCCAACGCCGACTGTATTCGTAATTATTACGACCGGCGTGGCGATCGCGTCATAACCGGTCGCCGGCGACCGGTCGTCGGGACATAATTCGCGGGTACGTCCGGATTCGGACTATCGTTCCAATTAATTTCGCGAACGGCTTATCACCCGGACACGCCGAGGAGAAAAAGCAACGGGCCGAACGCCGCCGCCGCCGGCCCGGTAATTGATTCCGCCGGCCCGTATATCGAGCGTGAAACGGGCCGAGTCGATCGATCGAGAGAGAGAGAGAGAGAGAGAGAGAGAGAGAGAGAGAGAGAGTCGGCGCAGCACACGGTCGACTCCGTTAATCCAACAAATAGAATTCGAGCTACTCCGTGTCCGATCCAGTTAAGCCGACCGTATCCCCGGCCACGATGTGTAGTTACAATAGCTCCCGGTGAACCTTCTTTTGGATTATTTTCCGACGCCGCCCCCTTTAATCCATCCACGCCGTTTACTTTGCATTTAGCGAGGCAGAAAACGGCTATCGGACGCGAGACTAACTAGCGTTTCTACGCTTCTTCTGCGCGAGCCGCACGACCCACCCGATTCAGCTCTTCTCGAACAGCGAGATCGATTTTATGGGTATTGATGTGAAGCGAGTTACCAACCGACTGTGCTGCTACGTGGGAGTTTGCAGGTTTAGTTGGCACTTTTACACAGACCCTGAAATTAGCGACGTAAATTAGGCTATTGGATCTACACGAGAAGCACTAGTTTCAGTTGTACTCCTGAAATTGAAATTGGCTAATTAAGGCTAGCCGAAAACAAGGAAAGATGATCATCAGCCTAATATCAAGCATCGTAACTAGTTTTGTTACAGACGTTGTCTGTATAGTGAATCGTTCAAGTTCAGCCTTCTGTACTTAACACCTCGACTAAATCGTCATCCCCTATATAGGTGACGGAATTATTTGTCGAGATTTGAAAATTTATTTTGATGCGAAACTATTGTATTCTCTTAATTTTATGAGGATTTGAAGGACAAACGAATAGGAACAATTTAAGACGGTGGACGAATGAAACTTGTTTGAGGATATCAATGCACCATTCTCAATCAGTTAAAATTGCTAAAGAATTTAATTTGTATCTACCACCTATCTCTTGCAATTGCTGCAGAGTATTTTCATTCTACGCAAAGAACCGCAATCTATTGATGGCATACAACTGTACTTAATAATTTGAATTTGTTACAATAAAATACCTTCATTTCATGAAACTGTTGAGGTAGCTGCTGTGTCAGTCAAGGTGTTAAAATATCCAAGAAAGTTAATGAACAAATTCTCTGTTATTCGAACTCGTTTCACATTCTAAGATGATCCATATATAACGCGTGATTAAGAGTACAGGTTAATAGTAATTCAGTCTAGCGTTCTAGCTAATTAACTCTGTAGTTCCACTGTACAGCGAGACCGTACGATGCAGTCAAAAAATGTTCAAACTGTCAAGCATTCGTACAGTTGCTAATTGCAAGGTCGCGAAGGGTTAAGATCGTAGGAGGATTCGGCATTGAAATCTCCGCGAACAAAGGAGTCTGTGGCGTCTTGAACGGTCCAAGAGACAATCGCGGGCAGTGTGCAACCGGACACAGTGTTGAGCTCTCGACCTCGGCCATATCCCACCGAGGCCCCTGAAGACCGAAGATGGTGGTTCGGTGGAGAGGCGTTCCGCGGGGCGGAGAGTGAAAAAGGCCCATGAATTATTTAAGATCGCGATGGTGCGCCAGTGTTATTTTAATTCTCGGGGTGTTTTCATATTCCAATGGGCGCTGGGATGACGAGTGCTCGCGCGCAGGAACGTCCATCTTCGATCGTTTCTCCACCGTTCGATGAATAGACATCGGGCACGGTCTCTGTTCCTCGCTGCGGTCGCGGATCATCGGACCCGTTGACTTCGAGTGGCAACCGGAAGCCGGCTCTCTTCGTAGAAGAACGGTAATGGAGAAAAAAAGGACGGAGCCCGACGGGCCACCCCGGGAAAAAGGAGAGAGACCAGACGGGCGGAGGCGAGCGCGGGAGAGAGAAAGAGAAAGGAGAAATGGCGAGAGGAATGGAAAAACCGTGGGCGGGTACCGGGACGGTTTCGTATTCACGACCAGTCAAAACAATCGTGTCAAAGAGAACGTTCTGCTACTCGTGAATGGGATAGCCAAACAGCATTGTAAAACATCACGCTCGACGATGCGATCGAGCCACGAATGATGGATCCGCGTGGTACGAAGCCCTCTCTCTCTCTCCCTCTCCCCCCCCCCCCCCCTCTCTCACTCTCTCTCTTTCTCTCTCGAGTGGCATGTGTCGAGTATGTGTCTAGCGGGCCGTTTAACGATGAATCGCCGGTACACGCCGGCTCGACGGCTGTATTTGTAAATTCTAATCCGCCGCTTGATATTTTCATCCTTCGAGGAGCGCGTTTTTGCGCCGCGGACATCTAGAATGTCCGGCTCCCACCGTTCCTCCGCATCTCCGGGGAAATGATTTACAGAGACGTTCCATGCGATCGAGCATGTCGTGTATCTTCTTGTTCCGATAAAAACGGGAACTCAACGAGCCGTGCATTTTTTCTCGGGCATCCGTTCAGTAAGAATAATTGTTTAATGGATCCAGTATTGAGATGGAAGCTTGCCGGGAAAACGAATTAAATTCATTCTCCGACGTTTCGCTTGTTTGACAGAGTCAGTAGATTACGAGGTTTTATGGTTTTGTTCAACTAAGCTGTGGTACTATGTATAGGGACGAACGAGAAATAGGCTTAACCTCTTGCATTGAAAATCGATAGATGCCAGTGACGATCCTTTTGAAACAGTTATTTACAAGAATGCTAGTGACACGATGCAGAACATACAATGCAACGAGACACTTTTCGTACGTCCAGCTAGTTAGCTGCACTTGACGAGTATACTCGTCACGAAGAAATGGTAAGATTTTATGTTCCGACTAGTACGATACAGCCGAAGATTATAATAAATAATACGAAAATAATAATGAACAGTAATTACAAATTTAATCTTGTCCAAATTAAACTTCTGTACGGCATTTTACTTTACCTAGTGCTTCACGTTCCATTCAATAAAAAATTACGTTACTTAGCAAAGCATTTAATAGCAGGCAAAACGACAGGCAATTTTAGCGCAGATTCCTGAATATCGCGGATCGCTGAAGGAATTAATTGACTCGATCGTAATGCTCCCCATTCCGGCGAAGAAAGCGAAGCTCGAGCTCCGCGAAGCTAATATTTCTCAAAACGCCCTGTACAAGCGGCCACTCGTAAAATTTCAAAGCCGATGAAGCGCACCCTAATTATGCCGCTCTAGATGCAGCAGTATTTGCTTTACGAACCGAGCGCGTTCCCAAGAGTTCCCCGGGGTCCATAATCGTTCACATAATCGTTACGGATATTTTTTAACGGGACCATTATTCGATCGGCGGATCGAATGAATTCGAGAGCTGGCCCGAGACGTGCCCGTCATTCAATTATACCGCGCGCATGGCGACGGCTTCGGATTATGCATCTTGACCGGCATAAAAATCATTTACCGGCTCGTTAAAAGATTGAACGGCATCGGAGGGGGCGTTCCCCGCGGACGCGCTGCGCCGGACAGCAGCGGGAAGATTTAAGGGCCTCGTAAAACGCAAAAGGATGATCGCGAGAGGCCCACCAGGGGACGCGAGAGGATCTCGAGTTTCCGCTTTTCGAGGCCTGGCCGTTTTCGTTTTCGCTCCCCGGGCCCAGAGCAACAGGCCCCGTTCCTACGGTCCCCGGCCCCCGGCGACGTTGCTTCTTCGGTAGACAAGGGATGAATGGCCCCCGCGTGACTACGCCAGCACGCCACGGACCACGCCGGTGTCGTGTAACACTTTATTTCGTGTCTCGTGTTTCCCCGGCAATATTTAATCGATCCTGGCACCATAGAAAATGAAATCCGGAAAGAGCGCGACCGGAGCCAGCTCGGAACGCCGCGACAACCGGAATTTATGCTCTCCGTTCCGCAGAGAATGCTGCCACGAGATCCTGATAGAAAACGGATCGACTGCATTCGAAGATTCATCTCGCTGCCGCAGTTCATGACCGTACTCTTGTTCTTGTGCATCGTGTTGGTTAAGTTTATTGCTCTCTCTCCCTCCCCCCCCTTTCTCTCTCCTTCGAATTTACGCCGTTTTCATTATCTGCATTATTGTTCCGAAACAAAAGTGAGTTTACGTTTTTTGTTCGATCTTTGGATGATCTTTTCTACATATCTGTATGCATACATGGTAAAATGCATTTAGACTGGTTTTATTTCTTTGTGGAATTAAAGAAAAGTATGTCGAGTTTTTTAGACCAATCGATTCGAGAATTAGAAGATCGATAAAGATGAAATTAAATGAACTTCGTCTTTTTGAGAATCAGGCGCATTTCAATCAGAATTGGACACTATTCGAATAGACATTTATCTAACATAAATGCCCGATTGAATCCTTCTTAGTCGTATATTTTATTAGAATAATTCTTTATTCAAACAATAATTCGAATAATTGTTTAAATTGTAATTAATTAATCTTATAAAATTTCCGACGCCTTTCTCTGCACTTATAAGACTTGAAATTTACACATTTAATATACAAACAACTTTTAGCTCATACTTACATTATGCTCGACATGTTGAGTTTATTAAACGACGGGATACATTTTCATTTAACTTGTATTTTGTACATTTGATTTTAGGAAACTTGTATTCTGCAGAAATATCTGCAGTCCGACTATTACAGTCCATCCGACTGAGCCACAGCAGAATCAAAACACGTGTGTTATAAGAGTATCCACATCCATTTTGCCTTATAATCAGCGAACGCTTCCATCAAAATACATACTATAATAACATGAGATCTCGCATAAAGTAACCAAGCCGATCTTCCTGCGAGACCGTATCTTAATCTCCACTAAACGCCGACATAAGAACAAAATGAATGTCTCCGGTTTAAATACTCTCTATAGCACATGGTCAAGTAAATACGTCGTTATCGTTTATCAAGATAACATTTTTCAGTACTTTATAAATCTACGCGTGCCGTGAATGCATAAATATAATATTCCCTCGGATCAATATCAGTGTCCACGCAGATAAATTACAAACTGTAGAATAAAACTGGCCGCGATTTAAAAAGGAAAGAATTGGAGATTAAATAACACTGCCACTCGTAAAACTATTCGTTTAATGTAGCGGGATATTATAAATATATTTATGCCGGCCGATAATTAGATACGAAGTCACGAGCGGATAATAAATAACTGGCGCGCCGAGTACCTCCAACATTTAATGAGATTGCGTTAACAGGTGGATGCGAGCAGTCCTTCTGCCGTGCATGCATTCGAGCTTAACAATGTATCCTCATCAACGCTCGCGAGGAACCGCGCATTGTCGCGGATCCCGTTTGCACTCGACAACTCTTGATAGATAGCGCTGCTTGGAAAAAGCGATAATGGCGGATTTAAATAGGCGGCTGTTAAGCACCTTATTAAACTGGATAGTCAGTCATTCGTCGACCCACTCGGTGCACAGTATAGCAGAAGATTTTAATTTTACGAACTCCAATCAGGAATCGGTTTTTTCAAACTTCTCCGCTCGATAAGAATGCGAGACGTTGCTCAACAAAATACGAATTGCAGATCATTATGCAAACGTACGCTTTTATACTCACAGTCAGTCATTTATTGATGTAAAACAGAATTTTGTTACCTTCGTTAGCGACACTGGTATGGAAATTTCTGTTTTATTTCTCTCGACGATTTTTACGAGCTGTGAACGATAGTCCACTCGCAATGTTAATGAATTTGTGCTACGATCTTGTCGAACGCTGAAGGAAAATATCGGTCTGCGAAGGTTCGATTCAGAAAATAATTAACTTTATACTTTCGCGTTGCAAAATATTGTTATTCTCTGTTACTCTAACACGCTTCTCACAATTTAATACAATTATAAAAAAATTGTATTATTTAAAAAATAAAAATCATTTTGTGAAAACCACGTTACTTTAATGTTAATGTTAAGATGTACTGGTAATACCTTAATGATAATGTTCTACTGGTAAAATTAGATTTTTCACTCTTCTGCAAGGTATAATATATCTTTAATACTTTTTTCTCTTTCCTTTTGCCAAAATTTTGAACACAATTACTTCATAATCTTTTTTTTTTGACGCAAATGATATGCGAAACATGTGTCGGATCGCACGTGTCCGACGTTTATAAAAAATGTAATCTGCGTTCGGACATTGCGTCTGATCTCAAGCGTCGAACGCATACGTCCAGTCGTTTACGTCCGGCTTATAGGAAATCCCGCCTCGTCACTCACAGCCAGCGCAAACAGCTCCGAAATCCGGTCAGCTTTCACGAAAAACTTCCGACCAGCTCCCAAAATGGCAGTGTAGTGTAACAGATCCCGCGCGGCCGAGGAAATGAATCGAGTACGTTGTTCTCGCGACTCCTTCGCTCGCTTCCGGTCTTGGATATCAGGAGTCGCCATTCCGCTCTTATCTAGCCACTCTCGCGCCGGTATGCTGTAAATTGTACTATCGTCCACATAAATAAAATCCGGAGAACCATTTGACACTCGAGCTTGTAGCTCGCTGGCAACAGGGCTACTCTCCGGCCAAGCCGGGGAGTGTTAATCCACTGAATGGAGGTCGTAGATAAGCGCTGACTTACCGGAAGTCAAGTATCCTTTCGAACGAGAAACTGCATTCTGACGGTCGGCGTCGATGCGAGCCGGTACGCGTAAGAAAATCGAGTTATCGTCGCAATTTGCACGTTCTTGCGTCGCGTCGGTCGCCTCTTTGATCGAATAGCTCCCGACATACTGGGTGATCCAAGTTGAACATCAAGGAGCGTTTCCAATCGAACGGTCTGGAAGCAGTCCATAACTTCAGAAGTACTACTGCATGGTTGCGTTGCGGAGGGATTCGAAGTTTTGTTTAAGATTCGAATAACTCTACGGTCGCTGTAAAAAGAAATGATATTTAATAAAATTTACAACACTGTAGAATATTGTGATTTATGTATATTAATACTTCCCTTATGGTTGGTATTTTGTAATACAATACAGATAAAAACTGTATATTATATATATTACATAGTTTATAAGGTTGAAATTAGTTATTGCATGGTACGTGATTACATATTCCATTTTTTTTAGACTGTTTTATATTTCTCCAGTTTTGATTGAAACTGCAAGCTTATTAGGATCATAAAACAGTTTGTCTTCGTATCTGCTATAATGCCTTTCTACAACAATACTTTGTTGTCTATTGTGTATTAAGTCTTTTCGTCTATTTAACCAGGAAAGCGCACAGTTGGCTAAACGCGGACAACTAAACCCAAAATTCAGGAAGAAATCGCTCATTGACAAAAAGTCTAAAAAGACGAAATTCTACGAACCGTAGGAATTCTAACAAAGCAAGATCAGCATTTTCAAATAATTGCCTGCGAATCGTTGAGTCTCCAAGTCATTAAAATGCTGTGCCAGTTTGTCCAAAAATGTCCTCTCCGCATGCGACATCAAAATCGCTGGAACCATCGCAGTTGTGTAACCACGCAGCGCAGCGCGTTGGTCAATTAATCAAACCAAGAAACTTATCAGATCGAAAGTGAAACTCTGCTCGGCTTGATTATTAACGAAGGCTATCGATAGCCGTACCGCGGCCGATTCGTCATAACACCCCGAAAAACGCTCGCGGCGTCACGGAGAGAGTCTGGCACGCGAGGCTCTTGTTCGGCGCTAAATGACGCGATCATTAATTAACCGCGAGGTAAACGCGATCGCGGACGGTGTCGGCTGGCCAGGTCAGAAGCTAGAGGGGTGACAAGTGGAAGCCACATTGCAAATTAGGCTGCACGCGAGCGATTCTTAATCCGCGTGGAAAACGGGGCCCGACGGAATCGAGGATCGCCGGGACGAGCCATCGACCGTGCGAATTCAACAGGGCCGACCTGGTTACACGTGTATTTAATTGGTCACGCTGGCATTTACACGGAAATTCACGCGCTTCGTTGACCGCGGTGTATCACGAAGTCCATAAATAACTGGCGCTGTTCCGAACGAGAGGATCCGTTGATGGGAATCGATGTTGCGCTTCACGGGAAAAGCGGAGGCCGAACGATTCGCTAATAGCAGAAATGAAGCGGCGAGAATCGTAATGCTGAGACTGGAAACTGCGTTACTATGTCAGCTCCCTTCAATCTGCCTGCCATTTTTGCGTGATCATGTGGCCATTATTGTGCTGCCTCTTATCATATCGATTTTGTGTATCAGTGTTATTATTATCATTTTGTTTTATTTACGGGCCAAAATAGTTTTTTACAAGAGTAAAGAAAATACAAGTTCGTTTAGTCGATTAAAAAATAACATAAGAGTAAGATAAACACGGATACGTTAAAACTTTTACTACATATACTCGCTATTACTTGTTACTCGTTTTCTTTTACATCATAATAAGCATTCGCCCGTAAATAAATAAAGATAAGAAATAAAATCGTTATATCAAAAAGTATTCTATAATACTTTAATTAATAGATCAATTTGGAATAGTTCTCTCCAGATATGGTACACCCGAGTGTTGAAACCAAATCGTCTGACAAAGTAACGTCTCCAGCCAGAGCAGAGGTGCGTCTTCACCAAACAGTATGACACAAAGTAACAGTTTTCCAATCCCGACGTCTCGTCGAGAGAAAAAAACCGAAACTTGAGAGAAGAAAACCGAAACTCGATGCCGTTGATCCCGAGCCTTACGAAGCAGTGTCGCTTCACGGTAGTCCCCGGCTATCGTGTGCCTAATCTCGATCCGCGTAAATCATCGATACGCCTCACCCGGTTCCCGCAGCCTCTTTTCACTCCTCCTCATCCTCCTCTTCCTCTTCGTTCCTCTCGATCGGCGGGCATTCCTGTAAATCATACGAAACGTAGCCGCTCATTAAACCCACAACTGTACATTATCCGCGCGAGTAATACTTTCTCCGCGGTAACCGGCGCGCTCTTATCTCTATTTATCTCGTCTGACTCACTCGGGGCCCGATGTGTACACGCTCCGGGAACCTGTAAACACGGGGCCCGGTCGCGGCGCGTTGCCTCGCGCAATAATGCGGGGATTTCTGTTCGCGGCACGTTCGACTCGCTCGACATTGCGAGCTGGCGATCCGGTCCGCGTCGCGTCGCGTCGCGCCGCGATCTCCTCCGCTACCGGTGTTCGCCGCGGATAAAAAGGTTATCCGGCCGTATCGGCGCGGATCGCGTAATCCTCTCGGCTCGGCTTTCGAATCGCTCCGAACGAAAAGCTCTGTTCCGACGACCCGCCCACGCGTCGATCGTTTTCCGCTCGGCGCTCTAGTTCGAACCACGAGGGTTCCTTTTCATAGCTCGTAACTCGTGTTGTGGACTTTGTTGCGTTTGTTTCCTGCGGATCCCGACGACTATTTCGCGGCGACGAGAATTAACGAGGTCTCTCTCGAAGCAGATCCGTGTCCTTTTATCGTCACGGTACTCTATCGCGTGCACTGATGATAAGGATGGTTTTATAGTCATAACGAGCAAGAGTATCGGCGAGCTGGATTTAACGGGCTTCTGTCTCTCGATATCATCTTACTAATTCGGCTTTTTTGCTTCGAACAGAACTGCGTATGAATTCCTTGATGCGCGTTTCGCCGTGCAAATTCTAAATGATCCGACAGGGCTGATGAGTAGACTGTGGTTGCTTATGCAAATCCACGGTTTTACGCGGCAATCTACGAAAAGAACGATTCCTGGGAATTTTATTTCCTGCTGCAGGGATTTTATTGCAATCATAATGGAATACTAAAATCTTTATTCGCCTGCGCCTCGCCGGCTAGAGCACGCTATAAATTTACGAATATTTGCCGTCCGGAGGTGAGTAACAGTCTTAGCTGGGTTTTTTGCGTAACGTTTAACGACTTCCTTTTCGGAGAATTAAAATATTAGCGATCATGTCCGTGTATCCGACAAGTTTATCACCTTTTGTAATTACCAGAAAATTCGGTAATAAAATGATGGAATAGTGGTAAAGAATCCTTCGATATATTCGAAGCACTTAATGTTTACAATTTATGTTCGACTAAATATTTTTCTTCGATTTGTCAATGGATGCTTGTAGATTTATCAACTAATATTTATCGATAAACAGAATGCGTACATGCTGTTCAAACATAGATTTCATTCATGCACAAACTAGG
This sequence comes from Augochlorella aurata, assembly GCA_028455555.1. NCBI lineage: Eukaryota > Metazoa > Arthropoda > Insecta > Hymenoptera > Halictidae > Augochlorella > Augochlorella aurata. The sequence goes on along the minus strand of CM052168.1, from coordinate 12,654,412 downwards.
AATTGCGTTAATAAACGGTAAAAGCGTTGGAAGAATCTAGCAAAATGCGTGCACAATATTCAAATAAATGGAATTAATAAAAGCAGAGACTGCTTAACCTCCTTTTCCGGAAAATAATGCACTTTACATACATCGACATTTGTATACATAGATATTTTTTTTTATGTGCTAACATCGGTAGGTCGACCGTTAAAAAACAAGTGTTTTCAATTTGGCGGGAGCTTGTGGGAGGTTAGTACGCGTCGGTGGCAGGTTAAGCGTTCTAAATATCGTGGCGAGGAATTTCCAGAGGTCCCAATGTCACCCCCGTTTCCGCACGGTCGATTTAAGCGCGTGGCTGCGGCGCGACGCCCCTACGCAAGCCTCTCAGCTACCAGGGTTCCAGCAGCCGCGGGCGAATTTTTCCCGTAATCGCTAGACGCCGCGACAGTATTATAAAAAGCTGGAATTTACAAAGACACGGTCGGGATTGAGACCACGAAAGAAAGTAAGAGAGAAATAAAGAAGCGAGTGACCGAAAGACAGCAAGAGAGAGAGAGAAAGAGAGAGAGAGTGGGAAATCAGCTTGGATGGTGGGCGCTGGTGGCGTGCCACGGTAAACCGGGGCCCCGCGTCCATAATAAAGTCGTAACGCACTTCTCCCCGTAAATTCGACAGAATATTACGGTGCACAGCGGCGGGCCTGTTTCGTTCGCCGTAAAGTCGCGGCCGGTGATCACTGGGGATATTTATCGACGTGTCAGATCTCTTCGTAACCGCACACCCTCGTCCCGTTCGGTTCACGCAGTATATCGGCGCGTATTTATAAGAGAAACGCGTCGATACGCTCGTATTACGCGCGACCGGCCATTGCGTCCGTGTATTCGCTTCCGTGGGGGGTCCGACCGTTCCCCTTCTATGCTTTCCTACCCCCACTCCAACCTAGGAACCCCGTTTTTCGTAGTGGTTTTCTAACCCCCGTACCCTCGTTTGCTTTTTCCAGAACGGATGACTTGGACATCGATCCGCAGACGTCGTGTTTAACTTGTGAACTGCAGGGCGTAACCTACCGTCGTTTATGGGAAAAGGTAAGCGCTACCTGCACACACATACACACACAAATCTAACACATCTAATGGCTCCATTAGAACGCACCCTAACCGCGGTAATTGTCTTAACTTCTTTCTCTTTACTTCGTCTGGCGATTGCTCGTCAGTTACTAATTGAAGACGCGCACAGTAAACTCTGCTTGCAATCAGAGTTTCCTGAACTTTCTTACATCATTGCGATTGGTTGATGGTTCTTTAACCAGATTGCTCGGTTTTCACGAATGTTCTCGTGTTCGAGATAATTGGGCGAGAATTGCTAATAACTTCCTGTGATAAGTAACTTCTGGGCAATGAGAAAAATCATTTTAAGATGCTTCGTGCAAAGAATAGAAATAGTTGTCTAAGGATGTATACTTGCCATTTATAAACAAATTTTTGTAATAAAATTAACGTTTCTGTTGTATTTTGTATTTTCTGTGTATCTTGTTTAAAAAAAGTTGCTGAGAACATGTCACCCAATGGAATTAAATATAAATCTGGCGAAGGATTGATTTTTAGATACATAAACGAAGAAATTTTGTTGTAGGTAAAAAATATATAGCTTTCAAAGTCCGACTACTAAACCTTTAGTCGTCCTACGCGGTTAATCAGTATACAAAAGTTACATACATTTCAATCGAATAGCAAAATGGTTAGAGTTTTACGCGGCCCATACACAAACAATATATTTCCATTCAGTCCTAATTAGACCCTTATTTACGACAATCAACGTTACATACCATATTCATGGCGCAATATTACCCACCAATATCGGTACAAGACAGGAGCAACAGTCGTATACTTGGTACTTTATGAGAAAAGGTGTAAACGTCGAAATACTTGCAGTCAGTAGTCCATAATGTAGCCGATCGCTATTCATGGATCAAAGTATCTGGCTTATCAGGAGGAACTTTTTCTCGGATTTTGTGTAACAGATCGGTCGAGCGCTCGGCAGCCCATTCGTTTCCCATGCCGGCCGTGAAACTGGGATAACGAGTAATGACTTATGCAAAGGAACTCCGTTCCCGGGCGACTAGCTCGCGAGAAAACAAAATCTCCGAGGCGCAACAAATCTCGCCCCGATAAGAATCGTTATTAAGCCGCGATACAATTGCTCGTTGCGCCTGGCAAAAATCCGAAAGCCCTGGATAGAAGTTTTACAAGCGACCACATTTTACCACTTACGTCTCTCTCGCCCACGATTTTTACGCCACGCCGTTACGGAATAACGCTCGGGAACGGCGCGCGGCGTTTCGGCGCGGAACGATCTCTATTTCATTGGTATGCGAGGGCTCGGTGTTTCGACGCGAATATCGCGGTCACGTCACAGGCCCTGTCCGAACAAAAGTGATCGTCGGCCCGCTTAAATCCGCATTTTTATACGACCGTGCCGAAACGCCGCGTCGGAGAGAGAAGGAGCGAAGCGCTGGGGAACGACGTCGAAAACCGGGAAGAGGGCGGAATTAAAGCAGCTTTTTCCGAGCGGATGCGACGAATGGCCACGGGATCTTGCCTCCTTTGCATAAAAATGGGGACGAATTAAAGCTCTTTTCAGGCACGAACTTTCGCCGGTGCGTGAATAGCGACATTGAGCGACGTCCCGCGAGGGGTGGCTCGGTCTCGTGGCGATTGGAATAATTTCAGGCGTCGTTTGTACCGCGCGCACGTCCACCACGCGTTCAAGTCTCCGAATACGAAATTCGGCGGTGGCGCGCGCTGCCATCGCGCGGCGCCTGCATTCGCTGCCAAATTCGCAGTGTCCAGCCCTGAATTATTTTCGTCGGTCTACGGATCTTTATGCACGCTGGAAATCGTTATTGTTCATCTAAAATGAAAGCTAGACGACAATGGATTCCATCTTTCAGTAATTCTAATATCTTGGAAATGTTGGCAACCAAAATAATTGTAAAGCTTCTGTATATCTACCTTTGTCGCTACTACTTACTACTAATTACTAAATGACAGAGAAAGTTAATATTTATTGCATGTCAAACTTTACTTCAATTTTTATTGAAGAGTCGAATTTTATTTCGATTTTATTATCGATGAAAAATTCTCTGCATCAACTGTAGGCACAAGCTATTTTTCCTCTGATAATAATTTTAATAATTTCAAATAATACAGCAATATACGTAGCTTCTTTTAATATATTCACTGTTTGAAATTATACCTACTCATTTTTATCAGAATTGCATAAAATTCGCAGTCTTTGCGTAATATCTAGGTTTAATAGGTTGTCCTCCATATCTTGGTATCGAGTCTGACATGATATTATAGTCACTATAATATAGTGTAAAATATAATGTAGTGTAAAAGGTATAAATCTGTAAACTATAGATAGATGTACAAGTTTGCAAGAAATCGATATTCAAAATGGCTCTCTGACGTTTTCAAAAGAAGATAAAATATTTCTAAAGTAATTATAATAGTCTTATAGCAGTCGTATTGTCAATGTAAGTTGCGTGTCTTGCACATTATCATTTCGCAGAGAAAGCTTAAAATGGAGGGAGAAGATAAAGGTGAGACTTAACACTATACATAGTGCGAGTCGTATATACCGAGCACTAAAAATGTCTGACATGTGTTGCTTTATAAAAATAACAAAAGTATAAGATCATTTACTTATAATTCCAACAATTTTAAAAGAAAATATGTGGAACCGGTAATTTCGCCCAGTATGGTAGATTTAGTGTTAACACGGGGCATTAAAGATGCATGAAATAACGAAGCAGATCGAATTCTCGTATGAGATGCAATAGGTTCCGAAGTATTTCCGAAGCGTGGAAACGGATGGTGGATCGGTTTCGCGTGGTCGAACTGAAAATGGACGGCCGTCCCACTCGCGGCTCGTTAACAGAGGAGTGGGGAACGGTTTGGAATTATCGAGGAGACTCGGAAGAAATCCGACTCCCCGTAGGCGGCTTTGCGGTGCTAAGACGTCGCCTACCTGTGGCCTGTGGCATTTATTAAATCTTATTCTGGCATCTTCTGCCTCGCCACCGGTTCGGGTTACCGCGTCGTTCCCAACGGCGCACTCTAGACACGACGCTCGATTTTGCTGTCTTTTGTTGCGCGATTTACGGGCTCGCTTCCTCTCCCCCCTCTTCTCTGCAAATCCCACCGTGACGTCCGCCACCTGCTACTTCCCGATCGAACAATATTCCGTTTAAAGATGGGGCACGATACAGACGCCAGGCACAGGAGGAAACTCGGCAGCCTTTTGGAGGAAGTCTCTCTACCCGAGAAAGGGGATCACGTTATTAAGTTCACCCCTGTGAAAAGTCCCCGACGCGGCTCGAATGGAGGATTCGCCGAGGATGAAATTGCAATATACATATTTTGCAGGACTCGTCATAATTTAGGCGAAGCGACGAATTACACGGGGAGCGAAGGCAGCCGGCGTTCGAAATTGCACGGGTTTCCTCGGATGGAAATTACTATGAGAGCCTGTTAAGTGTACCAGTGCCGGAACGGTTCCTCCTCGCGCGTCCCCTTATCGTATTCTTAATATTAGTCTACTGGTTGGTACGCACACCTTCTGGGAAACAGAATTTCATTATCCCTGTTTGTCGCGATAGCGTCGATTATGAACGTTCTTTCCCAGGTAATTCTCGTTTACTTGCCACCTGTTATGATTCCAGACACCGGATCTTTCCTCGAACGTGGTACATTGTAAGGCACTTTGTTCTGGCCCTTGGCTCCTTGATCCTGTAATTAGTATGATTAATTCGCGGTTTATTTCGAGACGCGTACAGGCACAGGAAAAGAAGAGTGAAGGAACTCGGTAATCAGAATAGAAAATATTAAGATTCCGTTGTGATCAGATCTTTGTGCGCAATAACAATTTTCTACCTCGATCGCAATAAACTGTAATAAAATAATGAGTACGATATCGAGATATACATAAAACTGTTTACGTATTTATTTATTCATGGCTGAGGCTTTTTATAAAAGCAAACACGTGGAAGGAGAAAATTGTAGGAGTCGTGTGAACCGAACGAGCACATCAATTATCAAAGAAGACGAAACGAGGAGATAAAGGGATTAACAAGATGCGAGCGGAATAGGGCTGCGCGAGCTGTTCTCGTAACGTGAGAAAGACCACAAAGTAATCGCCAAATTATAATATTCAACGCACTGACTGCGATGAATGAAAATGATAATTCTATTAACACCTCGGAAGACCAACCCCGCACAATAGCCGCGGGGTTCGAACCCCCTCTACAATAAAGCGAATCCCACCATTGTCACGATCCCCTGCCCTGTCGCTGTTCATAGACCTCGACCAAATTTATTCCATCTCACATTTTATCGTAAGTATTAATATTCCCTGTCACATTAGGAGACGTGTCACTCATGCATCTCGGCCGAAGCGTTAAAAAGAAAGCAAGCAAGCCATATTCGGTGGAAGAACAAACGGCCGAGAAAAATTCTTATACGTCAGTCGTTTGTCTAAAACAGCTTTGTACTCATCTTGCGCCCCACGCACGGCGGTTCACCATCCTTCAAAATTCTCGAGATAAAAACGGAGATGTGTTCGACGGTCTTCCCGTTGCGTTCGAGTCCAACGTGTCAGTCCCGTTCCTGATAGATAATCCATCTGCGCCGGGTGACGATTTATTTTCATAATTTATTCCGGGGCCCGTGTTGCTGTCAATATACGAGCGGCGAGCAGATCCCACGGATAAAACCGTGCCCACGTTTCCGTCTGGGCAACAACGAGCGGAACGATCCTCGTCCATCATCATTGTGCGACTCTCGCGGTTATGGCGAGTCGAGTCGCGTCGAGTCGCGTCGAGTCGCGTCGAGTCGAGTCGTGTCGTGTCGTGTCGGGCTGGGCCGGTGGTCGCCCATGGTGTTTGCAAACTTCTGTGGAAACGCGTCCGGGGCGTCGCGTACGTTCCTTCACGTGGCAAACAATGGGGAGGAAGCTGTGCGCAGAAACAAGTCCATTCCGAGTGAAATACGCGCGTAACAGCGTCTTTTTTCGGGTGGCGGCCAGGAGAAATGGTGTCCAGAAACTGGTTGGGACCTCGACGGACTCCCGCAGCGCCAGTCTATCGGTCATTTAAGTCATTCTCTTTCTCTCGGAGCAGGCTCTCCTCTCTCTTTCCCCGAACCGTGCCGGGAGAAGCAGCTCAGGGAGAAGAGGATGACTCGGCTGGGAGCTACTTGCTCTCGAGCCTTTCAGAGACGTTTCGAAACGGAGGAGCGCGGCCGCGGAGCCCGTGTATCTTAAGAATTTTTGTCGACCAGCGCCGCGACCACCTCCCAAGCTTTTCTTCATCGGTACAGAATATAACGCGCGCCATCTCTCCGAGTGAAACGCTTTCGTAACGTATCGCCAACCATAAGCAGATAACGAACGACGCCGCAGGAACGCTTGAGCGTTAAACCGTTACAATGGAAAGCTTAAAGACAGTGATCCTCTCTTTCTCTCTCGCGTCTTTGAGCGAGGAAGGTGCTGCCGGAGGAGGAGAGAATGTCCCGCGTGTTGTGTATGCACCTGGATCGCGTTCCGCTCCTCGTTGCACCGATATGACCGCCTTATCTGTTAGTTCCGACCACCCGGCTGCGCCGGATTCGGTCACCAACACGTACCAGCGACGTGTACACGGTAGAATGTATACAACGGCGAGAGATAGGAAGTCGCAGGAAGTCGTAATCTGCCTCCGGGAGGATCTGGAGTTCTAGTCGCTTCCCGACCGCTCGGTTATCCTTTCGCAGGCACGGCCAACTGATGAATCGACTGCGGAACCCTGCGCGAAATCACAATTTTCCGAGGGCGTTCCGTGAAACTCCAGCTAAATGGGAATCTAGTTTCTCGTCTCGAGAGGCGTGAGCTATTCGAGACGAGGTGCGCGTAATCTGCAGCGTGTACTAATTTTTCAGAAACTCTCGCTGTCTTATACCAATCGAAAGTGAAGAATAAAACATTTAAGCCTTCCTTGTTAATTCCTTGCATTTTTAATCATTTTTGCCTTAATAAAGCAAATTAGTATCTAAATTATAAGTATCTAAAATACTGTTCCAAATTGTGTATTTCAATGTTGCCATTGTTCCGACTTATGAAACACGTGGACATGGTACGAAAACATTGTTTCATAACAAATGCGTGCTCCTACTTTACTAGTTTACTCGTATTATTTTTTGTTCATTTTAGATAAATATGTCAAAGTTCATTGCGTTATCTAGAGACATTAATTTATCGAACGGTAGTATGAATATTCAACATTAACACTTTTCAATTTTGATAAAATCGACGACGATCTCATACCCCCTGAAAAGCGTACTATAATAGGTATTTTTATTTTACCTATTTTTGTCACAGCCGTATGAAATGTATTCCAGCGACAAGAAGCAATTTTGCATAGCAATTATCTAATTTTCTCATACGTTGTGGAGGTTGCACGTAAGTTAGACCATTAAAGTTAAACGAAGCGTTCCATTTCATATGTGCTATTTGAAGCATGCGAGCCACTAATGACAAGTCAGGTGGTTAAGTATTTGGGACTATTTTTGTTGTTACGAAAATACTGCGAATTGAAACGTTTCTAAAATAAGAGATAAATTTTCTTTGTAGCTGGATCGACCATAGATTTAGAAGAACGAAACGTAATAGTTCTCCTCTTTCTATGCAAATTCAGATTTGCATAAAGATCCGCTCCTAACGAATCAAAATGATACGATTGAAGTCATATCTGAACCATGCGATCTTTTCCACTGTACCATCCTACATTTAGTACTGTAATCATTCCACTTATGCGTATTTGTTAACTGATTTCTGAAAATCACAGGATATCTCACCCGTAAATAAGTAAACAAATAAATAATAATACCAAGAACAAATGAAAAACGTCTACGAAAGAATGAGTTCGATAATCACGGACAAGAACAAGGATACTGTTTAACGAAGACTGAAAATCGTGTAATTGCTAGAAATCTTGGAATCCCAGGATATTCGACAGGGAGGTTCGAAACGGCCGTCATTCGCACGACGACGAATCATAATGGCAGGAAGGAGGTCGGCTTGCGTGGGAGTCTGATTAGAAGCCGCGATTCGGTGGCTCGCGGGATCGGTGAACCCCGACGAACGGCTCCGTGGAAACGAGCGTGTAATTCGCGACGATCGATCCTGGCCTGCTTGCCCGTAAGCTAATTTCACGTCGAATAAAAGCGCCTAATGCCACCGAAGGGAAAATCCGTTTAGCTCCACGGGCCCGACGTTCGGGCTTCTCAAGATAAATTGGTTTCGGGGGATTTCTAAAGCAGGTCCTACGACGCAGGAAGCTCGAGGGTGCCAGCCAGATCCTTTGTAACCGGTGGCCCTCCCTCGAGAATGTCCTGGTGACGGTGGAGACAGTCTCTGGATGCCGTAGTGAATGTCAAACCGTGACCCAACAATGGCTACGGAAGACACTGCCGGAGGTTCCGGCAGGGGTGCGGGGCCTTTAACTTCTTCCAGGCCGGTGACAAAAACCGATATTTCCGACCTGCTGCCCGGTGGACACCGGTTTTCTGAGGACTTCATCCCGATAGACCGACGCTCTGTCACGCGTTTCGAAAAGACACGGGAAAATATTGTGTACACCGAACCCCCTTCCGCTTCAGGGTCTCCTCTTTTGCGAAGCGGTAGCGTGGTTTCGCTCTGGAAACTATCTCCAGAAGAATCTCCCTACACCTTGTTCGTTACTTATCGGTTTCTGCGCTATCTTCTATTCTTCGAGTTTAGGATCACTGCCATTTCTGTCCACTAATTTCGTTCTTTGTTCAAGATACGATAGTATAAGAGATAGGTGAATCACGTAAGTTTTCTGAAAGCATATTTAACAATTCCCCAGACAGTTGGCGACGATTTTTTTCACAGCTACGTCGATTAGCACTTCTTTGTCGTTAACCCATCGCCGTACTATTTTCTTCGCAGTTATAATAGTTATAGATTTTTCGATACTAATCATTTCTTTAAAAAAGAAAAGAAAATTTACATTTATTGTGTGCCTATATTTCTTGGAATGTTGAAATAATGATAGAAAAGGACAGAATTTTGTTACGATTTAAAGGAACAGCCTAACATTCATACTTAACAGGTTACGAACGAGACAATTTTTCTTTCCTGTGTCTTCATTTACTTCGATTCGTAAACTTTGATAACACAAGAATCTGTTAGGAAAACTGAATAAAGAGAAATTTCTCTTTAAGCAATTAATCCAATTCAATTAGATCAGTACAATAAAAGCTGGAGAAAAAATTCAGTTTTCCTCCATCGAATGGAAACATTGACTGGAGACAAGTCGGCAAAGCAGCAATTACTCGAACAGTGGCTGGGTTTAAACAAGGGCGGCGAAGTTGCCGTCGCGGATGGCGAAGTTGCAGGAAAATTTGGTTGGCCATCAACTTCTCTTTTTACAGGGTCGCGTCCGGGCGGTTCGTTTGCGTAACTTCTTGGGCTTCTGCCGGCACCGAGGACGAAAAGTATCGTCATAAAGGCGTTATTATGGAAACTTTCGCTTTGACGCCTACCCTCGGTCCGGTCTCGCCACCCCCGCGTCCCCCGTTCGGTTCGATGAGAAAGAACGTAATTGAATCCTCGGAACGACTGCGAGCCACAATGAACTCCGCGGGGAAAATCCGCCGGTAGACGCGATATCGCCGGGAATCGATGTGAAACGAAGAAAAGTTCGAATTTTCCACGGGGATCGGTCTCTCCGCCCAACTTCCTTCAGTCTCGCTCTCTCTTTCTCTCTCTCTCTCTCTCTCTCTCTCTCTCTCTCTCTCTCTTTCTTCTCTCTCCTCTCTCCCTTGAATTATTCGTCGCGCGGAAAGCAAGGTCTGCTCTCGGTCCGTGGCCCGCGGACTATTCGGCCGAAGGAAAAAATCGCTTTTTAGCGGTCGGTAAGTCCATTCGTGCCAGTGACTCTTAAAATTTAAGTTCGACGGCGGATTCCGAGCGGCCATTGTTGCCGGAACAACGGCGAAATTCTTCGCCTTCGCCCCTAACTCCTTTCGATCCGGCTGCTCGGGCTCGAACGCGAGAACTTGCCGCTATTGTGCGGAATCTTTCCCCCGTTAATTAATATCGTTCTCGATAAATCGTATCGAGGACGCCGCGAAGACGGAACCGCATAGTTTTCCGAAATCCTGGGCTCCGTAATAATAGTCTGGAGTTAACGAACCCTGTAGGGCTTAACCTCCTGAGGGAACTTCGTGCGATCTCTCTTGAAAACAGTTTATTGCACTGTGCAATGGGCACATTTATCACGCGATCATTCTACTAATATCTCAACACTTTCTTTTAACAAACGTAACATTTTGTTACATTTTTCGTAAAATATAAGTGTCTTATCCTTTAGACAATTTGCAACTTGACCGGTTTTATACACTCGTTTAGATAGCTGACGTCACGTAGCTTCACAAAATATTTTGTCCGTCGAAGCTATCAGGGGTAAAAATTAATTTTGAATCAATTTTGTTCATTATTCAAAATAAAGGATTACGTAAAATTAACTGGTCTTTTATGTTTTTTTCACCAGTTAAACCACCTGTCGCAAAATTAACGATGAATTGATACGCAGCACACAGCTTGCAAGAACAGCCTTTACTTGCTTATGCTCGATTCAACGAATATAAATAGCGACTAGGACAGTGGAGTTGGTTACTGTAGGGTGATTAATCTTTTTTATTCAAAAATAAACAAAATAAAAGAATGACAAAATTTAATGACTTACTCGATAAACGCAAAGTTAATTATATCCGAAAACAAACCAAAGGCGCAGCAATTGGTCACCCCACAAGCCACCCTTTATTAAAACAAGAAAATTACCTGATGTCATCAATTTCGCGGCGGACTCGATTCCCGAGCAATACCCTCGTTCTTCGTCCCCGACTCCGAGCGTATTCCCGTCGAAGGATTATAATGGACCACCTTGTGCGTACACGGAATTACAGTCATCGTCATTGTCGCGGTCCTTACGTTGGGGTGACGCGAGATCGTAATCAGAACCAATCCTCCGTCGTTCGTCATTCCTATGCACCGCTACTGCCTGGCTGACTGGCTGGCTGCCTCTCTTCGGGGTAGAAAAGAGCTACCCTCCGCTTTCCCGGCTATTGCGGGAGCGCCGAGGGAAAGTGTCCGTGGCCCCAAGGGCTCGAACCTCCCTCCGTGCGAGGAGACGCCGAGGACATCGGGGTTTACTAGGGGGGACAGCCGAGGCTCGTCGAGAACACCGGATAGACGAGAGTTTTCGTGATATTATTCGACGTTTTTATTTCAGAATGGCTCGTTTCTGTCCTCCTGCCGCGCTCGTTCGCTTTGAATATTTTTTTCCCGTTCACTTGGGAACTGTTCCCTCGCCTTCCTCATCCATTCGCGCAGCGTGATTACGGAATTTCGCTATTCGTCTACGGGTATATTAGAAGCATCGAGTTGCCGTGCAGCGAATAACGATTTTCCGATCTGTTGTGTTTACACCAGGCGTTCGTTTTTCATTCTTGTCTATTACACGGCGTGACGTATTTTCAGAGTGTAAACATTGTTCGAGCAGTTAAATACTAACCCGATGTTTATCGTGTGCTACGTTCTGACTGCCGTGTTCATTTGATCTGATTAAAGCAGCGATGCTACGAAGCGATTTCGTACAATATTTTCACGCGAATTTAAAGCAGAACACGGAGCCGTAAAAACTACTCATACTAATCTTGCAGTTGATCTTGAAGGAACGATAAGTGAACTAAATTAAGTACAGCCGCATTTTGTTGATCGCAGGAATGAGAATAGTTGCTTTCCATTTTGCTGTCGGTATTTTGTAATTAGAAATTTGTAAAATGTGTCATGTGATGGTCGGTGAAAGTTGGTAAATGTAGATAAACAGGGTGGTTCGACGGAGGACTGTTATGATAATAAAGATGTCGAGAATTATAAGTCGCCCTGGAATGATGAATCCTTCGAGAGGAGGACAAACACTTCTTTATCTCTTGTACATCATTCGAAAGTTTTATCCAAACAGAAATGGCTGGCCGGCCGTGTTTGAGGTGAGTCACCCATGAACACCGGCGAAAACAGTTACAAGAACCTTTGTCGCAAACTTCATACTTTATTGAAAGACCCCGCCATCTTTTACAGTAAATACTTACCCGCCATTTGAAGCAATTCAAAGACTCGGCCCGGGGAGCAACCGAATGGCTCCATTTTTATTGTCCCGTCGTGGTCTATAAAACCACGTATACTTTCTGAGTCAGTGGCTCACGTCTCATTCGACGGTGAATGTCATTGCGAAATAGTGCGATTTTCAGGAAGGGAAACAACGAAATACCACGATAAAAACTTCGACAATACACGATAACGTGGACGCTATTACTTTCTGTGTTCCGTTTAGAGTGTACCGAAGATTTTGTCGAAAGATACGAGGCGATTTAGAGAAAGGTACTCATCAAAACAAACAGAAAATGCCCAACGATAGATCCGCAAAGTAATCTCGAGATAAGGCGAAACAAAGCCGAATGTTTACATCGAGTTTGACTTTTACTCTCAATATCCCACTTTATACATCATAAATCACCGAAATCACTGATCCCTGATAAAGCTACCTCGCCATCGATCGCCTGCGCCTGCCTCAAGACCACCCACAAGTGCGCCGAAATCTTCGGCATCGAGTACTGTATTAATTACATGTAAATTTTCAGAATTAATATTTAAAAACTTATCTCAAATGTGATGTATTTAATTAAGCGTCAACGATATTAACATCGAAAATCAACAGTTAAGAATTTGGTAAAAAATTATTCAAGAACTACAGTAACCTACATAAAATTATCCATCAAATTATTCAATTTACTCAGTTCCAAAATTCTTTTGAAATTCTTATTTAAAAGAAAATTATCGAGCTTCTCTTAGACACAGTTGGTCATTGAAAAGCCTATTAATTATAAAGAAGAAGCACATTATAATAAAAATTACAAAATGTCCACACAAATATAGTTTTGTTATTCGTATAACACGACACGCGTGAGCCACTCTCAGTGCTCAGTAAATATCGTATTAATAACAACGGTTGCCATTTATTACTTCCATGCAGAGGAACAAGATCAATTGTAGATCGATGACCGAAAGGAAACGGATTCCAAAGTTCGCTACTTTCCGATCGAGTCAAGGTGGTCTAACCCCTTAAGTCAGTCCGCGCATCCGGTCGCCGGGTCAAAAGGGGGGCCAGGGACTTAACAAAGCACAGTTTCGTTCCGCCTGTTCGTTTTTCTCGACCGCGATCCCGTGGCGCATTGAAAACACGAGTGGTCGGCCGGATGAATTCTCGCTGACGATCACGACGCGCTCGTATCTCAAATCGCGATAAAGGGTTACAGGTCCGGGGAGCCGGGCGACTCGACCGGACTGGACGCGACGGTAACGAGGAACGGGCGATTAGCATTTTATTGGCGCCGCGTCTTGCAATAGCTTTGGGCAGAGAAATAAAGGAGGAATACGAGAGGGGTGGGGGGACGTTAAACTTCATCGTCCATCGGACACGCCTTGTCGCTGCAGGTGTGCTCCGCGCCGACGTTATTTATTGCACGGGCTCTCTCCGGACCGCGTCCTGTTCTCGCAAGGGGGTGTTTCGTTATTTATACGTCGGCGCTGATTTTTGCGCGGTCCGGCTCGTCGCCCGAAATGGCACCGGGTCCTCATCATCGACAAACTACGCTCGACCGACGCGCGTAGACTGTCTCGCTCCGATTCCTCGGGCTCCGATGGCTTCTGTCATTCTTGAAAGCAGTGCTGCAGACCACGGTGCTTCGTGTGCGCATTTAGATTGTATTTAATTGACAACTTATGGCTAATTGGTACAATGAATAACGCTTCAAGTATTTTTCTTGCTTAAGCTAGTGGTTCAATAACCTAGATGGATATGCCATTTCCTTGATTCATGGTTTCAAAAGATGCGTTGCAAATAATGGGGCGCCGTGTGCGCACATTTGAACCAGTGTCTATATAGGTTCAACTAATTGACAACTTATGGTCGATTGACACTATTAATAACGCTGCAAGTACTTTCCTTTTCCATCGTCTCATAAATGCGTGTTACACATTGATCAGTGATGATATGAAAACTTTTGCTCGGACAAGTATCATTTTGCAGTGTCTAACTGAAGTCCGACTTTGACTCGCGTCCTTGCCCAACTTATAACAAAGAGTTTTCGATGTTGGACGATTCGAGGACATCTCGTGCAGCTAGGAGGTAGTATCCATGGACCGATCGGGTGGATCCTCTCGAATTTTATTAAACGTACAACCGGGTGAAACCCAAGTCAGGAGTCGTCGTTCGGGTCGCCCGGTGTCCAGGATGGGTCGCTAGATACTCGATCCTGATAGGAGGTAGGCCTCTCGGAACCGGTCGTGACTGTACCTACACGAGACATCGTTAATGCCACCGTGGAACGAGCGGTCGAACGAAAATCCACGGGAAGGGTGCCTACTCTCCCTAGCAGGCTTCTGGGCCCGCACGATTTCTTCGTCTGGCAGCGCAGCGCACCAGCAACAACAACACGGCAAGGACGCGAGAAAGGGAGAGAAAGAGCACGCGAGCGGGAGAGCGAGACCGAAAGGGAAAAAAGAGGAATAAGGCGGTCACGGAACGAGGCGAAACCTCTAGGACGATAATTAGCGATCGGTGGTCCCGAGGAAGACTCGAGCCATCTCGTTATCCACGCCACGGCGCCCAGCGTGACGTCATCGCGCGTGTACAGGCTGCTGCTCCGCGCCGCACCGCTCCGCTCCGCGCGACGCAGAAGAGGGCTGAGGCAGGCTGAGGTGGTGCGCGTCGCGTGCACACACGCGCGCCTCTAAACAGGTGTGCATGTTGGGACCGGAGCGAGCAGCTTCGGCGGGGTGAGCGGGGGGCCCGAAGAAAGGAAAAAGAGACCGAGCCGAGTAAAAGAGAAAGGAAGAGATACGCATCGGGTCTGACTCTCGCGCGGCTCTGCGGAGAGGGTATGCCGGAGGATCCTACGCTATGCCTCGTACTCGTACGCTATACCCTGAAGACCGACCGACCGATCGGTGGCGGCGCGGCAAGGGGGGATTGGTGGAGGACAGGAGAGGGGAGACGGAGTTGGTTCCGAAGTCTCCCGAACGCGTCCGAGCCGCGGTTCCCCCATCCGGTCTCCGTACGATCTCGGTCGGATCGCGGCGTTCGCGTTGCGTTCACGTCAGTGCGTAGTCGACCGGCGTTGGGGGTAGTTCGTGGCTCGGTTGCGCGACCCGCACGTGTATATCGACGATCGTCGAAGCGCGATATATCTCTCAGTGGGTGAGGGGGACGCGGTGCGAGGCCTTCTGGTCGGTAGCGGGAGCAGCGTGCGCACCGAAGGAAAATATTTGGAGAAACGTGTCCGGTTGTGTCTGTCTGTCTCTACTGTGCGTCGGGAGCGGATAGCAGAGAGAAGGAGAGAGAGCGGGAGGGCAGATAAAGAGGGAAACGAAAGGGAGAGAGATCGCGTTCTGTGATCCGCTGGCGTGTGCAAGCATTCGACTCCTGGCCGTGACTCACGTTCGCCGTGCGTACGTTTTGCGGAGCTGATTTAGCGGCGGGACCCGGACAGTGTATAAAACACGAATTCGACGAACCTGTGTTGTCTGCTGCGGAACGGAGAAAAATAGGAGGGAGACAAAGCGCGCCGGGGAGCACCCAGCGGTCGTCCAGGATCCGAGACTCCTCGCTCTCTCTAGCCTGTTCAGGACAACGACGACAACAGCGGTGTTTCGTTCCGATTTTCTTCTCATCGAGCCGATAATGGATTAATTTTCGCCGGGGAGCTTACCCCGGCGCGGCGGTCTGATCGCACAACCCGGAGCGCACAGCAACGCGGCAGCACTCTGCGATAAATCAAGGTGAGATCCGGCTTTGTTTTCGAGAAGGGTGTACCGATAGCCGGCCTACCATTGACCAGCCTCCTCCTCCTTCTCCTGTTACTCCTACTCTTCCTCTTCCTCGCCGAACCGTTCCTCCGCGTTCTCCTCTCCTTCCATCCTCGTCGGTCCGCGGGCCCAGCCGCCCGCGATTATCTCCGTCCCTCTACGACACGGAACGCTGCAAACGAGCATCCACGAGAGCATGCAGCATATATTTTGCGGCCTCTCGCTTCCTTCCCTTTCCATCCTTTTGCTCTTTCGCTTCTCGTCCTCCTCATCCTCCTCTTCTCTCTCGTCTTTCTCTCTCTTGCTCGATCTATCCTCTCTCTAACCCCCGACCACTCCGACCCGACTCTCGTGCATAGGGACCAACGAGAAACACATGCACGCGAAGGCTCGAGCCACCCCGCTGACGCCGCGCGCACACGCTCTCTTTCCTTTCCTTTCCTTTCCCTTCCTTTGCTTTCGTATCGTTCCTTTACTTTGGCTTCGGCTCCACGTTGCTTCGTCCGCATTCTGAATGCCGAACGACGGGCCGAGCTTCTTCCAATTCCCCTCCTAGGCGGACGATGCCCGCCGAATGCTCTCTTCCCTTTCTTGGGCCAGCTACGGCCACTCCGATTCTACACGCGTCTACTTATTACAGAGAATCTAGAGACTTGCGCTTCGAAGAATCGGTAGCGCGATCGTGGCGAAATTGTCAGGTTGTGGGAGGAACTCGATGGCAGCGTCGAAACGCTGCTGAAAGGGGGAGTGACTCCAATTAACCCCTGTGTCAATCCGGTACTCCGGGCTTGTATTCAACGCGCTGAAAGCGAACTTGCACCTGAGTCGTACAAGATTTTGGGTGCACGCTGTCGATGCGCATAATTACCTTAACGAAACCGGAAACTATAAGTGAACATTTATCGAACCTGTTACTGTTTAATCTTGTTTTCACTTTGCGGATTCGGATAGCATAATCTGACCTTGTTGTATTGTTGATAACGTAAACGCAATGTTGATACACGCAAGCGTATTTGCTTTATCTTTTTCGGTTTATCAATTTTGGAAAACATGATTGTAAACAATAATGCAGAACATAGTTTATGCGTTTCTAAATCACTGAAATTCTCAAACAAAACAAGAAACATTCATCCAACATCTACTTTTTTAACATTGAATCAACCGAGTCCTAAAGGTGAATATTTTATAACGACGACAAGACTGAATTCAACTTTCCACAATTTTTATTAAATTAAGGAGATTATTCAATCGTTGACTAGTGTTAAATAATTGCAAGGAATTCAGATTTTGTATAGAGATCCACGCTCTGCTTAACGCTAAATCTACTTTATAACGACAAAAAGACTGTATTTATCTTGACGCCATTTTACAAACAAGAACAGTGTAACTATTATAGCTTTAACACGTTCAACGCCAACAATAGACCACCAAAATTTTCACAAAATCGAAGCAATTTAATTAATTAAAGCGAAATTAGAAAGTTAAAATTGATCATAGGGGATGGTATTAGAACTCTTTCGCATCCGAAACATCCAAGTCAAATTCAGTTTGTTCGGATATATTAAAATGAAAATGAATTTTCAAAATCGTTTAAAAACTAGCGTCACCCATATTTTACTGACGCGGCGCTCAACGTGTTAATACGGTTCCATTTAGGAATCTGCAATTTTCTCTTCGACGACGCGTGTCGTTTTACTTATACATAATTGAGTAACGACGTCCGTCATGTGTTGGCGGAATGTAATCGACGAGGTGTTCGATTGCAGTCGAGGCTGCAACTGTTGAGATTCGCCGGCGATGCGATGTGTGCTCAACGAGGCGGATTATTGCAGATGAACAAAACATATTATAATATCTCAAGGCTGTGAATCCGACCTTGTTCCACCTAGTACACGATTGTATCGCGCGCGTTTGTTTGCGGCTGCCACGCCGCGCTGTCTTGACTCGTCGAGCGTACAGTAGTAGATTTTCGAACGATTAAGTAATTGGACGTCGGGATATTGTCAATGAGTGTTTAGCGTTACACCGATCTCACACCAGATTACTCGGTCGCGTGAGAAAATCGCTAATGCAATATCTTTCAGTAACACCATTCACGGATCTCCTATCTAACTCCGGCTATTAGTTTGCTATTCAAACGATGCAGATATGTGTGAACCCGTCCCGGGAACCTTTTCTTTTTCCGCAGGCTTCCGGTTACGAGGAAGTGTTTTTAATTACCATCTCGAACGAATCAATTTTTATTACGATCGAAAACGCTCTTTAATTATTTCTTGAATATACCGTATCAGCGATCTTGTTAACGATCGAAACACGCAATTATTGACGAACGGTGAATTGACTAACAATTGACGAACGGTACGCGACTGTCTATTTTTCCATTTCATCGGCAGAATCCTGAAACGTTTGCCGATCGCGAACGCGTTCCACGAGCAGTGCGACATTGTCTGGCACGAAACCGAACTCATAATTCTATAACTAACCGACAGCTATAATAAAATTTTACGCGACGGAGCTTTATCCGTTATATTTAGAAGAACGGACTCAAGTATCAAGTACAGGCTGCGTTTTACAATTTCTTCACGGCGATTTGATATCAATAGGGTCAGACGACTGCCAGCATTAATAAACCGGTGCACCGATAATCGGGACGCAATTAGCGCGCGGAGCAACGAGCGAGAAAAATAAAAAAAAAGTCGATTCTTTTGTTGGCGCCTGTGCGGGACGGCTGCTTTCACGATATTTTTCGGTCTAACGACTTTCCCCATTTTTCTCGGTCAACGTTTACACGGTCCGTTTCACGGCTGACGATGTAAAAATAACAAAAACGCCACGGAGAAGCGAGAGACGGTGCCGCTCGTTTGTTGCAACAATGACCCAGCTCCGAATTTATCAAGGAAAAGAACGGTCTTTGTAAATTCGTATCCCTCAGGCACAATGCTTCCTCTCTTATTCGAATTTAACATCTCGTACCAATTAGGTATGCATTTACGCGTTAGGCGTTGTAGAGTTCCTTGGGAATTTGTAATTCAAAACGTTTCTGCTCCAGAAGATCGTGTTTAGACTGCGGGCTCTATGCGTGTATAACATAAGTAGGCAGGTAACGTTCAAAACATTCAAAGCGTTAATAGAATATAAAAAAGCTGGCATGTCATGTTCGATTTATTAAAACAGTTATTGAATTCATGTTTCTCATAACCGGACTACGGATTTCATGCATTTTTAACAAAGTTAACTACGAGGATACTGTAAAATGATTAGGGGAATTTGAGAATGCTTTTATGTTATTTGCAACTGATGTAACTTATTGAAGGAGAAAAGACATTGTCATCTGATTTGCGTTTCTTACAATCAGACGATTTTTATTTGGCGTAACAATTTACTGTTTAGTTATAACTAAACTGCGGATCGTTATGCATTTATGGCATGCGCAGACTTCCAAAATACAAGAAATCGTGTATGCCAATAAAAATGAATGTTTTGATTTTACAGTAGGCATAAGGGATTTTTTAGTCAATGAAAGAAATTTTCCTCCCGTTTAGTCTCTGTAAAATTAAGTATGGAAATGCAAATTTAGATAAAGATCCACAATTATTCTACTCCAAATCTAATAAAACTAATGCGAGACATTTTTATTTATAAGTACAAGTTACGTATCCCTAGTAAATTGGAGATTTTAGATTCTACTATATCAAAATCGACGAGAACAGCCTTTTTAGAATTCGACGAAGTTTGACTCCGAGTTTTAATGCACTCTTTATTTAATTTGGACGTGGAATGGGACCCTGATGGAACCGAGTAAAACGAGTTTCTCTTCGATTCGAGTTCCCGTTGGCGCGCAAAAATCTATTTGCATGAATATCTGTAATCTGGTTATGACGCGGCGCGCGGCAAACGAGGGAAATTGCGAAACAAACTGCTCTCCTATCGTCGATGCCTGAGAGAACAATCGGCATGTTCAACGAGACTTGTCAAGTCCGCTCGCCGATGACATCTGCGCGGTCTCGTAATTGCCTACCTGCTATTCATACACGATGAGCTCCGTTTCGAATGAGGACTTCGATCAAGGCCGCCTTTTCTCCTCGGCGTCTACAGGGTCCCTCGATCGCGTACGTTTATGCAAATAAACACGGAGACATTGTATCACATAACAACGAGACTCGACGCACGCATTCGCTCTCGCGTTTACCCAAGATCTCGCCGCGAGATTGATTCGGCATTTGTCCCGCGACTTTACGAGCTTTTATGCCGGATCGACGATTTGAGCAATTCTTCCGAGAGCCGTTCGCAAAGTGGCTCGTTTGCATAATATATTCGTTTAGCGGAAATTAACGATGCCGTGACTATGATCGCTCGATACCCTCGAATAGACGTTTAAGCATCGGGACGCTGGAAATGTTTGCTTCTTGCTGGAATTTGCATAACGCTCTGTGCTAATGAACAGACTGTTTTAAAAGTGTTCTGCGAACCATGTAATGGAGTTTATTCACGCTGGTTTGGAGATTGTTTGATGTATCGAAGGAGATCGAGTGATTGTAAACGTTGTTTATTGGGCAATTCTTTCGAGTTTGTTTTTCGGGATTTTTTTAAGGATCGAGAGATTTATTTTGAGCGCGACGGGTGGTAGACAGTTTTGTATATTTCTCGAGGCTTTCATGTATTTTCGAACGGTTTTTGGTAGCAGCCCTTTCCACCGATTCCCAAATAACGTTACGAGTCTCATAATCTCTCGACAATGTATTACGACTGATTTGTACACAGCCTAATCTGGCTATCTACATAGTTATCTGCTGGTACTGTTTGAGAGATACCTTCTGCCCAATGGTTCAGGCATGTACTATCTTCTATTTATTATTTGAAACACATTTTTCACTCGTTTCTCTACACAATTTTAATCTTCCCTGTCCGCTGTTTATTATTTGAAACGGTGCTTTACCTTGTCTTGTACATAAACTAATCTGGCATTATCTATTTATCGTTCGAGTGGTTCGCTTCGATGATCGACTACCTCGTTGCTCGTTTATAAATCATTTTGTCACTGAAATATCATTTAAAACTTCTTTACGATATCTTAAAGATAGATTTCGAAAACGCCAACTAGGCAGTGTATCTTTGTCTAACCTTCCTGTAAAAATAAATTCTTGTATTCCTGTTACAAAATCTATGATGTCAGAAAAACAATAATCAATTCGTTTAGACTGACGCATCTGCCTTTCTACTGACCATTATCAACCATGCAACAGTCATTACATTAACTTGAGCTATAAATGTAACGTGAGATATTCAGTATTATATACTTTTATCATTTTTTGACTTGTTATTACTTTTGTTACGAGCAGCTTCTCGGCTAACAATTCTCATGGAGATAACTTCGTGACGGCACGGGCTCCCTGTTTTTTAACTATGAATGAAATGGGAGCATACGAAAAATTCGTAGGATTTTCCGGCGCAAAAGAAAAATGTCACGAGGAGGGTAGGGTGCTGTGGGACAGGGAAAATTCGCAGTCAAGAATGAGGTAGTCACGCAAAACGTATTCATCTCGGCGCGTATCCTCCCTCGCCGGAAAACGTCCAAAAAGATCGCGAGGAATTCCGTGCCGGGTCTCGACATCACCCACCTGGGCGACGATATATCACGCGAAAGGAGCGGCGGGATCGACTTCTTATTGGCTTGGCACGGGGACCGTGGCTCGAGCAACATGACTAATTATTGCTGTCCCGGTTCGGTGCCGTCTAGTTTACCTTTGCAGTGGCGCACGCTTTCCCGCTCGTAATTTCTCACGCAAACAACCGCGCGAGAAACCGGCCGGTTCTCGCGCGATTCTCGCTCCTTTTTCGCGACTTGCCCGATATATCGGACGCGAATACCGGAGTGCGGACGACGGTGATGATAATCGATAATCGACCCGGTTGCAACAGACTGCTCCGTACTACCAAGCAGGATCAATACAACAACGTTCTACAAGATGGACGAACAGAATTAAAAATCTGAAATTACGTTAACTCTCTTTTTTATTTTGATCGGTTTGCAATGTTAGGTGTTTATTTTATATAGCTCTTCCTTTTATCTAATAGAACGACAGAAGTTTTTTTTCTTATTTTCTTCTTTTTTAGAACATTTTTCTAGGTGGAGGTTGTTTCTTACAGGACCTATTGGAAGCAAATCCAATTTCCTGCCTCAATTTATTCTTCATTATTGAATTACAAAACAAATTTTTTTTTAGAATAACAACGTATAATTTTATTCAAAACGGATTAAATAATCTTACATTTTTTATCCTCTGTAGAATCAAACATTACGACAATTTTCGTTAATATTTCCATATCGAATAGGTTTGAACAAACGAAACTGATTCTAACGTAACGTTTAATGTTTCTAAAAGTAGTATAAAAAGATCGTGTTATTGTTTTAGAAAGTCTCTCTTAAAGTCAACAAATAATCGACACGAAAAATTATATTTCCATAGATGGCTCTTTAGTAGTGAATTGAGCGTATAAAACCCACATCAAAGTAACAAATCTAATGGCACACGATCAGTTCTTTTCCCTATAAGTCAGTAATCCGAGCCATGAGTTCAATCGTTAATATTTCACGATACAAGATCTTAGATCTCACACTTGAAATTTTTGAATTGCGAAAACAAGTTCTAATCTCGACTATGAAGGAGCGTACATCGATCAGAAGTTAGGTTGCGCGATAAGAGGCAGCAGTAAATTCTCCAACTAGAAAAGTCCGGCAAGAATCCACGGAATCCGTCTGGGCGTGATGATCTGTGCGGTGCGCGTCGTTTTTCGCTGCGACGAGCAGCCCGTTACAATCTTAGATTCTTCGAAACGTTATCGGAGACGTTCGAATATCTGATAGCGGATTCCGTGGCGAGCGCAGCGATTTATCGTCCAGCGCGTTTCCGTTCGAACGACTAGCGGGTATAAATATCGGCTCCCAACGGTTACTCGCGGGGCGGCGAAGAAAAAGTCTATACGGCCGCAAATATCGCAGTCGCGCGCGGCCTGGTGCAAATTTAACGAGAACGTCGCGTCGGGACACAGGGCAGGAAGGAAGCCGCAACGATAGTCGTAAAAAGGCCTGGAGATAAACGACGCTCGGATTCTCTTCGTGCTCTCCTCTCTCTCTCTCTCTCTCTCTCTCTCTCTCTCTCTCTCTCGCTGTGTGCCTCTATGCGTCTACGTCTCCCTTTTTCGTCGTTTTCTTCTGTTTGCTCCTCGGTGGCCGGATTAGAACAAGCGACGAAGCGGACACGCTGGCTGCAGCTTTCCGGTTTTTATTCAATTACGCTGGACGATGTGTTTGGGCCCATTGAAGCGCGCCTGTCGCGGACATACGTGTTAAGTAATTGATTTTTTTGTTCGTAATGACGCCGCCGGGTAATGGAGTGATTAATTTACGACGTGTTGTAACGTCCCAGACAAATTGAACCGCACTGCTATTCGGACAAACCATTTCAATAATGCTGTCAGCTTGACGCATTCAACAATCAATCTTCGGAAGATGTGGAATTATTAGTAACGTTTCGATGTACAAGCTTCCGTTTTATTTCGGGTTTGGTACATATTAATTTCGCAGCTAGCACTTGAAATGTCAATCTGAATAAAGCGACATTACGTATGGTTACCCTTAATAAATTGAATTGACCGAGATGTCTGAAATTATAGCCTTGATGGGCGTGTGCTTTTGATGACTTTAAGACAGCCACGAATAGATACATGCAAATACGTATCCATTTCTAAACATACATCTTTAAAATCAACGTTATTCTTTTTCCACAATTTCGCGAGAAATGTCTAATCGGTTCAAATAGTTACTGGTAAACTAAACTATAGATGAAACCCATGTTTCAGCATCCGTGAGAATATTCTCGGTTCAAGGCTTAGTTGCCGTAAACTCATTTGTTCGTTTATTTCTGCTTATTTATTCATAGGTCGTCAAGCAGGAATTGAACAAAAAGTGACGTTCGGTATCCACGCTATCGCAAACGCTGCATCGTACGTGTATGTATAACGGCAGCAGACGACAAGTGAGATCACGATCGAAATACATTTATTAGAACAGGATCGGGCAAAATCTCGAGAGACAAGGCCTCGAGACACACGGCCGGCCGGGGATTAAGTTCTCAGTTCAAGAAACATCCGACTCATCTTTTTTGTCTCTCTTCTTTGGTAGCATTCGCTACGGAGCAGTCCGCGAGGTAGGTTCCGTATTGACGATCTTCTGAATCCGAGGATGTTTTAGCATCGATCGCGACACGATGTCAGGAATTTTTTTCTGACCTTCGGTAGAAAGCAGCGAGATATCTCGGCGGCGTGCGCGATCCTCGTCGCGTAACCTGTTACTTTGATTGAACTTTCTAGTTTTTATTTGTAATCTCCTTTTTTTCTCGGCTCGCCCCTTCGCTTGTTCGCTGTCTCATTTTCCCCCTCGGGCCCCGTGGGCCTCTCGGCGATGATCGGGCCCCGAGCGTTGTCGGAAGATCGGGGCACGCGGCGCTCGAATAGACGGCCGAGTCATTATCGACGTGGTTTCGCGCGTCGTCCCACTTGGGCCGAGCAAAAAAGCGCGTTCCACGCTTTAGTATCCGGTAAACCTACATCTGGAGGTGGCTCCCATTATGCGAACGGGTTCCCGGAGAATCCATGGCCTTTTTTGGTCCACCCTCGGCGACTCCCCGACCCGTGAAACCCCATGAAAGGCGAAGGTGAACGGTCGGGATCTCTCTTGTCTCCTCTCCTCTCTCTCTCTCTCTCTCTCTCTCTCTCTCTCTCTCTCTCTCTCTCCCTCTTTCTTTCTCTTTCGTTCTACCTATCGTTTCCTCTCGTCTCTCCGAAGTCAGCGTGAAAAGACCGCTTAATGAAAGAAAGGAAAATGTTTGGAAAGGGCGCGAAACGGAAACGGAACGGCGCGTTTGAGGCCGTGACACGCTTTCAACTGACGGACAATGGTTACACCGGTGCCTTCGGCTCGATTGTTCTTGAAAAGTGTGCGCGCACCTCTCTCTCTCTCTCTCTCTCGCTCTCTCTCTCTCTCTCTTTCTCTTTCTCAACGTGCGCGACTCGCTAAGAAGAAGAAATGGAAAAGGAAAAGGCAAATAAAGAATGGGAAAGGGATGCGAACCGAGGGATACGGGCAACGCGCGCGCGTCATTATCATCTGAATCCTGGATCGCCCTCCATTCAACCGAGACCGCTTCGCCTCGTATCGATCGAGCCCTGGTGCTTATAAATTTATTCAACATCGATGGAGCTCTAATTGAAGACAATTTGACGGACACTTTTTATCCCTCAGTCGTCCCGCTGAGGCGAGCCTTTCTCATCATCTCCGGATTCCCTTCATTATCTTCTCTGTATCGGCTTTTTAACGATTCTGAATATTGCGCATTATCGTCTGCGACGATGAATTCGTGGCCGCGCATCTCCACCGTGGCGTACTATACGATCCTCGTTCAGAGTTTCGCAAGTTTTCTGCCACAAAGTCATCGGACGATGTTTTTATAAGATTCTATCGGCTGCCTACTCTTCTGTTGCTAATATCGTAACAATCTCTTTCTATTTATCTTCATTTTTAATGGACACGGTTTCTTTATTGCTCGAAGAGGTTGAGCAATTTCTGCTCCATAGTCAATCCTGCTATCTTCTTCAACAATCTTTAATCTGTCTCATCGAGAAATATACAATTTTAAGGGAATTATGCATTTAAAAAGTGTCATTTGCAGAGATGTGTATAATTATAGACTAAAAGATTTACAACATTTAGATATTTAGTGGTATTTAAACAAAGCATTAGCGAAACATACAAATGTAGTTTCTTTGTTTAAATATCATTAACAATGTAAAAGTTACTTTGTGTCTGTAATTATGCAAAGCCACGCGGGATACGATTCAAAGAGACGGAAATGGGGTAGAACAAACACGTTGACCATAATCCCGAGTAAATTAAAAGAAACACTGTTCGCAGGTGTAACCGCTGAGCTTGGTTGTCGAGATAAAATTAAATGTACACACATGCGGCATTATCCTTGAAGAGATTTATGCTTCTTCTTTACAGTGCGTTCTGCCTTCATCGTCTCGCTAATTATTTTTCTAACGTCGCCAATTCTCTAACCTGCTAGTAACGTTTACATGAACGGAACAGTGTGAGCCATTAATAGAAATATCGAGGTGCATAAACAACCGGTGACGTCCGAAGTCGTGTTTTATAAGCCACAAATTCTTTTGCCTCCACAACATAGGATATTCCAATATCGGCGCATACGAAAAATTACCGACTGCGTTGGTCTAACGACGAGACTGATTAAAGCGTTATTAGCGGTCATTAAAGCGTTAAGAACACAATGGTCAATTTTCGACAAGTGACACGCTCCAGA
Source organism: Augochlorella aurata (assembly GCA_028455555.1). Taxonomy (NCBI): domain Eukaryota; kingdom Metazoa; phylum Arthropoda; class Insecta; order Hymenoptera; family Halictidae; genus Augochlorella; species Augochlorella aurata. The sequence goes on along the minus strand of CM052168.1, from coordinate 12,628,061 downwards.
GTGCGTCGAGTTCAGCGACGCACAGTTGTCCCCCGAATTCAATTCGTGTTTAGTATCCGGCACACGCTCGTGCAATTAATTCCTTGACGCGCTCCATTCGTCCTTGAAACGCGTGATTTCATTACGCGAGATGGAACAGCGACGTCGGCGCGGCGCGGCGCAGCGCGGCGCGGCTCGTCTTCGTCGGGGAAAGGTTAATCCACCGTCTGCAGGCTTCTATCGCGAGACTGGGAAGAGAGGGAACGGGAACAGAGCGGTAGTTGTGCCTGGCGTACGTCGATTACGGTTTCACCTGCCCACCAGAGAGAAGAGTCAAAGGGACGGTGTCGCGTACGCTTCTTCTCGCGTCCCTGTGTGCGCCGGGCAAACGACTGTGCTCGCCGGAAAGGGAGAAAAAGAGGGAGGTGGTAAAGGAAGAAGGGGGCGAAAGGAAAAGAGCGGCAGCACCGGGTACGGGAGAGAAGGGAGGGGGAAAGAAGCGAAGAGAGAAGAGAGTAGCGAAGAGAAGAGAAGAGAAGAGAGGAGTTGGTGGAGACGCGCGGGGCTCGGCGAGGCTGACGCGACATGAAAAGCGTTCAGTGCTCGCCGGGGTAGGAGAGAAAGGCGAAGAGAGAAAAAGTCCCGTATTGCGGGACACGTTCGCCAAGTTTTTCCGTGAAACAACGGCGAGGAACAACGCCAGCGCGGGCATAATGTCGCCTCGTTAAAAAATAATTCATTTAACCACAATGCTTCGACGACGCGCGAGAAAAAAAAAGCAACGTTCGCGCGCGCCTCGCGGGGGCTAGACGAGCGGGGACCACGCTCCGATTCAACCCCCTCGTGGCGATACACCGCCCGACCACCCCCACCGTCGACTGCCCCTTCCATCGCCGCTACTCCGTCCCTTTTTGTCCTGCGAGCAACACCCAACCCACCCACGCCGCCGTCCCCCGTCCTCTTGCCGCGCTCACAATAACCGTGGCAGGCGTTATAACAAGCGAAAGCGGGGCGTTGTAATTAACGCAATAAATACGCATCGTGTAGACGAGATTGCGACGCCGGAGTTCGACGAGCCAGCAGCCGCGTGGGCGTGCGACGGATGGAGAAAGAGAGCTCCGTTGTTGCACGTTTCATTCGCGCGGGCCGGCCGCGGCCTCGATCGGATCTCGCGGATCATCGGAATCGATCCTTCGCGTGGGATGTCTTAGTTCATTTCCGGCGGTTTCGTTTTAATAAGACGCGTGTTTGTTCGCCCGGCCCCCGTAACCGGTCCCATTGGTTACGTTATGTGGGTTACCGACCTCGCCCCGGCTTATGCGATTTGAATATCGAGCTCCGTTACGCCACCGTCGGAAAAACATCGAGTATCTAAGCAATTGCCTTTCAATAGGCTGCGTTGCAAAATTAATGGCATGAACGGTACTCGTTTTTGTTCCGCGCTGCTCCTCGCCGGCTCCTGCACTTTCGATGCATGTGAATACGGCCTGAGTCAACTGACTGGGCCACGCTCCTCGTCTATTTTCGAATAACCTTCGGACCTTTTATCGACAGTTGCGAAATCTTTCACTGTTGGCTCTTTGGTGAATCCCTTTACAGTTTCAAGTGTACGTATACATTTCTGATGGATAGGAAAATCAAAATGGAGCTTTTTATGAGTAAGTCGGTCAAGTGTTGGGCTATCAACCTTTTGCACTCAAAGCTATTTTAATTCTGAATCCTGATTAGTCTTTCTGATCTACGGTCTTTCTGATTTACATTTTATATATGACATATGGAATCGAGTATTGTGACTCATTCAACAGTGGCACTTTTGACAGATTTTTAAACGTAAGCAAATTTGATAACCATTCGCATGCCAAGTGTTAACGACATAAAATTATTGTATTGTAATAGTAAGTTTAGAGAATAATTTTTTATTATTTATCGATGCAATAAACAGCAGTTACCTACATTTTGACCAATTTACTGAATTTAATACAATTCTCTTTGATAGCTAATATCAACAGAATGTGTTACTGACAGGTCAGAAGGAAGACGCTAAATCCACTCTAAATAAGTATGTCAAATTTTGCGGGCATTCGTGATCTTGTAAAAAGAACCTCACGATTCGACAGTCCGCTCTAAAAAAATCTAACTCAAATGCAGTCTCGGCAAATTTCACCGCAGTTTGCCAAATCACACAAGCATCGAGTGTGTGCAACCGTAAAGAACGCGGCGCGTCGTGATCGGCTCGAGCAAGGCTGCCGGTGAAATTTTTCGCTCGGTTTCGCGACACTCGCCTCGATTAGCCTCCCACGCAACTTTCCTACGCGCGAGGCCCACTTTTCATCCCGCGGTTACACAATTCCGCATAATTTGCGCGATCCCGAGGCCTGTCGCTCGTAGCGTTCTCTGTCTTTGTCTCTCTCTTTCTCTCTCTCTCGTCCGTGTGGGCCGCACACGATTCGCGGAATACTGCTTGCGGACCACGTATGTATCTGCATAACGGGTGTGCGCCGCAAAAGGGTCGAAAAAAAATGGCCGGTCGGCCGGCCGTGTGCTCCTCGTAGCTTGGTCGTCGACGTAGTCGTGGTCGTCGTCTCCCGGAGCCATGCGAGTTAACACCAGTTGCGAGACGACTCCCTCTTTCTCATTCTCTCTCTCTCTTCCTCCCTCCTGTTTCTCCACTCGGTTACTGGCCGTTTCTCGGCTGCCTGTTCTCTACCTTCCACACACCGGCTCTTGCCTCTCCTGCTCTTCTCCCGTTCGTTCCTCCGTGCTTCGACCAGAACTCCGACTGGAATCTGCATCGAAACACGAAGACGAGAGCAAGAGGGACAGAGGAGAGTAAAAGAGGGGAAGAAAGAAGGAGAGAGAGAGAGAGAGAGACGGAGAGAGGGAAGGAGGGAAGGGCTAGGTCCCCTTCGAAAGGTCAGGAGAGCTCCGTGAATCCTGGCCAGATCGGCGATCGTAACTCTTCGGAGGAGGAGGAATCCCTGGTTCGGCTCGGTTCCACGAATGAACGATAGATAAATAAAGGAGATAGCGACCGAAGGGAAAGAATTGTTCCTTTGTTGTCTACCCGTGGCTCCTGTGCGCCGGGGGACACGCGATGGAAATTCTGCCGAACGGGGTACCGATGCGCGCCTCCGCAGCTCGAACATTGTTCGATATATCCCGCCTAAATGCAAGCCCTGTAACTGGATCTTCTCGTGTATCGGGAAACTGAATGAGGCCCGGAGAATCTGCGCCCAGCTCTCGGCTCGAGGTTCATTCAGGAAAAATATTTCATTTTTGCGACAGTATCCTGGCTAGCTTATCTAGCAGTTTAATCGAAATCAGAGACCTTAGTTCGAGGTTCGTCCAGGAAAATATTCCGCTTTTGTGACAATTTTCTGAAAAGCTTTGTTTCGATCAAAATCAGAATCTCAGCTTTTCATTATGAAAAGAATATTCTCTATAGGTCCAATCAGAATTTTAGCTTTTTATTGAGGAAGGAATATTTTACTTTCATGACAATCTTCTCAACTTGTAAATTTCGTTCAAGTCAGAATCTTCGCTTTTCATTCGGGAAAGAATATTTTGCCTCCGTAACAATCTTCTAAAAGGTTTCCGAGAGAGGTTTAATCGATACTGGGAATTGTATAGGCTCGTGGAAATAAGTTGTCACGTTATTGGTTTACTCGTAAAACGATAAATAAAGTGCTCTTCGGAACGATGGATGAAACCGTGATCAATTCTATCGAGCCAGTCAATGAACGTCGTACAATCGTGTCTGCTGCTCTCTATGGTTACCATACCAGTCCCGGGCGCACACTTATAGGGAGGGAATGCCATTATTCCCGCCCAATGCGCACAGTCTTCCAATTCACGTTTTCACATTGACCACAGTATCATATTGTGACGAAGCTATTCATGTTTTCACCACATCTGGCTTTACATTGGCTATTTCGTTTAAATGTAGAGTGTTTATATTTTTAAATTTCGCTTCTTGACTGTTATCTTTTATATTTATTACTAGATATACTTGATATTCAGTTTAGTAAATAGTTTATATCTCATTCTTCATTGGCAAATTTAAAGAGGTTTGGATTAATTTCTTGTACGTTGAAAATTTTTGAAAATTTCCAACTTTCTCAAATCTTTAAATAATTCAAATCAATTCTTTTTTGGCATATGTTAATATGAATTATTTATGCAAAATCAAAATTGTCTGCAACAATTGCAAGAAATTAAGCATTGTACAGAGATTTATCTCTTCTTCGATTAACTTTAATAAATCCCAAAGAATATAACAGCATCTTTAAAGTCTTGTAAATTTTTTATTATTGTATATTTGTCACAAATGCGTTATTCATACTGTGCTCATTAAAGAATCAATATTAATCTCGAACAAATAAAACGAATACCTTATGCATACATTAATCCAACACTTTGTTCACTCATTTAAAAGTTGTCAGTCCAGTGGGTGTTTGTTTAACAAACAGAACTATGATATTTCTTGATAGAGAGACGATCATAAGAAAACGGGATTCCGGCGATATTTGTTTAGGCGGACGATCGCGCAGCCGCGGGCCTTTTTGAATGCTGACCCGAAGGTAACTCGAAACTGGTAAACGTTACCAGGGCTTTTTAAGGCTTTCGCGAATGAGCCGGCGAATCTGCTTGCAAGGGATACGCGATGCGATAAGGATCGCAGCCACTTTGTCGGCCGGCAGCGTCGACGAGCACCGGTGAAACTTGCGGGTATTTTCCGCGCGGTATCACGTTACGCGCGGAATCCTCGGTGAAAAAAACCACGCAGCCCGCGCGATAATACATACCCCTTTGGCTCTTCCTCTTTGTCTTCGGCACGGTTCCGAGAATCGTTTGCGCTCGAAATAAGTAGCTTCGCCCGTTTTCAGCGTCGATCGCACCGCGCGCGAGAATGATCGAAAGCGGAACCGGGAGAGAAGGTGAAACTCGAGACCGAACCGCGAAGTATCAAAGAAGAGGATCGCGTTTCGCTCTTTTGAAGCGCGACGCCTTCCCAATCCTTGAAATTCAAAGAGGATCGCTTGATCCTTTATGCTGAACCGGATCGTGCACGCTGACACCGCCGGTACTTGGACGAGATCTATTTATACGTCGTCGACATGTTAAAAGTCCTATTACGCGGCTTAAACATCGATTCTGAACAGAGAGATGCTCGATCAAAGAAATTTAATAGCTTTCGTTCTTTAATTAGTCTCTTCGGGTTCCCATTTTCACCTAGACGTGGTTCTTCAAGCAGGTTTCAGCTAGAAATTTATTCCCCTTCTTAACGATTTTAGTAGAGCCAATACTTTTATTTGAATAAATTCGTCGCAAAAGTAGTTTAATCGGTACGTTAGATATTTCAAGTATCAAAGAAGAATGAATAGAACCCAGAGCCCTTGTACAACCGTATCTGAGGTCTGTGAAACCACGGTTCCGTAACCTTCCGTAATAAAACGCGATGAAAATTCAAATGTCTAATTTCGAGGACGCAACCTGACATCCCGCCATTTCTTAATCGCTTTACCTCTGTCAGATGGGAGTTCTTTTCATAATGTAAGGGGACGGAGGCGAGAAAACAATTTCAGCCAGCGCCGGAGGCAATTTCAATCGCATTTGCATCGCAAGCGGGGCTTAAATGGAAAACTCGGCTGCGGCGGGATAAAACAATTTGTAAGCGTCGTTGGCTCGTTTCTTTCCGCGGTCGCCGTTGGTTTTTGGGTTAGGTCAAAATTTCGCGTTTAGCAGTGACGGGAAGCTGTTGGGTCGATAGCACCGGCACGGTCGGAAAGCTTCTCCAAGGGGAACCCTGATGGTGGGTGGAATGACGATGGTGGTGGAGTGGCGGCCCTATCGACCGTGTGCCAACGAGGAACGTCGTCACCGCACCATAAGATTTTCCCTGCACGGTCTTTCTCGGCGATGGTGTCTGCGAGGAAACCACCGCGTATTTCCTGCCGACAGTTCGAATTTTTCCGAATCAATACCCGCCTGCGCCTCCCGCCGAATCCAATTCCCAAACGATCCACTCGACTGGGGATTCGTCTTTGTGGTGATCGTGAGATTCTATTTAACGTTCAATAACCCTCGGGTTTTATTCCAGAGCGTATTCCCTCGAAAGGAATGCGACTTTCGTGCACTATTTTACTTCCGCCAGTGGATTCCATCGAACGTAGTAATCTTTTTTCTACCGAAGCAGCGAGTTTATGTTTAAAAGTTATGACTGGACTACGGACGTTAACTTCGGAAGATGCTGAAGTTGGGTAGAGTTTAATGCGATTTTTATTTACTCCGTAACCAAGAGCAATATTACCGCTGGGAATAAAATTTCGTTTGCTTTTTTTTTCTTAAAATTGACTAATAAAATTGGACAATTCTGTTAATCCATAGTCTAGTACAGTTAAAATATATTCAGACTAGTTGCTGGACCTTGGATCGCGAAGGGTTATAAATTGTTTTATTAATCTTTAAGTGCAACTTCCATTTTACGCTCAAATGATGACCCTTTAATAACATCGCGACGGTAACTGTATCATCACCATCTATGACAAAGCGTTTTTGAGTTTTGTTTCCTGAAAATTCTCTATGAATTTTATAATTTCTTTATCATTCGATCAAATATCATTCGGTTATGATCGCTAGCACGTGGAAAACAACATAAAGCGAATGACCAACGCGTCAAAACTCTGCTACAGTTCCCTTCCGAAAAGATGAAACTAGAAACAACATGGAGAGTCTCACAGTAGCCCTCTCAAATGTCTGGAGGGGTGGCCGACTTGTGGAACCACCGATATCCGTCAAGTTCCACCGCAGTCTAAATTCCCCATGAATCCCCAAGACCATAATTTCGAATATTTATCTTCGAAACAGCCGCATCAGGGTAATTTCGGTATCCCGGAATCGGGGCAGTAAAAAGGCGCAGAGATAAATCTACTCACCCAGCGACCCCGTTCGAAAAATCATGAGCCCTTTGAAGAGCCCCTAAAACTTTTCCCCACGACCTCGAACGACCCTAAAGCACGAGAAGCCGTCGTTTTTCTCGAGGTTCCTCGAAAACGAGAAACGCAATGTCGCTCACGAGTCCGCTGATGCAACTGTGGGATGAGGCTGTAGTTCCGCGAAGGCGAACTTTGAAGCGTGGACGATCCGTTTAGCACGTTTGTGCAAAGAGGCGGCGCGGTGGTTCGCGATAACTGTGATCCGGTCCGTAGAATCGCGATCGGCGGAACACAGAGTCTTAATTAATGTTTTCCTCGGCGGAGCGGCCCGAAGAAGAAGCGGCAGCGACCGCGGCTGCTGCAGAAGAAACGACCTCGTGACTCCCCTATTGGTCAACGGGACGGATCGGTAGAGTTCGCTTTGTCCGCGATCAATTAAACACTGCCCGGTCGGCGTCCCTGTCGGCGAGGTCGTCGTTTCAGACCGTTCAGAGGAAAGCGGTCGCCGGGGCGAAATAAGAATTTCTCGGCCGCGCAGGAAATTCCGGTCGCGTCCTCCGCGACTTGCATACGGTAGCGTGTGCGGTGTTGCAATCGAGGGAGAGACGTTCGTCGCCGGCGAACAGGTTCCTTTTTTCCGGCGCGCGTTTCGAAAAACCGACCGTTTCCTTAAACGAGTCGCAAAATAATGACGTACTTGCTCCGCACCCCGTTCCACGAGCTGTTTTTAGGCGGCAGCCGCGACGACTCCCGTTTCTGGCGAGTGATAAGACACCGTACTTGGCGCAACCGAGCCTGTTTGTTAGCCGGCGATCGGATCTCGGACCGCGTCGATTACATTTGAATAATTCGACCGCGAAAAACAGACGCGTCGGACACTTCGGGAGATCCGCTTTGCGAAATGGCGAACCGGGAATCGAGGTTGATCTGGCTCTCCACTGGGTCGATGCGGACCCTGTGGCCTCGTTTCTACCTCTTTTTAGATGCTGGTTTGGTAATTCGTTTTAGCTCGACTGTATTAATTATCCTTTTTCAGTAGAACACCTTGAGGATATGTAAGCCAACGCCGTTTTGTAATTTTATTCGGCATTTGCTGAGCCTCTCTGAACCATCGCCGCCATTTTAGCGGCGTCGCGTGTCTGCTGTGGACTAGGAGTTAATTATTTCCATAACGGAAGATCAGTGCATTGATGTTTTTCTCACAGCTTCAAACTTCGATCTGATTCTTTGAGGAAAATGTCTGGGATATTTTCAAAGACCCTTTTCTACAGATTAAACATTTAGCGACATGGTATATGAAAGGACCAATATTATTGACAAGTTCATTTTAAAGACAGGTGAATTTATTTAGCCTGCATTTCATATAAAATGCAATTGCATTTTATAAAATGCAAGCAAATGCAAAGAGTACATCTAGATACCAAAAATGAAGAAATTAGTCTACTAGATTGGCCGACTATGCCTAGATTGCGGATTTGTCTGCCAATTAAAAATTGTCTATCTAAATTACAACAAACCAAACTAAAATAAAAGTTCAAAAATAATGTAACAGTATTAATTTCCACCTATATACTTTTGTCGTAAATGTATAAAGTCCGCAGTCTAATTATAACTTACGTTTCGATAACACTTTCGAATCTGTATCAAATTCAGTATGCAAACATCCGAGCGCTCTAAATCAATGTTCAACCAATCAGCTAATACTTCACAGAATCTTTTCACGAAACATTCGAGACGCTTTGTTCTCTACGATTTTCTACTTAGCCCGAGACGATCCCGAGTCCCCGGGGAGCGGAGTTAATTGGACAGGTGTCCTCCTCGAGAGACGGCAGGTCTTCCGAATCTGAGTCCGCGCGGGAACCTCTGACTCGGCATTTCCAGCGGCGCAGAAAAGTTTGATAACCATCGCGGGGTCGGATTAAACGTTCGTTCTCGGTCGCGGATCGATTCGATGTAATTAAAAGGAATCGCGACAGATTCCGAGAAAGCGATTTCACGTCCAGGTGCTCCGGTCGATGGGTCGTCGACTTAGCATTTTCCCCGGAAATATGGAACAACCGTGCGCCTTGTGCCCCATAGACCATAGTCGCGCCTCTCTCGCGCATTATCCCGTCCAATAAAGCTCGCAATCCCGTTCGATGCGTGCAGACGGGGTCTTCATCAGCTTTTCATCGCGGGCTCCGCGTCCAAGCTCGCGTTTTCCAATCCGGATGAATGCGGAAAGCTTCCTCAGAGAGCTGCGCCGCGCGCGTTACCTGTAAATTCGCATTTACCTGAAAGCGTCGACGCGAAATAATCCCGCGGAAAAAGATCCGCGAGCCGCTGTCAGCCGCGTGGAATCGATGGGTTTCGAGCTGGCAGCGTCACACGGTCAAAGCGATCAAAAAGTTCTCTGCTCCGATATCGGGGCAGCTGATAAAGTCGAAACTCTGGCCGATAAGATAGAGCGTAATTGTTTCAGTCTTTTTTTCGATTAATGAGCGGTGATTTCGGGTCCTCTTTCAGAACCCAATAGAAATTTGTATCAAGATTTACGAGTATACTGTGAAACTCACCAGGAAGGTTTGTTGCATTTATTCTAGACTTGTCGAATAGCAGGTCGTGCTGTGCAATCTTAGCTACCTGGCGGAAGCTCGTTATCTACCTTCGCGTGCATTTCATATCGAAAAACAAATCGGGAGATTCCCTGGTGTTTGCTCTGCGAAAATCAATGAGTTATTGAAAAGGTACCGAAGGAGCACGATGCTGGAAAAAGGCGAACAGTCAGTATAAACAAGGGGAAAACTCGGAGCTTCTCGAATCGTCGTGCTTCCCATGTCCCGGTGAATCTGATTAAACGCTACCTTGATCATCTGAAACAGTAAATACGTCTCGTATAAGCAGATAAGATAAACACTGTCGGCCGGACGGTCTCTCCTATCGACGACAAACCGGTTACTCTTTTTCCAGCCCCCGTATCTTGCAGCTTTTTAATAAAGAATCGTTATACCTTTATTACTACAAGGCCTCTTCTGTGTGGAAAGACCGGGTGATTCACATTTGCTCGGCAAACCTCGAGCTATCAGTGCGATTATTCGGGCAACAGTGCGAGCTATGAAAATCCGTAGAACAATGTCTTCGGCTCGAATTTTTCGTTATTGGAGCAAATATTAATGTTAAAAACTGTTAACCCCGTGCACTACGATTTTTTTTCACAGCTGCGTTGATGAGCACTTTATCGTCCTTAATAATTTTCCTAAACAAATAAAACAAGTTTTGATTCTCGTATATTTTCACCTACTTTCGCTCCGAGATTTTGATAACAGAGAAATGTAATTTTGTTCCGACTCGGAAGATAATGAATTCTTAATAGATTGTAAATTCATTTCCTAGAAGTGTGACTCATATAGAGGGTTAAAGAAATAAAAATTGAAAAGCTAAAATGCATCATGCCGAGTACGCTTTCAATCTACCTTTTAGAGATCCTAATCAAATTTGGTACAACAAATATATTAACGAAAATATTAATCTCTGAACCAGCACTAAATAATTAGGTCCCATCGTAGCATCTAATCGAATAGCCTCGTCTGTCATCGTTTAATTGGAACAAATCGAACATCGATGACATTGGAAATTCTAAAAAAGAAAAATATTCTTTGTGGTACACCGTTATCAACCAATTAACGTTGAAAACATTTGTTGTATAAATGTAATCCGACGGGATAACACAAGTTCAGTTCGAGACAGCCAGTATTTTTCAGCGACGAATCGATTCCCGTTTAGTGCGGACGCGATCCGGAGGTTCGTACGCCATTGTAATCTTCGAAACGCAGATAGGCCGGCGGATTATCGGAATCTTTCCGATAAATCCCGGCTCTGGGGTTATTCGCCCCGTTCGTGGACTAAATTTAACCCCCTGAGTGATTAACCCGGTCGGCCGGTTGGCGCGGACGTCGATCGCCGATCGCCGGGTGCCAGTCGACGAGGCTATTGTTCCGCCATTCACGCCACGCCGAGAATTTTATTTCGCGGCTCTCCGATGCGTCGTGTTGTTCGACGAGCGAGACCCGACATATACACGCGCCCAGGCTTGCGTATCGGTCGTGCACGACCTCTTTCTCCCTTGCCGGGCCGGTTCGGTTCGAGCGGACGAGCGGGAAAGTTTATCGCGAAGCAACGAACGGTTGACAGCTCGGTGATGCATCGGTAGCGATTTGCATTGGCGTCGAGAGCAAACGCTCTCCGACGGCCCCTGATTTTCTCTCTTCCACGTTGCCCGTCTGCGCTGGCCACTATCGTCGGTCCTCGGGGACGCGGCAAAAACTAACCGTGAAGGTCGGGAATTAACCGCTTTACCGTTACCTGACTGCCACCTGGGGACGCTTCTTGGGAGCCGGCCAGGGGACGACGGTGAAAATTGCGCCGCGATTAGCGATTTGGGACAATGGCTGCCCGGTTCGTCCGTTTGCATGCTGCAGAAGCTCGAGAGGAGTAGTTACTCCAATGGAACGATGAAATGGAATTGGAAAGATTGGCTCTGATAGTTGCCCTTTTAATGGTCTTGAATTCTGTGGATCTGAAGAAGAGTTGCTACTCTTAGCATAAAGCATAAAGATTCATTCATACTCGTGTATAGATCGTAGATTTTTCTAAGAGATACGCATTAGCTGCTAAATGTAGACTTCGAGTAACTACCCTTTCCATTGGAATGACGACCCTGAGGCACCACTAGAAATTGTTATATAATTTTTTCAAGGAACTTTTGTATTATTGGTTTACATTTAAAATGTTGTCGAAAGTATATATTGCAGTAGGCTCAATTTCATATGTATGCAATACAAATATAATACAATATGAAAATACTGTACTTAAGTTAACGTTCATTCGAGTGCAAAGGGTTCAAAGATCTATGAAAAACGCTGATGCAAGATTAACGAATTTGGAAGATCAATGTCAATGTAGTAGGCTGTTGACAAAATTTTGAAACAGCATGTACCGATCGCGTTACACGGCGATTATGTATGCCAAGGTGCAAGATTTATTCAGAACCTTGATCTGTATAATGTTTAACATTCATGAGTGTCATTGATTGGCAAGAGTCACTTTCTAAAGCCGAGTACAGGACGACTCAAAAAGAATATGTACATTCTCGTGAAGCTTTATCTTGTCCTAACCCAGTACAGATAAAAGCTGTCTTTATCAGAAAACCAAACTGAAAAATCTTCCGAATTCAAAAAAAGTGTAACAAAAGCTTGCACATATTTCCAAATCAATCAAATTTCTCTCTTTAAAAAACAGTATTTATTGCCATATGCGTTTTTAAGCAATCGTGGTGTCAGTTACACGTAAAGATAAAATTAAATTAAGTTCTGTTAGTAGTTTGAACCTAGAAAATGATATTTTTGGCATTAAAGAATAGAACAGAAAACGCAAAGGAACTCCTCGCCAAAACAAAGGAATTCCCGAGAATCGCGAAAGTGGCAATACTTTCCAGCCAGTTTCAGACTTATCGACTGAAAGGGCTCCCCACCCCGAGGGCACGGATTCTAACAAGAATCGAACCGTGGTTCTTCGGCCCCCTCCGAAATGCCGGGCCAGTAATCCCGGGACGGTTAGGGACGAAGTCCCGCGGCATCCGAGCCATCAGAAAATAAATTCCATTGTAGCCGGTATGGAGTCGAGGGAGGGAATTTCACGGGCGGAACGCGGATTCTGCGCATTCCCTTTGACAACTTCTGCAATTTGTCTCGCGAGCCACGCTTCCCACGCGCCTCCGGGAGCCGTTCTCGTTCGGTCTAAGCCCCGGCGAGAATGGTCCGCGCGGGCCATTTATCGTTTGTCCTGTAGATATCGCGGTGCGGCTTCCCGGGAACATTGTTCGCCAGTCGATTCGACGTTGGGCTATCAGCGGGGCCGGGTCGTGTCTGAATATTTCGCGACGTCACGCTCGTCCATCACTCAAAGAGACAACAAGGGAATGCGCGCGCGAGGGAAAGAGAGAGAGACAGCCACGGTGTTTGCTTGGTAGTTCGGTTCCGCCTTGAACGCGTCCGGCGTTGCCTCCGCGGAACCTAATTAAGTGACAACGAGCCGTTTAAAGAGCTTGTAAACACGGAACACGCCGACCGTTTATCTCTCTGTGTGCACCCCCTCATTAAGGGAACCTCATATCCTCGCCATAAATCGGTCGGCATCGGGCCTCCTAATTAACGGCACATGTGGACAACACCTTGGCCGAATGTCTACCAAAACTGGTTCCCCCATAGAGCCTCTTCCGCCGTACCGTACTGGCCGGACTCGGCTAGAACACGAGAGATCTCCCGAAGCCATCGTGGTGCGGCCGTGTCGTTACCGGAGGAGCCATCGTTCTCGTTGGGCGACGAGCACCCCGAGTTCAAGGTTAACCGTGGGTAGGAGACAGATCGTCTCGGATAAGAGCAGCAGGAGAGGTCTAACGAGGCACACAGGATCCGTCGTCCCGGCCCCCTTCGTTCGTCTTCCTTCTCCCGTTCTTCTCCCACCTTATGCGCCTTGTTCGCTTCTGTTTCTTTTTCGACGTTTTTTCCCTGTTCGTTTCCTCCCTTTTCCATCAGATGCGTCATCTTCGAGCAGACCCGGGGAGAGTGGGACGATGATTTACGGTCTCGAGCCTCGAGACTCTTCCCGGCTCGCCTCTATACTAGCGAGGTCGAGAGCAGGACCTTCCTTCCCTTCGCCGCACTACCTGACCACCGATCTTTCGAGCTGGTTTCGCCGGAGTATATATGAGCGAGAGGACAACCGGTGCACGCCTGCCTGCCCGCCCGCCTGCCCGCCTGCCTACCTTCCTTGCTCGCCACAGCCAGCCCGCCTGCCTGCCTGCCTGGCTGGCTAGCTGCTTGCTTCGCAGGTCGGCTGGCTCGTGAAAAGTAAACAGCGAGCCGTGGCAACGACTTGCCCAGCGCGCGTCATCGTCGCTGCACCGCCCTCTCCAGGCCACCGCCGGCTAAACGATAGAGATAGATAGAGCAGGGAACCTGGGGACCAGGTAAAACGGGTGGAACTTTCTATCGAGCTGCCAGGGACGCGCTCTCCGCTACCTCATTCCTTTGCTTCCTGGAACCGCTTGTTGCGGTACTTGTGTGGGCCATTTAAGCCGCCCCGAACTCTCTTATACAAGGTGTCTACAGCCGACCGACCAGCGTTTTTGGCAGATCCGTCAGTTTGTGAAACGACTCCTCTAGACGCTACGCCGCTTTCGCCGCGAACGAACTCGTGACTCGGGGATTTCAGCTCGTTAGGCTAAACATAGACGGAAGATATCGACGTGGGACGAGAGCTCTCCAGGACTTTGATGCGCTCTGTCATAGTTTATGTCCTCATCCTACTTTTGTCGCGCGGGAAACGTTGGCGGTGCCTTGACACGGTTCTTATTCATCGTTGAGGACGATTGTGAAATGCAATTGCTGAGAAAGTTGTACTTGATGAGGCAGAGCTTGATGGTCTTTGAACTAATATACCTGGTAGGTCGCAGTTTGGTAATTCTGCTTTTGTATCTTCATAGCAGACTATGATGATGGAGTCTTCGAATCAGAGATCAGAGAATTTTGCTGCTTCACTGTTTCTTTAGCTGCTTCACTGTTTCTTTAGCTGTTTCACTGTTTCTTTAGTTGCGTTCATCAATTTTCTCTTAGCACTGAACGTAACGAGTCCTAAACGTGACTGACGTGCGTTACTTAATAACGATGACGAGACTGAATCCATTTAGACTTTCCACAATGTTTATTGCAATAACTGCCGTTTCCTCTGAAAGAGTAATTAGAATTTCAACAACATTCGAATAGAAAACGTGAGATCGGACATTTTGACCAGTTTTTTAGGTTCAGTGTTAAAGAACAGAAATTATATTCTTATCCCTCAGCACCGTAATTTCTTTCACGGATGTGTTGATTAGCATCATTTTGCGTTTAATAATATTTATTATCAACTTTGGTTTTGATGTTTGAATATTGATAATAGAAGAGTAGAACTTGAGTTTAATTCAACAGATTTGAATAATGTCCATAGCGGAATATGTTCAAGATTTCCATAACGAAGCTAACGCGTTATTACAGAGTAAGAGGTCAAATTCTTTTCACATCTTCAGAGTTTTGAATAAATGCATAGGCTACGTTGGTTACGATATTTATTCATCACTACACTGTGTATTTTATGCATCCATGACAAATATATGCAAATCGAATGCAAAACGAGATAAATATTTAAAGATCCTAAAAATTCTCAAGAATTATTAGAGGAATTATTAGGTTCAAGAATTATTAGAGAAATTATTAGACGAAAGAAACGTTTATGTAGACCCTGTGCTCGCGGACAATTTTTATTTTCCATAAAATTCGCAGTCTATTCTATTAGTATCACTGTGAACCTTGTAACCACTAGGGCAAGTTGCTAAAAAATTCCTACTGTTTTGTAGAATAAAAATCGAGTAACGAGTCTCTAAACATTGACAAAAAGAAATTGCTACCTCTTCTTTAAATTTACTATTATTGACAGCTATAAGTCTTATAACATTTTTAACTTGAAATTCCATCGTAACCGGCAAACAAAAATTTGCTAATAAACTCTTTCGAATTGATTGTTACTAATAATAACTATCGAGCATTTAACGACAATGCACTGAAAATGAAATTGCGAGATCGTGTCTATAGAGTAGTGTAGGCGTCGAGCTCGTGTCGGGTGCGTTAAAATGACGAGTCCGCGAACAGTTTCGGAGATGCGGCCCTGCGAGGTCTCCCCGGCGAAGGGGCGCTCGATAACGTCGATATCGCGGACGAGTTATGAGCATACACCGGGTCGTTTGGCGCATCCGCCCCGAAGGAGTCACGGCCCCGGCTCGTTCGCCTGGTCGGAGGGGGCGAAAGGGGGCCTGGGAGGCGGAGGGAACTCGCAGAAGCGGACACGCATCGGCGTCGTTTCCGCGGGAGGAGCGTCGGATCCAATTAACGGGGCCCGCGAATCCATAATTCACTTCTAATTAATTAGCGTACTCGCGAGGAGAAAGGGGTAACGCGCTCGGTCTCGCGCTAGCGGAGACGAGCGGAACCATGGAAAAAAGAGAGGGAGAGTGGTACGGAGAGCGAAACAGAGGAAGAGAGAGAGAGAGAGAGAGAGAGAGAGAGATATGCGTGACAGGCCACTGTAATCCTTTCCTGGCCACGTTTACTCATGCCCGGCGAGACGAGAGCGAGCTGTAAACTCGCCAGCTAGGACAAAAGCGGCTGCGAACCGCTTCTGGCCTCGCGGCAGCCCGCTGCTATTAACCCCTGGATTATTGTTCGCGGTGAAATGACAGTCGCTTGGCAGAACGCTAACTTCGGATTCATCCTTTGACGGGAAAATTGGTATCCTCTTCGACTGCACGCGAGAGCTTCGAGCATCGCAGGCTCTGATGAATTCGTAGCACTGTTCGTTCGGTTATTCAGCTTGTTCAGCGTAGTGTCTGTCGCCGGTAACGAGCATCTTCGGTCTCCGATTGTTACTTTTTAATATCCTTAGTTTCTGTTCTTACGTGAATCTTTGTTTCTCTTTCTCTCCGCAGCGATAATTGTCAGAGTTTCGCGAAACAAAGTGTTTGTATTCAACGTGCACTGCGATCCCAAGAAGCCACTATAATTTTATTGCCCGTAGATCCAGCTAGATAGTGGTAATAAAAGCTCCATAGAGCCTCGGAGATTCTAACTCGTTACTTCAGAGTTACGTATCAATTATAGACGCTGAAACAGTATAAATACCGTGCAACACTGCTGTTTCATTGTACACGGTCAGACCAATAATTAGGTGCAGACATTAGGTGGAGTAATTTATGACTCGCATTGGCTTATCCTCCTCCATATCGAGATCGAAACACCCTGTTATGTATATGTGCCACTAACTCCTGCCGAGAATGTGATCTATTCAATAGTCGATCCACGTTTATCGCAGATGAAGACACTTGCAAAATAAAAATCGAGTAAGTTCAGCTAACGAATCATCGAACCAAGATTTCCATGCCCGCTCTGTGGACACTGTCGATTCATAATTTCAAAATAAAGACTTATGTCAACAGTCGTAAATGTTCCGTTCTACTCATGGCGTTGCCAATGCTATAATTTCACTTTCACGCATGCTTTTATTGTGGATTTACAATATGACATAACTAGAGCAAGAACACGCGTTTACACATCGAATATTTTCTTAAATCGAAATCTTAACGTTCAGAGTCTTTGCTGAATGTTCAAACAGTAGATGTAATTAGAATTGCAAATTAATCTTGAATGCTTATTATCTATCTTATCATACATTATCGACCGAGACATGTATTTCGCTGTTCCATACATAGGAGAAGATGACGGTGGTTTTCTCGTGAACATCTAGGCTCGACGTCTCATGTCGGAGATCCAAGAAACCCGGTGTCTAGCCTTGTTGCTCCGAGCGGGCATGTTTGCAAACTCCTGGTATCATAGATCCCGGCATTGTAGGTGCGAGGTCCGCGTCGCCTATTTCTGCGAGGTGTCCGGCAGGGCCACGATCCGGTGTCGACTCCGGGAACTGGATACGACAATGGGTTGATGCGCGTATTCACGCCGCGAGAAAACAAACACGTATTCGTGTTACGGTCCAGGAGGCTAACCACGGACGGGTTCTGGGCCTGGGTAATGTGTCGCGTTCGTTGGAGAGAGACGGCAGATAGGGAGATAGAGAGGGGAGAGGGGCCCTCTCTTTAACACGGCTTCGCCAGCCTCGTTCGAGCCAGGCCTCTCCGCAACCCTTCCTTCTGTGTCCGGCCGAACGAATCCGACGATGGTGAAACCCGAGAGTCCGCGGCGCAGGAAGTGGTATTGGGATCCACTTTAAAGTTGACACCTCTCGCGTTAGCCCGTTTTCTGCGTCTCGTTAGGGCATCGAGA
Organism: Augochlorella aurata; assembly: GCA_028455555.1. Taxonomy (NCBI): domain Eukaryota; kingdom Metazoa; phylum Arthropoda; class Insecta; order Hymenoptera; family Halictidae; genus Augochlorella; species Augochlorella aurata. Next base: position 12,610,243 of record CM052168.1, on the reverse strand, counting down.
GAGGGAGAGGGAGAGAGAGAGGAGAGGAGAGGACGCGCACGGCACCGCGTGGTTCCCGCCGAAATACCGGTTGCGTGTTCCGGTGTGCGATTACTGGCCGTCTGCATCCTGATCACGCGACACCGCGGCTTAGCCCACCTTCTTTCCTTTCTCCTTCTCTTGTTAATCGCGAAACACTAGCCTGCGATGAATGCCCGGATGGATAAAGGAGCTCCTGAAAGAGCCGGCCCTCGTAACGACCCATCGGCTGCGGTTTACGAATTTTAAAATATAACGATCGCTCCGCAGCGCTGCGGCTTTCTCTCAAACAGCTCCGCCGTTTTCTTCAAAGCTCGGACATCAATGCTCCATCTGCGCCAGAACTTTTATCGGACTCCGATATGCCTCCGGGCTACGGAATCTGGAGGTAAATGCGCGGGGGTGGTTGTCGAGAGGGTGGCTTTTCAGCGACGTCTTGTTGTCCGAGTCGTTCGACGGTGAATCGTAGCTTTTGTTTCTCCCGGACGATTTAATGCTATTGTCGTTGAAATTGTAAGCTATTGTTTTCAATCTGTTGGAATTGTTGAGAGACCGACTTTCGTCTAACCCACGTTTAGTGCAGTTGATAATAATTAGACTGTAGATTTTGTGGGTTTCTGAGAAATTAGTAGAACAAACACGAGACAGTAAGAACATTTGTAGAACTTGAAACTCCTGTTACTCTAATACCACATTGGATTTTCTCAATGTCTGTGATGGAGGTTTACGATGAGTACGTGTAGTTATCGATGCTGCGATAGAATCTGCATACAATACCCAATACAAAGGTACAAAATTGCAAATACTAGAACTATAAAAATTCTCATACGAAATATTACAATCGGACTTTAGATTTTATGCAGAACTATAAATACATTACAATATTTTTCACATACTAACGTTACCACATTTTTCTTTCACTATTTTGCATCGAAATCCACATTTTAACTATACCACCGCGTTTTTATGCCAAACAAAACTAGACAATATAATAAAGAGCCGCAGAAAATCTGGATAAACGTAGTCACGTAGCCAACGCAGTCACGTTTCGAAAGCCACTTCCAGTGTGCGGCAATTCCGGCGGCGCAAAGGTGAATAAAAGTATACGAAACACGATTATTTCTCGACAATGTCTGCAGGTAAACAATAACGATCCCCGTCCGCGAGAGGGAGAAGCAATATGGCCGCATCCATTTCCCTAGAGCATCTGAAAATCACCCTCTTCGCCGGCATCAGCCGCCGTCGGGACTTCACGGCTTCCCTCACGGTTCTTTCCATATTACTCGAACACAGCCGCGATATCTCGACAAAATTGTCTGGCCACCCTGTAGTACGGTCGCCCTCGCGAGGAACGTTATCGCGGAAAAAGCTGTGGTGGAACGGAGCCGAAGCGTTTCTAAGATTGCCGAGCGCGGCTGCGGAACGGTCTCAGATACGAAAACCTCGATTCCGTCGTTGCTCGACGAGTTTATTAAACCACTGACAACGGAACGGTGAAAACAGCGGTACGGGGGAGGAAGTGGGAGAGAACAGGAGTGAGAGAGGAGGGGGGGGGGAGAAAGAGAGTGAGTGAGAGTCGAAGTCGCGAAAGGACCGATAACCGGAAGTATTTATTAGAGCCCCGGGGCGATACGCGTTCCCGGCGAACGATGTACCACGGGGCCTTTATGCGATTATAAAGTACGCTTTATACGTTTCCGAGTGTCGACCCGAGTGGCCACGGTTAATAACTCTATATATCTTATTCCGCGACAGGCCACGGGAGGCAACGGTGGCATGCCACCGCGTTCCTTTTTCCACCACGGGGACACGCACACGCGCGATTACGCGCCGCGACCAATGGACCGGGCCAATAAAAACCGCGGAAGGTATTCCTGATACTCGCCCACGTCGAACTAAAATACGGTCTCGCCGGTTGACAGGAGGAACACGATCGTGGCCACTGTGAAATCGCTGGCGAGAGACACTTTCGTCGCGATCCCTGCCCCGATTTGCGACCCCTTCAGCTGTCTCCACACTCACGCTTTTCGTGGACAATGTTGTCATTGTCTCTGACTCTGGCACAGTGGCAACTACTGACTGGCTTTGATTCATTAACAACATTCGTAAGCGCTTTTCAGTCGAAAGTAGTTCTTTGTTTTCGATTGTCATCCTACTGTACTTTGAAACATTGAGATTATATATTATGAATGAACAAGTAAGGCTAGTCGGACTATTTAATAATAGTCTATTTATGTCTAAAAATAATACTTGCGATAAAAGTTATCTAAGTTATTAACCCAGACTGTTCGCGATTTACATTGCATTATTCTTCGAATACTGAATTCGTGTCTATGCTTGAGAATTCCTGAGGAGACTTACTTTGAAAAGACGATTGCCAGAACGTCTTCATTTTTAGATACTATCGTGTTTTATTAACAGTTTAACTCAGGCTTAAAGAGGATCTGATAGTGCAAAGTTCAATTCCCTTAACGGTATTGCGAGATCACGATGCTGGGATCACAGCAAAAGTCAGTTAAAATTATAACATTTACACTTTATATTATCGATTAACCCTCGCAAGACGGTGGCTGTGTGAACTTTGAGTATTTAGATCGTTTTTTTAATTACTGAAAAATAAACTAATAATATGATAAACTTGATAAACTTCATTGGAAGTTTAATACATTGATGTAGAATGCAAAGGAGTGGAATTTACGAACGTCTCCATTAAAAATGTGAGAACAAAGTAATACGGAACAGAAATAAAATATAAATGATATATAGAAGAAGTGAAAACTGCATCAACTTTACACGATGCTCGGCCGAAGAATTAAATCGAGCAGTCGATTGCTAATTCAGAAAATCGAGTCGACTGTACTCCATAATCCGATTCGAGCTACGTGCAACAACACTAAAGAGTATGTATGAAAACGCAGCCGATTCAATCGAACCGCCACGTCGATTGTCCGGCAGCAAGTTATCAGGTTTCCGACTAAAACACAAATCTGCGCGGAATAATCCGCACGGATTGCGTGACCGAGTATTTTTTCATCATTCGGTTATCGAAACGAGCTTCCCGTTGGTACGACTATTTCGCGGCAGTATCGGAAACGAAGCTTTGATAGTGAATCAATGGAAATCCACGGCGCTTGTATTGAGCCGGATGCGGACGCACCGTTTCGATTGCCATTTTAATCGGCGCGCGGAAACGCAGGTCGAGCGCGGAATTCACGGGACATAGAACTCGGCCAGCCGCATCAGAGATCGATGGTGCGTGCGATTTCATTGCGCCTGGCTTCTCTCGGACCTCGTCGTGAGATCGCGGGAACCGGTGAGAATTATAAATTAGACGTTCGACGACGACCTCGCTCCATTAGTCACGGCTTTCCACTTATCCGTGGAAAACAGGTGTTCTACATTCGCAAAAACTTGTTCGCTCATTTCTCGCATGGGCGACGGATATTTAGGAATTCTTTTTATCTCAGAACCTGCACGCGAGAGATGCTTTCATTTTTTCATATGGTTTATTTCAGAGGTTGCTCGCTTATTTTCTGGATAAAAAATATTTGTAAACTACAAAGATGAGATCTTTATTATAAATTATAAAGGTCAGATCTCGTGGAACTGTTGTGAGAGAAACATTCAATGAATTTTCATGAAAGAGCTTTTATAAAATCAATATATTTTTGTTAATCGAATCCTGTCAGATTAGCCACGGCTTCGTAATCAATAAATATTTTCAAACGGAAAAGTAATGAAGCATTCTTCGTAGTAAACCATTTAAACACAGAAATTTTCGCAATAAATTACCATAGATTCCGTTTTAATTCGAATTTACGAGGCACGGTCGGATGCGACGCGACGCCCACCTCCAACGCCGTTAATTAATACCAGGATATCCGGTTATTAACGCGGATCGTGATTTGTGTTTACACAAATCGTGTTAACGATCGTTAAATAGTCGGGACGCGTGCGCGATTACTCGCCGACACGTTTCCGCGGACGGTTTTCAGTTTTCGGGGACCACCCGGTAAAAATACAAGTACAGCCGGTCATTTAGGCGAGTTTAATGCCTGGCAGGCTGCTCGCGTGCGACCGAGTTTCTGCTCGAATCACAGGTATTTAATGGCGGAACGGCGACGCGGTTTTATGGGGCCTCGGGAAAGTTGAGAAAAAGATTTACGCTGTGTTCGATCCCAATACTCGCGTCAGATAAGATTTCTCGGTATTACATATCGCCCGACTTGACTGTTAATCGTCTGCGTGATAATTTACAATTTCACCTGTACATAAATGATCTTTAGGTTTGTACAATGTAAAGTCGAAGCGGTTTTTGGTGCAATAATAACTTATTTATGTTACTTTACTGCTTTTCTTACTGTTGAAGTGGACTGTAAACTTAAATTATGTTTATACACGAAATTGTAAATATAGAATCGTTTCTCAAGGTTATTACTAACAAAAGAAGGATATATTTTATTATTTTTTACTTATTATTTTCTTCTTTCTTTCTTTATTTTAGTGTTGACGTTTAGAGCAAATTTCTTCAAAATAGAATTACCAATCAAAGTATTGAGCGATGTTTCTAATAGATAGATAGAGGATAGCGTTGTTCGTTTCCGATTGGAATTGTCTAAAAAATCCGCTACTGTCAATCGTAAAACAGGTGCTTGATTGTTCGAAATAATCAGGCTAATATTTTTCGGACGAACAATTAGTTCCTTGTTGCTGGGGACACTGTTTATTTATTAGACGGACTATAAAGGCTTATTGTACAATATAAATGAATAAGGAATTAACAATCGAACATGTAAAATTATAATAACGAATGTGTGATTTAAATACTTGTTCACATTAAAATGTTACCTTAGATTCGATTAGATTGATGGTTTTAACAGCCGATCGCGTACATTTATTTATTACAAATTCTTACCGACTCGTGTAACAAATCGTGTTTCTCTACAAATCGGTACAGATTGACCAGTTTGCATAGTGGAAGCTGAGATAGTCGAAGTTCCAGGGTATCCATCAACCGATTTTCCCGGTCGAACGAAAGTTTACAGAGCAAGAAAAATCTGAACGGAGGGAACGGAGGTGGCTTATGAAGTGATCGATGCGGAACGCGTTGCTTGGACGATTTTGCCGCGCTCGATCGGGATCGAGACAAGAGAAAGAATCGCAACCGTCTGGAGGAACGGTTTCTCCCTGGGAACACGTCGTTCCGGAGATATGAGAGAACGTTCGCTGGGACTTCCGGCGAGATTCGACGTCGCGGGGCGATCGATCGTCGCGGCGAAAGAAACGCGATGACATTTTTCATGGGGCCGGTGCACACGTGTCCCACGAGCCGAGACTCGCGTTTCTTTCGCGATCGCGTAACGTCTCGTCCGGGCACCGACGTATATCTTCGTCCCGTGTAAAATGTTAAAGCGACAGCGGACATATTTTACCTGTCTCCGCGCACTGTGTCCCGGCGCACAGAGTCCTCTGCTCTCCCAGTGTCTCTCATCCGATCGACTCCGATCGAGGGTAAATCCCGATCGATCTCCGGCAACGGATTCCCGAAAAACTCCATTTGAAATTTCAGACAAGCATGTTCGAGCAACGGGGATTACTTCTTTTTTTATACGCGCCGCACACTTTGACACGTGAATTTATTGTTGCTGTTATTTTTAATACACGCTGGACTCGAAACATAGTCGTGAAACGTGATAGCGAGTGGCTGGTGTAGAGTTTCGAAACAGGGACCCAGCCTGTTAACCCCTTTGCACTCTTGCAAAGTATTTTTAACCTTTCGCTAGTCAGGTTACCGCTCGAA
>CM052168.1:12204049-12604325 GCA_028455555.1 Augochlorella aurata | reverse complement strand
CCACAATATGTGCACATTTTCTGCCTCGAAGGCTGAAGCAAGTTTCTGTAAATGTTTCCGAAAGCAAAGACCGTCTTCATTACGTCCTTTCAAACTGTACATTGCACCACCAAATCTTAAAATCTTTAAATACGTCCTCCGACCGGCAGCATCCGATACGCCGCTTAATTTGCATTATCTCCAACAGCTAGATCTCCGAAAGTGTCTCGTTTCTCACCAACGAAACGAAACGAAACGTCCATATTAAAATCGTATCAGCAGCTGGCGAACGCGTTCCTAAAGCCCGCACAACAAGATCCGGCCGCGACACCGGAGGCTCGATAACAATCGGTCGGACACCCCCTACGCGGATAGGGTAGCAGCCAGAAAGAGAGAAGACCCGGCTCCTTATCTTGTTGAACATTTTACAACTGCATCGCGGCGAGAAAAAAATCGGACCGCTCGTATATTCTTGGAGAGGGCCTGTCATGGTACCCGGGCCTGAAAACGAACCAATAAAACGAGCCAAAGGGGGATGAAGAGACGCGACGGAGGCCATACGCGAGGAATAAAACGACCAGCGGTGTCGCCGGATACACGTGGTAGGCTGCGCACGCTCGCAAATATTTCCTCTACCGGCGAGAGAGCTGGTTCTGCGACGGACCTCCCGCGGCAACGGGATAATTTATGCAAAAATCGGCGACGGAGGGGGGCCGGGGCGCGAATAGAATTTATTCGCGCTTCCCCGAAACCCGTAGGTCATCTTAAGGCCGGTGATTTCTCTCTCGCGATCCTCCTTGATCCTCCTCGATCCATCATGTAACGACGGCGTCGCGCGCGACGGGACGCCTCCGATCCGATCCGGCGATACATTCGTTTTCGGCTTCTTTATCTCTCTCCCGCTTTTTCGAGGCCGGGCCGAACGATCCGGGAAACGAATCGCAGGCTCGTTTCGTCTATAATTAACGCCGCTACCCGGCCCCGATCGGTCTTCTCGGAAGGAATATTCATTTTTGCTGTTTACGGGCCTCGTGTTCCCACTGTTTGTCTCCCTGTTTATTCGCGATGAATTACGATTCTTACGAGCGTGTCCGGGCTTTTTAGTGGCCGTCGTTCCGCGCGCCCTGGGGATCGAATGTGTATGCGGTTTCGGGGAAAACGAGATACACCAGGGACCCGGTGAAATGTGGTATAGCTGGGTTTTTAGTTTCGCCGCGGTTCCACGTGGGGAATAGTTTAACGAGGATCGCTTTCGGACGTGGACCAGGGAGGGGGGAGAAAGAGAGGCTTGATACATTGCTGCATGTTGCCGTTCCCGTGTTTGTTTTCCTTTTTGCTGGATCGTAAAGAATCGTGTTTGGGCAGCTCTTATTAGCTTTATGCTGGCAGGGGTTGCTTCAGCCCCTAAACTCGTTTCAGAGGTCAGCCAGCCTTCCTTCGATGTAAAAATCTCTGGTTGAAATTGCTTTAACGATAGCGAATAAGGAAGGACCGATGTCACATAATTATCTTTACCAATGGCGACGAAAAGGTGCCAATTCTCATTTCTGTGCTTAATTTCTAAAATCACTTTATCCAGAGACAAACCTGTCAATTTCTGGTTGACCAGCGTTTCAAGTATGGTAATATTTGTTTTAATTTCACCGCAATAGATATTTTGCCCTAAACAGAATTTTTAGCTCATTCGTGAAGTTATGAAGAAACATTTTGTTATGTTGGTTGTGTTAAGAAGGATATGTACTTTGATATTTATTATTCGATCATACATTTCATGAAGAAAGTCGAAGACATACGGTATAATTACAAAGTAACTTACATAGTTTTCAAAGAGGTTGCAACAGCTAACTGGTCAATACATTTCTCCTACTTAATTCTGTCCGATGGAGAATGCCGTACAAAGTCCCAGCAACAGCTTTCTCGTTCCACGCCAAAGGGTGACACACGAGTGATTAAACATCAGCGTCCCCCATCATTTACGGAAAGAATATCCCGGAATATAAATACCGCTCATTAAAACCCGACTAGCATCGAATAAAGAGTAGCTCTCAGGCATCAGGCCTGTCACTCACACACCTTAGTCGGTCACGAGCAAGCGCTAAACTAGAAAACGAACGCGCGCGGAACTCGTCACACCTGTTATTCTCCCACAATCGTGGTATCGTAGCTTTCGAAACCAGTTTACACGGCCGCCCGTTCCAAAACGAGAAACAGTATTAACGATCGAATAATAAGATTCCGAATTCCATCGGTGCGTCGCGCCGGCAACAATGGTCGCCCGAAACTCCATTAGGTCGCATTGAAAAGGCAGGAAAATCCGAACGGCGGGGCGGGGCGCGACGTTGGGGGTGGAGGTTTGTTCGTTGGAGGAGGATTTAACAAGTTTGTTTCCAGCTGGTAGACACCGGTGTCGATACTGCTCGGCGCGTTTCCGCGGGGTTCAATTATTAACATTCCGTTCGGAGCACGGTTTGCGAGCGCATTCACCGTGTCCGTTGGCACACAATGAGATAAACGGACAGGGACAACGAAAGCGGGAACGAGCGGAGCGATCTCGTTGCACGGTCGCGCGGTTACCTCGGCAGAATTCATGATTAATGCCGGCGACGCGCGATTTGATATAAAACCTGACACCGTGCGCCGTCAGTTTTGCCAACTAACGAGCGAGCACGACGGCGTACCTTATCCATACCTTGCCATAAATCTCCGCGAGCGCTTTGATTTATGCATCTTTTGGGACCCGGCGTCTCGCGCAGGATTTCTTCTTTGAGCTGCTGGCTCTCTCCCTCTCTCTCTCTCCCTCTCTCTAGCTCTCTCTTGCGCTCTCTCGTTCCTGCCAGCTGGCTTTTTCCTCTCGCGTGTTAGAGCTTTGCCTGAGGCGAACGGTTACCTTTGACCATCGGCCGTGTCGAGATTAAAAAATTTCTCGATGGCCACCGCGTCGACTCGCGCCGCTTCAAACACGCTTCAAACACGCTCCAACCCTTCGTCCCGAGGCCGATCCTTTTCACGCGGTTTTCTTCTGCCTCCTCCTGCCGGCTCGCATCTCTCGCGGACGTCGACGAGCCTCGTTCCCTCTGAGTTATGCTCTCCGCGACGTCGACAAATTGGCCCCTCCTCGGGACGATCAAAACTCCGGTGTTTCTTAGTCAACGATCTTTCCAGGGGAAGCTCCATTCGTGCGCTTCCGACGAACTGGGTCATATTGCTTTCAATTTGTTCCTTCGCCGCTTTGACGTTCTCTAGGGAAATTCCTGCTGGAACAGCGAAACGGGGAAATTTTACTAATGACGGTGCCGACAATTCCGTATTCCGAGTATCAGGCCAAAGTAACATCCTTTTTGATCATCTGGAAGAGTTAAGCGAACGGAAAGTAATTTTCCTGCTTGGAATTTAGAGTACTCTTCTAATATTAACATTCGAGCGTTCTTAATTTCAACAGCAATACATAAAATTTAATTAAAATCGCAATTGTATATCTCAATCGCAATACGCCATTGTTGAATTAAAATGTGAAGAATCGAAAGGTTTCTTGCGCACGGATCTTCGTGATTTTCTATTTTCACTTCTTTCGTTGATTAGACCAAGAAGCTAAAAATGCTTTAATAGTTGATATCATAAATACCTTCTCGCGTCGTACAAATTCGCTGACGCTATGAAAGGGGGCAGATCCGCGGTCTAATTATAAGACAATCAGTTAATTCCACATTGCCATTCCACAAAAGCCATAGTGCCATCAGGCGATCGGTTCAATAGCCATCGGACGAAAAGCGCTGCGAGAGTCGATAGGATTAGGAGATCAAAGTTCCCGTTTCGCAGCGTTAGCCGCAAAACGGACGTTTTCTCTGAAACGTTCGTTTCCGAGAGCGATCTCGGGGGATTGGAACAAGGAACACGTGTAGCACTGCAGGTTTCCAACTACATATCGCACGGCGGAATCGATGCGAGAGCGTAGCATAGCAGCGAGCGCGCAGACGTGGCCGTTCGAACGGAAACACCTAAATATACACCGCAGTCGATATAGCGTTGTTCCGTCCGTCTTTCTCACCGTAGATCATTCCCCCCGCGGAACAGAAAAGCGTATCCACTCTCGCTTATCGATCCGTGGCATCGATTCATCCGTGAAACTACCCGTGGAGCAACCGGGTATCACTGGCTCGGCGAGTCGCGAACGATTTAATTAACATTCGCAACGCCGGCGACGGGCCGGGTCGGGCCGGGCCCCGGGATCGCTGCAACGTGTACCGATCGGCCGAGACACGCCGGGACGTGCACGCCTTTTCGATTATTAATCGCCACGTGGCCGAGTCATCGTAATTCATCCGGCCGAGCGAATGCCAGGCAGGTCTTATACCGGAACACGGTCACGCGCGATGCCAGCGATCGATCGATCGTTAATCGTCGGACAACAACGTGCGCCGCTTGTCGACGCAACCTATGGGCCCCCACCGATCGGGCATTATCGCGAGGAAACCGCGGCGCGGGCCCAATTAGCCCATCCTTGAGAAATCTGAGTCGGCGACACGAACTGCAGAATTTGCTCAAAACCTTGCACCACTGGAAGTCTCGAAAGCTCTTACATACTACATATGCACTTATATTTATGGAGCATATTTAACTGAAGTATCGCAGCTCCGCGCGCCAGACTCGATTGCCACGGGAACAGACGACTACTACTCCGATCTCACCTCGGCAGATCCGTGGGCGCTTCCTTCTACGTGACTAGTCGGCCCGAAAACGCTTTTTACCCCGTGCCACTCGCGTTATAATTTCCCATTAAGGAACATTTTCGCGGGATAGCATCGCGAAGGGCCGCAAAAAGAACGAGGCGCACAGGATGGATCGTGTCGGAGTAATGAATCAGTTTTAAAGGCCTCGCCCCTGCAGGGATACGCGGACCGCTGGCAGCGTTGTTCGGGCTATGATTTACGCCCCTGGCATGTAAATTCTGCCCAGTCCCCCTTTTCTTTTCTGCCTACGCGGCCGACGCGGGTGTCTTACCGCGAAACTGCCTTCTCTAAGAATTCTGCGGTCTTGTGCTGCTGCTACCTTTCAAAGCATTCGAATACTCTTCGATGGTACTTTCTCGTGGACGATTTCATCTAGCCGTTAGTCGAGCGAAGAATTTCAGATCTGCAATCATAAATCATTGCTTTGCCATTTAACCCTTGAAGCGAGCTCTGACACGATCAAGTTTTAAACGTCAAGATCAAAATGGATCACGTTAGAACATTTTTAATGTAATACAGGTATTTCGGATAAATTGAATTTTATTAGAATGTTTAGGATGCAAATAGAGTTCAAATGTCATCTACTATAACAAATTTTAACTTTCTAGTTTCATTAAACGAATTAGTTGGATTTTGTGAGAATTTTTATTCATATTTTGTTCATATTTTGAAATTTTCTTCATATTTTGTTTAAATACAACAACTCCTATAAAATATACAATTTAGTAAAGAATATCAAAATATATATCCTTCTTCAAAATTCTAACCAGTTAGCTGATTTTTGCGAGTACACTCGTCACGAAGAAACGCCAAACTAAGAAAACATGGTTGACTGGTTAAATGGAGTGCTCGGTGCTTAATACAAATTTTTGGCACGATTCAAGAGGAACGAACACGCGACAAAAATCTGTCACTCATCGAATAATCTGAATTCCCAGTGCCAAATGAGACATCATTACCCATACGGGACCGGGTCAGCAGCCTCCATACGGTCGCGTCACCTCCATTCATCACGCGGTGCCCCATGAAACTTTTTGCCGTAGCAAGAGAACAGCTCAATGAAATTTCCGTATTCGAACGCCGCTTTGAATCCACAAAGAAAAATATCGAGTTGACACCCTAACAGCTTCGACGAGAATGGGGCCCGGGTCCGTGAAAGCCCAGAGGATCTCATGGGTCATCAGCCTTCGTCTCGAACAAAGTCAACTCGAACCCCCGTAACGAAGAAACTCGAATCATGAGCGAAGTTCTGGGGGGGTCGGCGAGTGCTCGAGCTTTGGAGCGAGGGGAAGCGCGAATGGCCGGCAGCACGGAAGAAAAATACTGCATCCATTAGCCACGTGTCGATTAACCGAAAGGTGCACCTTTGCAGACTCACGCGTCCCATCAGCGTCCCGTAAATCCGAGGGGTGTCCCCGCCTGGTCGTGTGAGTCACGTGTTCCCGAACGGCACGAGGAGACGTACGGGGGTTGGCTCTACCCCTGTAGTCCCTCCAGACGACGTCCACGTCGACGGCCAACGAGAGATCGATTAGGCCAGCTCGGCATTCAGACGCTGCCAACCGTCGGCCATGAATATCGAATTCCCGTGCTTCTCAATGCCGTTCCCGGGCAAAAGAATCGTTTTTATACCCTTCCTCTTCATTAACAGCGTCGACGAGGCGCGGTCATTTGGCCTCAAGATGACTGCCCACTTGCGGGACCACGACTTCGCCGACTCCGGCTCTTTTTAAGAATCCTCTCCACCTCTTTTAGACGTTTACGCGAGCTGAATCCCCGGCTTCGATCGGCCTCCGGTACCGTCTTTATTCTCGGCGAGCGGGTAATTCATGCGATTAATTATCGATTACCGGGTCGGCGGCTACCGTCGTATCGGTGGTCCGCATTCAGTGACGAATAATATTCGAAAATTAGGGTCGGGAGTACATTAAATTTCACAGAATACGTCCGAGTTAATCGCGACTTACTTAAAAGGAACAATCGGTGAAGCATAAAAACTGTTGCTGGCTTGCACAGATTTTTAATGAATTTGGAAAACATCTGGGTTGTTTCGATATGTTCGCCGCACGAAATGTTGACTTTTCTCCTTTTCACTTGTTTCACAATTAAAGTACAATACATAATTAATAGACCGCGGATTTTATGCATTTATGACAAAAGCGAGATGATAGAATACAAAACAGTAAATGCGTAGGATAAATTAAACAACGCTGCTAGCTTATTTTTAACTTCTTAGAAGTGTGGAGAAGGAAACTGAATATTTATTTAACTCCCGTTTAACACGGTCGATGCACAGAATCCGCAGTCAAATAATTAATAAGAACCGTCCGCAAGATTACGCGTCACATATAAGTGGAAGCTTCCAGTTCCAATTTTTGATAGCTACTTCAGAATGTCTCTGACAAATGGACTACATCATTATCTCCCCGATTTCGCCATTATCCCGATAACTTCTGACTTTGCTCTCATTCGATAATGTCGAAGTTCCGAAACGATCCTATAGATGCGACAAAACAGAGCACATACGCATCCTCACCCCCTCGAAGAAGCGCCGAGCGAGCCCGGACGAGTCTCCCCTAGGTGTTATCTACCCTGGAACATCACGAGCCGCCTCCCCCCATAAACACGATCATTTCTCCGTACGTAACCAAGGGAACGGGGACGCGTCGAGTCGCGGCGTGTCCGCGTACGGTGGTCCTAATTAAGCGGGCGAATGAGGCTGGCGGGCCTAGCTCCGCCATTATATAAGTCCCAAAGATCGTAGCCGATGCATTTGCATAACCACCCGCCGACCGAATCTCGATCGGCTGGTACATTCGTTAAGTGGCCGCGCCGAAAGACCGTCTGCGACCTTAACGAACAAGGGCGCTCGGCTGGGTTTACGTGGCCGGCGCATAAATCAGCGTCGGTGGGGCCTAGATCTCGCCGGCTAGATCTCGAGACCGAGGAGAGAAAGAGAAAGAGAGGAGAGAGAGGCACGATTGGCATACTTCGAGATATCGCGGGGAACCGGAGAGAAACGGGCGAAAGGGTTCGCCGGAGGCGAGTGCGACGTGACGGGCGAATACGAGCGACGGCGAAAAAGGGAACGGGCGGCGGGGGTTGAAGGCTCGGGACGACAGTCATGGATCTTATAATAGTCGAGCCGCGGAAAACACGTGACCGGAGCGAAATGTTATTGTAGGAGGCGGTGTTAGTTTTAACGTTTGTTAACTGCTAGCACCCCGACGCACGCTTCGCGGCTATTTATAAGACGGCCGACGGCGATGCATCTCGGCCCGCGGCTGAACGAGACCCGTTTCCCTCTACGTGTGTGGCTGCGGAAACGAGATTGACACGCGCAAGGAAAGGATCAGGAGGACGGACACCGCCTAATTCGGGGCTGGAAGGATTCGGCCGGCCCGACCGTAGGACCAGACGCCATTTTTCATCCTGCGCTTCCGGTTCAAGTATTTTCGGCTTCTAAACTGACTGTCGGTTGCAACCCCTTCGATCTGGCGAGACTGCCCTAAAACTCTTCCTTGAAAACGAGGGTTGTAATGTGACTATTACATTATTGGACTGGTCAGAGCATTCAATACGAGACTGTACAGATATAACTCAAATTCTAGCAACTATAAAGTTCCTACCATTTGCATACTAATGCAATCATCCACCTCATAATCAATTCATTTACATGTGCAAGTAGAATAATCCGCGCGTGATGATTGTCATTCGTGATTGTTTATGAATTTGTTGTGATACAGGCGAAGTAGCGTAATATCTACATGGCGATGGTTAATTAGCGATAGCTAACAATCATCGAATAATTTACAACATTAGCATACAAGAAGTAAGATAACAATAAAAGTAATTTATTCCAATACATATACGGAACTTTATAACATAGGCAACATTTAATTGAATTTAATTTAAAAAGAGTTATAAGAATATAGGAGAAACAAAAACAGTAATAATAAGTTAGTAACAAATAAGGAAGACAGTAATAAAAAATACAATACAAACAAAAATTATAGCAATAATGGAAATAAGGACGGATGTAGGGAAATATGAAGGATATAATGTGACGGCCAAGATATTCTGTATGATCGCTAGCTATGCTCTGCACGTTTCTCCAATTTAATAGTTAAGTATTTTGATTTTTGTTCGTCTCAATTTAACTCTTAGGAACAAGTTACGAAAATGAGGAACGGATGATGGTTCAACGTGTTCCCTGATAAGATCCTCCAGCTAGTTTTGCTAAGTCGCTTATAACAGTTGAAAAATGCAACACCTTTTCTCGCACGTCGTGTAATTATGGCATTATTGATACACGCAATGCGATTCGATAAAATAAGTAACTACCAGGGACAAGGTTAATAAACGCATCCACCAACCAAACCAGTCTTGACTACAAGGTTGAGGTGGGCGTGAACGCTTCTAAAGCACCACGAGAATCACGGTATGCAACATAGTCTGTTGAATCTCTTAACACTGTAAAAATACGTCATCGTTCTCTTCTATCAGAGAAGATTGAAAACCTGTTTAATGACTTTCTCTTGCATCTGGTACTTCAAAATTACAGGATACTACAGCCACATTGTAGGGAGGCCGTGGGTAATTGGGTACTTGAAGCGAGGAAGTGTATAGGACTTTTTGAGTGGACAATCTTATATTACTGTCATCAAGGAGATCTCTGAATACCATGATACGATTACTGAATTATGCATCTTTATGACTTGAAAATGATGTATCGGAATCTTTTCACTGACTAAAATTTTGTCTACTTATTCTTCAAATCGTTTCGTCTTCGTTCTAGTTCCCGCCCATTTATTTTCTCCTTATCTTTATATTAATATGCTGAAGTAATAATGTCTGATAACTAAAATATAACTTTATGAGAAAAAGAACTGTAAGAAAAATGACTCGAACTCGAACGAATGTATCTTGGCGACTACTTTCCTTGGACTGACTGCTTCGGTACCTTCCGGAAATTTCTTTAGCGGATCCTCGTAATAAAATGCATATACGTAGACAGTCGGTGAATTCCACCATTATGATTACGCAGTGGAGAAGGTATTCTAACCAGAACGGCGGTATTTGTGTTTCAGAACGGAG
Source organism: Augochlorella aurata (assembly GCA_028455555.1). Lineage (NCBI taxonomy): Eukaryota > Metazoa > Arthropoda > Insecta > Hymenoptera > Halictidae > Augochlorella > Augochlorella aurata. The sequence goes on along the minus strand of CM052168.1, from coordinate 12,594,522 downwards.
TGATGCGAGCCACGGAAGCGTAAGTCAATCGTCATTCACGATGGGTGTACCAGCTCGACGGACGAAGCTGCTTCCGAGCCGGACGATGGCGACGATGTTACCCGTACTGTTGCTCGCAGCGTTGCCGAACGCCCGATTAGAGTCGGCGATCAATCCAGTGAGTAGCGTGGGCTCGGTATCGAGCGGCTCGTCGTCGTCCTCTTCCTCCGCCTCGTCCTCGTTGATGGTGGGCGTCGTGCCTGGAAGTGGCTCTGGTTCCGGGAGCATGGTTGGACCTGGCAGCAGCGTTGTGGCCGGTGGCAGCGGCGGCAGCAGCGGCGGACACTCGTCTCTGAGTGGTGGGGCGACTAATGGGAATGGCAGATGCGAGGAGATCACGATCCCGATGTGCCGGGGCATCGGGTACAACCTGACCGCGATGCCGAACGAGCTGAACCACGACACGCAGGAGGAGGCCGGCATGGAGGTGCACCAGTTCTGGCCGCTGGTGGAGATCAAGTGCTCGCCGGATCTGAAGTTCTTTCTGTGCTCGATGTACACGCCGATCTGTCTGCCGGAGTACGCGAAGCCGTTGCCGGCGTGCCGCACCGTCTGCGAACGAGCCCGAGCAGGCTGCGCGCCACTGATGCAGCAGTACGGGTTCTCCTGGCCGGAGCGGATGGCCTGCGAGAGACTGCCGACCAACGGGGACCCGGACAACCTGTGCATGGAGCAGGACAACCGCACCAGCAGCGCGGGTCCAGGGTCCAGCAACGGTGGAGCAGCCAGCAGCGCCCCGGTCCCAGCAGCGGCGCCTCCTCGTCCCACGAGGCCACCGAAGACGCCACAACCGCAACGGTGTAAGCCCGGCAAGAATCAAAAAAACTGCCAGCATCCCCAGGGGGACAGGGCGAGGGACTGCACGTGCCGGTGCAGAGCACCCCTCGTACCCCTGGGGGCGGGGGGCACGGTGCTTTCGGGTCCGATAAGCGGCAGCAACACCGGCAGCATCGGCAGCGTGGCTGGGCTGGCCGGCATGGCCGTAAGTGGGGCCATGCCGGCGCCGCCGATAAGCATCGCTCGGAACATCAACCAGAACGTCAACCAGGACATTGCCGGAGTACGGAACTGCGCCCTGCCGTGCCACGGCGCGTTTCTCACCCACGAAGAGCGCGGGTTCGCGGCCGTCTGGCTGGCTCTGTGGAGCGGCCTGTGCGCCGCAAGCACGCTCGTGACCGTCACCACGTTCCTGATCGACACCCATCGCTTCAAATATCCTGAGAGGCCGATAGTTTTCCTGTCGGCTTGCTACTTCGTCGTATCGATCGGCTACCTGTCGAGAAGCATGTTCGGCTACGAGGTGATCGCCTGCGACGGTCCAGCGTTGAAGTCGAGCGCCCGGGGTCCCGGGGCCTGCGCCACCGTCTTCCTGATGATCTACTTCTTCAGCATGGCGTCCTCCGTCTGGTGGGTGATCCTGGCGTTCACGTGGTTCCTGGCGGCGGGCCTGAAGTGGGGCAACGAGGCGATCGCCTCGTACTCCCAGTACTTCCACCTAGCAGCATGGCTGGCGCCCTCTTTTCAAACGGTGTTGGCCTACTTGCACGGTGGGGTAGCAGGGGACCCGGTCGCCGGAGTCTGCACGGTAGCACCGGAAGGCGTCAAGTCGTTCATCCTGGTCCCCTTGTTCGTGTACCTCTTGCTGGGAACGAGCTTTCTGTTGACCGGGTTCGTCAGTCTGTTCCGGATCCGGTCGGTGATCAAGAGGCAGCCGGGAGCGAAGGCGGACAAGCTGGAGAAGCTGATGATCCGCATCGGCGTGTTCAGCGTTCTGTACACCCTGCCGGCCGGAGTGGTGCTCGCCTGTCACATCTACGAGACGGCGCTCCGGGACGAGTGGCTCGCTTCGCTGGCCTGCCCGTGTCGGGCGAGGGCGCGACCGCTCTACTCCGTCCTGATGCTGAAGTACTTCATGGCGCTCGCGGTAGGCATCACGTCCGGCGTGTGGATCTGGAGCGGCAAAACCGTCGACTCGTGGAAACGTCTCTGGAGGCGTTTGTTCGGCGGGAGCGGCGGCGGCGGTCACGGAGGCGGTGGCGCCGGTATGGTAGCCGGCGTGACCGGCGTCAGCGGCGGCATCGGCAGCACCAGCATCAAGGGCGTCGTCGGACGTGTCGGCGTTCCGTACCCGCCGGCGCCGGGCCCCGGAAGCGCGCTCTTGCCGCCCGGCAGCGTGGCCAGCGCGTCCCAACACCATCTCCATCATCACGTTCTCAAGCAACCCCCTTTGTCGCACGTATGACGTCACCAGTCGGCGGGGGGCGACATGAACACCGCGGGCTGCGACCAGCAGCAGCAGCAACAGCAACAGTCGGTGCAGCAACAGGAGAGGCCTTCCGCCCTTAGCAACTACGGGCCCATTTAGCCCTTCGCCTCGGCCTCGCGCAGGCACACGCCGCACACGGCGCCACACACGGCGCCCCATACGCCGCACTCCGCGGCCACCATATACTCGAGGAGGTCGCTGGCGTCGACCACGGGCCCGCTCACGCCGGCCCACGGGCTCGCGCCCTCCTACACGCAGGCGACCGAGGTCTGAAGCGAACATCCTCGGACCCAGGACCCGCGGGCGACGAATATTCGCGGCGCCCGCAGCCTCCAGTACCTCCGACGTACCCGCGACGTTCCCGACGCTTCGGGTAACATGACTCGCCGCGGCGCTTCTCGACCAGCCGACCCGACCCAGCCCGCCAGCCCGTAGCCATCGACCGCCGAGCATCCTTTTCTCTTTTACCTCGAACGCAACGGTGTCATCGTGGGAAAAAGGATCTGCGACTCGAAGTGCTCTGTGTGTGCGCGTGTGTTTGCCGATCGACTGACCACGACCGGTGATCGATTCTCTCTGCGATCGAGGGGCGACAGTAGTGATATCGGAGACGCGAGGACGGTGCCACAAGGACCGCGCGCGACCACGTTTCACGAAATAGAACCACTCGGGGATGGACGCTCGAGGCTGCGCCTTGGTGAGGTGTGATCTACTGCGCCGATCACCAGTGGTGACGAGCGAATGGGTGCGCGAATGGACGGTGTGAGTTCTCTTACTCGTATCTATCTCTACACTTTCTTACTTATTATATCGTAGCGGAGCTCGTAAAGTCCGCATGTCCGTCTAACTGGTATCGTCTCGTCTATTTATCTGACTTAGCCATAACCGAGTATAGGTGTAAAACACGACTTTCTTTTAGACTCGTACCGCGACGACCGCGGCTCGGCACTTCGCGAGCAGGACTCTTTGCTTTCTACTTTTCTAGGATTCCGTACCGCTAGTCGATAACAAAACCAGCGTTTTCTCATTCCCCGTGATCGATCGCGCCCTTAGGGGGGTGCTCGGACCGAGTGCCGGGCCGCCGACGTCGATCCGCGACGTACCGCGAGCAACTGTATAGCGCAGATGTCGAAGAGCAAGCGAAGGAGTAAACGTAACTGTAAATATCATTCTTAGGTGTTAGGTGAACCGCTGTAAATATATCATTAGAGAGGAACGATCATCAAAAGAAGTCTCGATCCTAGGATCGGCTAGAAATATATCCACCGAGGTGTACAGCACGTCACGGTCGCGGTGGACGCGCGTTCCTCTCGCTTCCTCGACCGCAGTCCGTGGAGCCTTGAATTCGTCTCGAATCTTTCGAAGAAAGTCGGCCGACTCTCGAGGGACCCTGTCTGTGTAGCCGTGTACAAAAATCATAGATCGCGAGACGTGAACGTCGATTCGCGATCGGCGCACCTCCGGAGGAGGCTTCGAAGGAGCCGCTAGTCTTGCCACGGACGGAGGAACGCGTGAGTCGATTGCTCGTGTACCTCGCGCCCAGGATTCGAGCCTCTGGAGAAGAACACGGCTCCCTTTTATGGTCACTGCTCCGATTTTCATTCACTTTTTAACGCCAGTACTATTGTAACTGGACCGCGGATCTTCGAGGAAAAGTTTTAACCCCATGGTAGAGCGAGTGGAGTCTCACGGACCACCAAAACAATTTAGTGTATTATAGAAGTCCATATCTTTTAATCAATATTAGATTACGTATTATATAAGACCTACACTGCCTACACCGAAGGACCGTATCACTGCCACGTGTTGTTAAAAAGTTATAGTCAACGTAAGATCTTTCGAGCCTGTGAGACTCTACTTTACTAACGCCTGGTTAAACGAAGGGGCAAACCAGAGATTTATTTCTTGCTGTAATAGGAATTCAATTCTTCCGTTTCCCTAACGCATTTTGTGGCAACGAGTCTTTTTATTTTTTTTTAGAACTTTTATTTTATTTAGAACAGTAAATAAAATCAAGATGCTAATTTAATTAAGTAGAGACCCTCAATGGATTCTGTAATCAATTTTTCAATTTCGTTTTGCATTTTCAAACTTTCGCTATGTGATTTTTGTCAATCTTGTAGATTGAGATTGTCTTTTCTCATACGTTCTCAAATAGATCTGGAGGACGATCGATCTCAGATGTAACGTAGGAGATTTCCCGAATGATTAGGTAACCGAAGGAAACCGTATTGTTCTCCAGCGGCACGTATCTTGCGCGCAAGATATACGCATCCAGAAGGAGCGTGATATATTATATATAAATATATATATACGTCATACACACGTACGTTAGCAATGACGTGACCTCGCGCGTCGTACAATTTTTTACCGCCGAACAAATCGCCCCTTGACCGTCTGTTATGTATATCACGTATTCGTATACATACATATATATATACGCGCGTCTCGGGCCGTAGCATTCAAAAGTGTATAGAGACTGCCAGAGATTCTAAACCTGTTTTTGTACCTCGCACGACTATCGTTCCGGCAAAGATGAGCAAGATTTCCCAGCATCGATCAAACAAAACCATTTTCTATCCGCGCGCCATATCTTTCAGTCAAGATTTCATTGGAAAACGACGACGTGTTCTCGATCATTTTAATCATCCGCCGAAGAATCCTCCTCATCTTTGACCCGGCGAGCGACTCGAGTCGTGCACACGCGCACAAGACTCAACCCATACATACATACACGTTAAGCCCCGTACGCAAGCACGTCGTAGGAAGACAAAGAATTCAGTGTACCCCCCGAGTAACGTAGCTAAAAGTGTAAAACGAACCAGGGAGAAGTCAACCTCGTGTCCGTGTCCGCGCGACCTTGGAAAGGTAGCTGTCGAGCAACGGTCGACTGCCACATGGGCGATCGAATCGTCGAGTACGTAAATATATATGTGTATATATAAATGAATATTGTATAGACAGTGAGTCGCAGCCGAAATCGCACGCCACACATTAGAATAAATTTCACCTGGTCAAGAAGACTTTTAAGATGTAAAAGAAGCAATCAAATATACGTACCTTCGAAATGTCTCCCAAGTATATTTATTTCACAGAAATACCGAAAGAAATCAAGCTGCGCAAGTGTTGCGACGATTAGTTGCTATGACTGAAGAATATCTTACTGCTGAAAATCTTAGCGAAAAAAACTGCTGCCAAGTTCGCTCGAACTAAACATTGGTAGACATCGAGTTTCATCAGTCATTTTCTAGCAAACGATTTAAAAAGAGGTAATTATTTGTTCAGCTTATAGAACCTCAGAAGCAACCAGCACGCGTTGCCTTATACAAATAACACGACTGAGTTAAATTAGTCTACCCAGTTTATAAATTCCAAGATGAAAGCTGAAAGCAGTCGTTAACCAGCGGTGATACGATCCCGGTATCCAATTACAATTTCGTCGCTCGCAATACAGTCCGCGTTACACAAAAGAGAAACTGTCGCACTGGTCCAAACAGCGACCGACGAAGTCCCGTAAATACATGTTTGTGTGGCGCACGATTTCGACCGCGCCTCGTTGTAAGTACACGTATTTAAGTATGCGTATACATATTGCAGAAATTTATATATATATATAAAACAGTGGCGGAGCCGCGCGCGAAGCCTCGCGGCGAGGACGCGTGCGTTTCGCTGCCGATGTCGATATCTCTCACGATTTCTCGAGCGATTCGCGCGAACCAGAGAACGTACGCCCGTAGAACGTCCTCGGATCTGGATCCCTGGATCGTCGGGGGACGTCCGTTCGGCGTGGATATCGGGACCGGTGCCGAGGTTCGACGTCGAGTAAGAAACGAGGGTCTTCGTCTCGTTTTGCTCGTGTTTCTCGATCGACGTCGGAAATTTCGGCGGGTCACGCGATGGTCCCGCGGGAGAGACGTTTCGTTTGCGATCGGGGGCCGGGAAGAGCAGGTGAGGACGGGCACACGGGAAAGGAGCGAAACGACGAAAGGACTGAGAAACGATAACTGCCTCGAGCGAAACGTAAAAAGGAGAAACGGAAAAAATAATGGAGGGAGGAGGATGGAGAGGGAAGGGAAGAAAAAAAGAGGAAAAGGAACGGAAAGAAACGCGAGCCGTATCTCGTCCCGGGTACGGGGATCCCTGCCAAACGAAAACGCGTACACGTGTAATATTGTAAAGTAGTGAGAAAGTAAAGAACCTTTTTAGCGTCACATATCACGCCGGGCCGTTGCGCGAGCGAAAACTGACAATGTCGCGTTCGTTGGGCCGACGATTGATGGTCAACGGCAGAAAAACGGTTGATAAAAACAGGAGGAGTATGGGGAAATGGCGGCGGCGAGGACGCCATCACCGGCGGCCCCCGGTTCGAGTAACTCGGCACGATCGAGGAGCGAACGCGACGTTAGAGAGACCAGAGGGAGGAGTTTATAACGAGTATTTGTAAGCCACTTTTTGTCACGATGATTGTCAATAAAATTGAAAATACTGTGTGTAACGAGTGTGTTCCGGGATATTTCATCCATGTCGACCGGTTCTTTTCGAGACGTTTTTCTGTTTCCTCCGCTGATTTCGGTCCCACGGAATGTAGTTGTCGCGCGGACGCTTCCAAGCGAACGTGCCTTCTCTCACCTTTCTCGTTTTTCTTTTGTACGTTTTCCTCATTTGGACTTTTATGTTCTCTGTGTCCTTTTTCTCTTTCTCAATCTCGCTTTCTCAGTGTCTCTTTCTCAATCAATCAATCTCTCTCTCTCTCTCTCTCTCTCTCTCTGTTTCTCTGTTTCTGTTCTCATCCTGTAAGCACGCGGATCCTCGAGATCGTCTTTTGTACAATTTTTACGTTGCCATAGTAGTTAACCGACGACCATATCGTTATATATACTGAAATCAAAATTGTATACGATTTTTAATATACTTTATTATTATTTAAGTTCCTTGCGTTTCTTCTTCGCAACCCAGTCCTTACAATCCCCGAAAATTCACTGTTTCTGTTCAGTTCTGGTCGATTTCACGGATTCCCCGATCCGTGACGCGAATAAATGGTTTACGAAAGGAAGGTAAGTAATTGTACCGAATACACTATTTGATTTGCACTTCAACACGTCTCATCGGACGTTTATCATGTATACAGACTAATATTTCCCAAGAATCGAGCCGTGTTTGCTTCCCGCCGCGACGTTTATTCAACAGAAATTGTTTGTATTGTGATCGGCGAAATACCAGTGGCTGATTCGACACGGAATGGCTTGAGTAAATATTTCCTGCTTTAAATCATGGCTGAATATAAACAGAGACCCCGGAGGTCCGCACTTCAGTTTGTATAAAACAAAAAAAAAAGGAACGGTCCCTTCTGTTTAAGTGGTTCGAACAAGTGGCTACATTCTTTCGTCTGGGAGCGAAACCGCGACGGCTGCTACTGTGAGACGATCCCAAGCACGAATAATAATTTCGTTTGCTCCTCGAAACGATAGCCATTTTTTTTTATCTTTGTCGTTCTAAATTCTCAATCATTCTTTTAAGATACAAATGAAAGCAACACATAAAATGCGTGACATGATGAGCTTTATCATCTTTTATTCAAGAGATTTTGCTACGAAAGAGAAAATAAATCATACTTCTCTTGTAAACTTCGTGTTCTACATTTCTGTTATCGCCTGCGTTGATTTGTAATTATTCCAGCTGAAATATCTTAATTAATTTAACTTCTCGTGTTGGTATGACGTACTACACGCGTCACCCGCAGTCAGGAGCAAGAAAATGAATAAACGACGAAACTAGCTGGACGTATAAAAAGGTCTCGCTGCATTATGTATTTTCTACCATGTTGGAGTTCATCGTACCGAACACGATTAATAACGAAGATCTTCGATACACTGTTAATCTTGTAAATAATTGATCTAGAAGGATTCGTCATGAGCACCTATACATTGCAACATAGCGAGCGAGGTAAGAACTAGATAGATTTCTTCGAGAATTCAATGTTAGCTGCGATCCAATACGATTCTCAGAATATAACTGTCTCAACTTTCTGAATGACGCAGACGAATTATGATTAATTATAATAATTCGTTTTGACACAGTAAAATCAATTTATATTTAGTAGACTCTGTTCGGAATTAGACATTCTAAATATGTCTGTCGGAAGGGTCATGTCATTTCCGGAAGAAATCGAATAATTTAGCCAGCAACGAATAGTCGGGGAAGTATTTTGCGAGCAGCGGGGAAGAATTTCGCTGCGTAAACCAAGAATCGAAGGCAGCAAGCCGGTTGCTAAGGGGAATGTTTCAGCTAAGAATACTTCGGGCCGAGACCTCAAAGGGTTGATACCGAAATTTCGCGCTTTCTGCGAGACGAACCGAATCCATTAGGGAAGATAAACCCGTCTTGGAAGACGCGGCGAGCGAGGGGGTGTGGCGGGGTCTGGGGCCAGAAAAGTTGCCGGGAAACGGGATGGGATTGTTTATAACGCTCCCCCCCTGCTCCAGAGGCTGCTGGGAAATTAATGTAAACGCAGACGGTCGTCCCGAACCGGTGGTGGACGACGGTATTTACACGACGTTACGGATCGTCCGGTGAAAATCGCCGTTTAACCCGCTACCTAAGTAAACCAACCCTTGTTCCGTGAGTCATTGCCGGCGGCGGCACAGACATCGCCGGTGGGGGTCAAACACCACCTCTCTGCCACCCCCTCGCAGACGAATTTATGGTCCGCCGGTGCACCTCGAGTATCACCGCCATAAACAAACCATATTAACTGGCGGACATTTACGGCCCTCCGCCGCTGCTCCGGAAGATAAGGATCTCCGTTAGTCATTCACTCGTTGAGCTAACTGGCCGAGCGTTGATTTCCCTAATTGCAGTGCCCGATGCGCCTTCCGCGGCTGCCATGCCGGCCCGTTCCACGCCGCTCCAAACGCCGTTTCTGCCTAATAAACAATCCAGAATTTAACGGTCCTCGAATCGGACACTTTCGGTTTCACGCGCATCTCGAACAGTTAGCGTCTAATCGCAAAATAATGCTCCGGGCTATGTATAATAACACATTGTAGTAGACATTAAGAATACTTGCCAGTATTTGGGATAGTTTGGTGGAGATCGAAGGGTACGCGGTGTGTTTTGTAAGTACAGGGCGATAAAAATAAATAATTCATCGAGTTCAGTCTAGAGAAGGTATTTAAGAGGAATATTTGGAAATATTAAATGTTTACTGAAACAATAAGTGGCAGTAATTGGCAGTCCGGTTTAGGGATATTCGGTACAGCTGAGACGCAATTGGGCAGACACGTGCAGTTGCACGCGGCAATACTGATATACACACCTCTGGACAATATAAACACGTATCCAGCTTGTATATTCCTTCTAGTCCTGTATCGTTACACCTGGGCTAAGACTAGCTAAAGTTAATCGTTGATGCACAGTAATTAATATACAGAGTTATATTAACTTGATGCAAACGCAACCGACGCTGCTCAGCAGCGGCTGCTGGATATTGGTCGTCGAGGCAGGACGTTAACATAAGCTAACGATTTACCTTTATCGAGCTTAGAATAATATCGTATAGCACTCCTTTGGATTTATCTTAGGGCCCGCTGTTGCTTCTTGAAGAAAAAATATAGCCTTTCATTTAAAAAGATTAGATCGACCTTCAGGTGCTATACCATCGGGCACAATACCATCTACAATAAAACAATTAATATTACATGATTACATGATAGTCCGTCCTACTAAATAACTTTTGTAGGAACATCTTTTTAACAGCTACAACACCTTCCGAGATATTCTGCTGTACTCGCTTAAATAAATTACACTCTGCAGAATACAAATCGGCGTGCCTACTTTCCATCCTGCCTTAAATAATATTAAAAGGTTTAACAAGACGTATTACGACAATTCTTGTATTTCACGTAGCATAGATCTGTGACTCAGACATCTATGGGAATTTGCTTCATCGTATCATGAAAAGAACCTTTCACTCGCGTTTCAAGGAAGTATGAATTCACCGTAGATAAAGAGAACACTATGTCGAAAACTTTCCCATCAATTTTGGTGAAAAGCTTCCCAAATATTGAAAGTGCACGGATTTTTGTGCAAAATAAAAATCGTCCGCGTCGTTTACACGAAGGCCAGATTGAATAAAAATGTAAGCATTCATACGATGAAAATGTCAGTGTTTATTAATTCTTCCAACGTCTTCGCTCCTGCAAGACACAAAATGCACACGAAACTGCTTTTTCTCTCAAAACTCATCACAATTCGAGCAGCTGTAAAAAGCCGAAAACGTTTCATTCGTGATCCGAATCACGACGAATTGAAAGATCGAAATCTCCTCTTAACGGCCCCATAAAAGTCGCATTAGGGAGTTGTCTCAATTTTTTATTAGAACCGCTGTTTGCGGGGCGCGGCAGCCATTTTGCTGTTGACTCGCGTGTCCTGTCAACCGCCTCGCAATCAGCTCGCCTAATTAGCTGTGCGTCATGTTCCCCGGCCAGCTGGAGATGGAATTTTCGGTGACTCCCGCCTGGTGGTCCCTGCTCTCCCCGTGGATGGCCTCTTATTGTATAAGTGGAGACTAGAGCCGCAAGTGGGCAGAGACTTGACTCGAACGCGGATGACGGCTTGTGACATGTGTGTGGGTTTCGCCTGGCATTTAGGCGTCCGACGATGTAAATACTCATTTCACATTTTTAGACGCGGACCGCGGTAAATCGTGTAGATTGTGGGAATACGTTTCGGATCTCTGCACAGTTAACTCCGAGTGTCTCGCACGGAACACGCTGTCCGTTTCGGTTATTTAAAAAAAGCAGATCGTTTTGGCTTGTGCGAACAAATAATCGACGAGCTCCCCTTTTTATCTTCAACTCGTTACTCGAAACGATTTATCCGGACAATAAATTCACACGTGTTTGACTGAAGTATCCTTGATGGGGGGATAAAAAGGGTAGTCTGGTACGCACCCACCCTCGTAAATTTAGCCGGTCGTCTCTGTCTGATACTTGAAAAGTTTATGATTGCGGCCGCCAAATGTTCCTCCCGTTCTTTCTGCACGTCGCATAATCTCCATATGGTCTGCTATTTTGAAAAGGTACTCTGCCGCGCAACAGTTTGTCCCTTTGCTACTAAACAATCCTATTCGGGCCGCTGTTATTCCTCGATTAGGCTCATTAGAACTTCGTATACAATCGTTGAACTCGCAATGCCTAGAAAAATACGAGTAGCTCGTGAAACAATAAAGCGTTTAATATGATTGACGCGTTACAATGGTGCACTCGTTACAATTGGTACGAAACAATTGACTCTCGAGTGCTTTCCAATAACAGTTTGCGTTCTACGATCCGATTGATTATAAATCAAATAAAACGCAGCACTTTGAGAATACCACTAACGACCTCATTCGGATTATCAAAGGAAGATATCGAGTTTTGCTTAACTGTAGCGTCACACAAAGTCCGCAACCTATTAACTATAAATCAACGCCTACGCGCAACGCAACAATACTTATTGCAACGGAGAAGACTATACGTTCAAAAATTTCAGTTGCCGAGAAAAAGCCTGTAAATTTCATTCTTCAATTTTCATCCGAAAACAAATGTTCCAATTGTTCCTCCGTAACGAGCACGAAGCGCAGTCTCAACCCTCTCAACCCTTCCGCCCCGGTTCTTTTCGTCTCGATCATGATTTATTCGGCAGCTCCACAAATTACACGGCGAACGTCGTCGTCTAAGCCGCAGGCCTCCGAAATAGATCCCCGGGTTCCATTATTTACCGAGAGACCGCGTTCGAGAACGATTTACGAGCAGATTTGCCGAAAGGCCTGAGCCGATCGAGACGCTCGTCTCCAACGAGCCGAGATCGACGACGACTAATTGCGCCTGAGAAAACTAATTTACGGGGGCGGGCACCCTGTTCGCCCCTCTGTTTGTCAAGCGAAAAGAACGTTTTCCATGCGGCGCGGCGCGAGCGACGCCGGAAAAAGGGCCCCGGTAGTTTTCGTCGGTTTCCCCCGCCGGCTGTCTAACATTAGATCGTATCGTGCACGCGCTGCCGTTTCCCGTTTTCCCTCGAATACAGGCTCATTGCCGGTCGTTTTCTCCAGATCTGGGGCGCCATAATAATCGTGCAGCTAGACATTGCCACTGAGAAAATACCCCGATAACCGCCACGGTCGACTGGAATTTTTTCACGTGCACGCCGAGCACAAAATGCTTATTTTTCATCGAGTTCCGCGCGACATTCTCATTAGACGATGATCAATCGGGGTGGCAATAGCCGCTGTGTGACATAAAAGCTTCAGACTAAAATTTTCTGAAATTGCAACTTATATCGTGCACGTCATATTTTGTCTACAATGTAATAATTTATCATGTAATAATTCTTCTTATTATTATAAACTGAAAAATTTAGTATTATTGTAGCTAATAATAATTCGGAATAGAGTGTTGGAGCCGGTTACCGTCGGATTACCGTGCACGTCATCTTTTGTTTAAACACATTTTTATAAAATATATAATGTAATAAAGAATAAAATAAAGCATATATCCTTCTTAACCAGTTGGCTGTTTTTCACGAGTATACTAGACATGAAGAAACCTCAAACAGCTAACAGACTTTTGCAATTAGTATCGGCACCGCGTACGTAAATTGAAAGTCTATAAACCGTTCTGCAACAAAATTGAATTGTGTTATTTTGAATTTAATGTTTCGGAACTGTACATATTCTTCGAGCAATTAAATGTAAATAAAATTGTGTATGTACGAATAGAATTATACGATTTATGAAACAGTTGCACAATAGTTTCCAGTTAATGTTCCTCCATTTCCGATCTATTGTATTTGACGTATAACTTAATGTTCCAAACAAATACAACAAGTCTGAAGTAGTATCTTGTTTAGAAAAAGTAGTGATAGATTTGTACGTAAGAAGTAAGCATAGGAGATGCCAATTATTAAATGTACAGTTGCTTCTCCAGCACGCTCACAATTTTATCACTTGTATTTCTACGCTTTGTTCTTTCTATCGCGTTTCCCCCTTTCTCGGCCCGTCTCATCGGGTCTTATTTACGACCGTCCAACAAGTTATTTTTCCGACAGTGTAGGCCACTGTACCGTTCAGTTCACAGCGAGACAGAGACGCGACGGCAGCTCGAAGTCCGCTTGCCCGTTATCGCGGCGCTCATTATATTTGCGCGTGTGGGCAATTTATGCCTTGCGAACGTTGCCACAGGACCATCCCTTATCGGCGTGTCAAGGGTCGTCCGAGCAGTCGGATCGTTCCACGCATTCATTCCCAGAGGCAGATTAATCGTCGCCGTGACGATAATCTATTGCTATATAAATTACCAGCCGCGCGTATTAAGATATCGACCCGTAAATTGAATTTTCTTTTCATCGGACGCCTCCCGGTCGCGAGATGATTTACCGGTCCAAGTTACTAAGTAGAACTTCCTCCGGAAGCTCTTACATCATTGAACCGGCGGCTTGCAAGTTTATCGGACCTCCAATATCATTAGATTTTCGACATTCTACCGGACTTCGGCAACATTACTTCGCGTCGACGAGCTTGTTTAACTCATCGATTGAGCGAGCATTTTGGTACGAAACTTTGAAAAAATATTTCCTTTTACATTTTCTTGAAGAATATAGGATCCAAAATACGTCTACTAAATCTCGTGTGTGAATTCCTAAAGTTCAGAAAGTTACAGCTGGCTGATCGTTCATATTATTACTTTGCATTAATTTTTTTAAGGTTCCCAATATTGAAACTCCAGTAGGAAAAATTAATACGTTCCCAATTAATACGTTCGTCGCCAACAATCGACCACCAAAATTTTCACAAAATCAAAGCAATTTAATTAATTAAAGCGAAATTAGAAAGTTGAAACTGATCATAGGGGATGGAATTAGAACTCTTTCGCTTCCGAAACATCCTAGTCAAATTCAGTTTGTTCGGATATATTAAAATGAAAATGAATTTTCAAAATTGTTTAAAAACTAGTGTCACCCATATTTGGGTGACGTGGCGATGAACGTGTTAAGAATTTTGCGTGACTTTTTCATTTCGGATAAACAAAATGGTCGTAATCGTGGTCGTCGTGCCGTCCTTTAATTAATCTATGTTGCAATCTATATTCTCAGAGAAAGTTAAAAAATAACGTAGTTCCAATAAAACAATAAGTAGACTGCGGATCTCTATGCAATTTTCTATTTTTATGGCACACTGTTTAAACATTCAATTCGGGGGAAATTTCCGGTCGCTGATTGGTAGATTCGATGCAGCGAAATTAAATGAAAAATGCTCTTAACTTACAACAACAAAAATATCCTCTTGTATTTCACCGCATATCGCATAAATATATAAAGTTCCGCGGTCTAATAATAGGCAAAAAGATAATCGGAAGGTCACGAGGTTGATTCACCGAAAAGATAGGAAGCTCGTTGATCAAGCGTCGTTACGTGAACGGGTGGAAATCAAAATCTCTGAGATTTGCGCGTGCGAGCGTTGAGGCGCGGCTCAGCTCGGAGCGCGCGCAAGACGGAAACAGTTTTCGCCGGCGATAAAACGAATGGTTCCGGCGACCATAAACGGCATCGAGGCTCGCCGGCAGTTCACCCTAAAACGACGCCGGGACGGATTTACCCGGGCGCGCAGGGGTCGTCGGACAGTCGATAGTCGTCGACTGGGATGTGCTCGAGAGCGGATCGGTTGTTCGCATGCCGGCCTCTCTCTGTAGCGAGCGTAATATGCGCAGAGATCGCGCGTTTGCAAGGGCTTTCCGAAGGTCCTTCGATTCCATTCAAATTAGATTCCCTTGTACCGTTAATCCTCCTTTGCAATGCCAACAGCTGCGAGAGACGGCGGCTCGCAGCTGATCATTAATTATTTGTGTCTTCGGATTAACGGGTTAAACGAACGCGCCCCGATTAACAGCGCCTCTGTTTCGCCATCCATTCGTCATTCCTGCGTCAATACCTCAATGGGAATCTGAACCGTGGAGCGTGGGCGGCGCGCCGGCATCAGGCCTCTTCAACTCTTATCCTTTTTTAATTATATTAATTACTAGCCGGGTCACCTGAATCCGCTCGCGCGCTGCGTCGAAGGACTTCCTCGGGAATGGGGGATACTTGCTGGCCCGTCTGTTGACACTGGAACTGCCAGACTACGCGAAGTGACTCACTTCTTCTGTGTTTTATGATCGTTAGAGTAGATTTATTTATTCGTGAAGGCACCGTTGCAACAGAGTTGGGCAAGAAGTAATCTGATTAATGATTGACGATTATGACTGCCGTGAACTCGTGTTCATGATTGACGATTGCGATTACTGAGTAATCAAGTAATCATGGTTAATGAATAACTTGAGTGATCAAAGCAAATGTAATAGTTGCTCATGGTTAACACAATGATCGTTTATCGTGTAATAATTACTTTTTTTTATTACAAACTGAAAAATTTGGTATTATTGTAGCTAATTCGGAACAGAGTATTGGAGCCGGTTACTGTGGGATAACCAATTGCTGTGTCTTTGGTTTGCTTTCGGGCATAATTTCATATCGAAATAAGACATACGAAATCTTTTAGTTCGAAAATATAGAAAATGAAAGAATTAATTATATGCGCAATATTATATTATATTTATTATATGTATACAAAATTGAATAACGAATGGCGAGTAAAATATGAACAGAACTTTTAATGAAATCGATCGTTTTAGTGGATTTTCTCCGCTGCGGGGTGAAAGTATTAAACAATTTGTCCATTGAATTTCTATTGCACATTACGTCATGAAATATGACCTGACATAAACGTCTGCGGTCTAATTATGCGGCATCGACGGAGGCTAGCAATGGCTACGGTTACATAATTTAGTTATTGATCTATTAAATAGGCTTGTGTTGGGCGTGTATCTTAAACACGCTACCGGGTGACCGTTCCGTTGAACATACATCTTGAAACATAAATTTTCTTTTATTATGCACAAATCAATTCTAATTAGCCATGAAACTAATCGCAGAGCAAGTAGATAAAAGCGAACGAAAATGGAACCAGTTTCTAATTTCTTTGCTTCGCGCTGCTGTTTATTATGAAAGTAAAAGTGACAGCAGGCAAATTATAAATTCTGCGATCGAATAGCGATAAATCAGTGAACGCGGTGGCGGCCGCTGGGTCCCCGCGGCCGGATGACGCACAGGGGCTCGTAGTTTTCACTCTCGGCTCTTATCTCGCCCCAATGTATCGACTCACGATCATCCCGCATTTGTCCCGTGACAGGCCGAGGAAACAAGACAGGATTCGACTCTGGAATAATACCGGCCCCGTGCCCATAAAGCCTCCGCGGCCGTTGAAACAATATTTTCACAGGGGCGGCTGTCGGCCGCGTCGTAACCCGGGCCACGGTCTTATGATATCGTTGTTTTTCGTCGAGGCCTGATCTCAGGCGAGGAACGTCTCCCCGGTCATTGACGTCCTCCCACTGATCGATCCGCAGAATTTGTGCTGCGCGCACGGACATCGACAGATCGTAAGCCAACGCTAAATATAGAGCCGACACACGCGGATCAAAACCTATTCCCGCTGCCATTACGCTCGCCGGCGTCTTCCGCGATCTCCTCGCCAGAACTCCATAGTGAATGGGCGTCCGGCTTCCGTTCGCGCCGATCGATTTCGTGTTCGACGATCCACTTTGCGATTACGGTAAATCGAACTATATCCTTCAGGGGCGAATTCGAGGGAATGGAGAGCTTAGCTGATTCTCTTTAATCCGTAGACGATGAAATTGGACTGGCCTCTTGCATTTCTAATACCAACCAAATAGATAACTCCCAGTGCTTTTCGAACAATTGCTGCCTGGATGATCTATACTGGAAGATCTATACACGATTTTCGTTTTATACTCCGATCTCGTTGGTTGATGCGTTCCTGATGAATTTTTGTTTCCACAGGTGTATTCCTTTCGTTGAATTTTTATCTGTAAGTATTGCTGGAAGGTTATAAGGCTATAGCAAGCATCTTTAGTTCAAATGACTCGTTTTACTCATGTACATGCATTAACAACAGTAGCGATAATTTTTTGTTTCAATTTGAATTTTTTAAATTTCTTTGTAGCCAACATTGGTTAGTAGGTTTTTTAATAGGTTTAACTCTCGCAATACCGGCGGTTGGGTGTTCACAGCTCCATGTTCAGGTCCAGACGGACCAATGACCTTATGTATATAAATATTTTGTACCAAAATTTTGTTCTTATTATCGTCATTAATATTATTAATGTTATTATTATTATTACTATTACTTTATCGTACTTGTTTTACATAACAATTACATTTGTTTCTGTCTTTGTTGTCGTTTTTCAAACACAAACAAACGGCAGACAATATCAAGTGTCATCGGCCAAGGCAAGCCTCGAGCTCTGGGTCCAATCCTCGACTCTGGTACGGCGAGGGTTGAAACAGGTCTTTATAAACTATTCACCTGTTTAGCCGAGTTCCCGTTATTCAACATTAGTTCTGCTTTGCTTTTGTTATCATAAAAATGGGTGTTTACCCAACATACAATTGAGTGTACAAACGTCAGCAATTTCGAATGTTCGTAGCAATCATACAAGATTGTTCAAAGTAGCTCTAAGAGCAGACTTTCCACACGAAAAACTCTCGCTATCTGCTGTCCTTTGACATCCCTAAGTGCCTCGCGGGTCAGTGGCGAACCGAAAGCTAAATGGAAGCAACTGCCCATCCCAGCTCATTATCAATTAGTAAAAATCTCCGAGACTATTGAATAACCCAGAGAGAAAACCCAGTACATTTCGAACATTGTGGACAACTGACGGTGCGTCTTCGATTACTGAAGTCGCGCGCTCAGATTTACTGAAGCAAGTACTTCACACAGCTTCTTTTAATAGACTTTCTCTTTTGATTCATTCTACCTTTTTGGGGATACACCAAATTTTGAAAAGTTAGGCAGTAAATCATTTTGAAACACACAATTATTAACAATGATAAACACATACGCAAGAATACGTCCGCTAGCTTTGCAAACTGCACTAAATGTGACGGAGCGTTGAGAAAAAGACGAGAATCGCGTTGCCTAACAAATACAAGAAGCGCTATTGCTCCGATTGGGATTCATCGATGTGAAATAAACGAAGCACTATCGCGCCGCTAGGCATTTTTCGACATAAAATCAACACAAGCACTATCACGCTGCTCGGGTCTTTTCGTACTCGATTAGAAAAAGCGCGGTTGCGTTTTCTTTTTGGATTCTTCGACAGTGTTCTTTCAATACCCCCTGGCACTCAAACGGTTAAAGAGGAACAGCTCTGAGAGGCTTCCACATCCGAGGACAGAATTTAGGTGCGACCTTAGCTTGTCTCAGCCGTTATCTCTCGTGGCTCACGGACGGAAGGTGTACTTCACCAACGATGCGTTGATAAAGAGCATCTTGCTGCAGCGATAACATGCAGACAACGCGACGCTTCGTACCGAAGAAAAAAAGCACGCGTACACTTGTGGGAACAATTCAGGGAAATGTCTTCCGCTCGAAGAGGAGCAGGCAGCTTCTGCGACACGCATGTTTCCTCTTGTTGACAGCCAAACGATCCCTGTTCTCGCTCTTGGAACCTCGCGGGCCCACACACTACACGCCCGGTCACCTTCGTGCCAATGTGTCACAGTCAAGTTGGACACGAGCGCGAAAAAAACGGCAAAACGATCCGCGAATCAGCGCCGCCAGCAAAACGCTGAGGTCGTTTAGACGTCGGCGGATCGCTTTTGCCGCGAGAAAAACTCTACCGAGAAATTAAAAACTTCTTGCTGCAGCTGTGGAGATGCTGGAGTAAATTGAAAATGTTCTCCTAGCATTTTGCTGAAAGCGAAGGGCAAATGAATTTTAACGATTCGATACTTGGACTAATTTACATTGACACAGCATTTAAAGCAATTTGCCTATACTGCCTATGTAGAGCTATGAATTTAGCTTAAAACCAAATAATGTAAATTTATAAAATAATAGTTTCAATGTTAAAGATGAATGTTGATATACTTGCAATATTGGTGTAGTCGTTTAAAGCGTGACAATAATTTTTGACTAATTACCAAAATCCATTTATTGTAACATATTTGAACAGACTGAATTTTACTGAGATAATGAGAATTCAAGAGAGTTAAAGTGCCGTTCACTGTGATTTTGAACGTTCTCGTTTCGGTTTTGTTAATTAAATTACTTTGATATGCTGGAATTTAACGTGTTAAGATATTAACGCGTAATCTGGTTTTCCAAGAAAAATATCGTTCATATTTTATTTTAGTTTTAGTCTCTGTAGAAAAATAATTAAATTCCATTGCATACAATCTGGTTTAAAAACTACCAATCGTTTTTCCGGTAATAAATGGTTTGTTAAGCAACGTAATTTCTTTATATAACGAAAAATGAAGAAATGGATACAATAAAATGGTGTCTCAAATAAATTATCAATAAATGTTACTGGGTAATCATTTAAGGAGTTAAACCAACCGCAGAATACCACAAAGGGTTACAACCATGCGGGAACAATGCAAAGTGAGCCCACAGAAATATTCTGCAATATCATCAGATCAAAACTCCATTTCTCACCTGAATTTCCGGGGAACCGAGGCAGAGTCTGCTAAGCTAATAATGATATCAGACGCATAATCCCTCAATAATAAATAACAGGGGATAATGGCCACGCCCCGTGGAGAGCTACACCGCCGACGATGACCGAACATAATTCACGTCTTATATCTTCCATCCGTCACCCTTTTCCGGGCCTCGGCCATAATTCACCAGGCCCGAGAAGAAGCTGCACAAAGACCAGGAAGAAGAGCTCGGTAATTCTTCCAGGCCGTGTATCACTCGGTGGCCTAATGGACCCTCGAGAAAGAATAGTCCGCGAATCGATCGGACCTGAGTCCGAGTCAAGTCCAACCCGACTTGAAAACGGCACTCGCGATGAACATTTTTCGATTAGCCGGATCGGAGGCCCCGGAAGTACGAACGAATCGAATACCGGCGACCCTACGAAGCAAGGAGGACCTCTCGCGAATTTGTTCCAACCGTGACGAGAGAAAAAGAAGGTGCGTGAGCGCGGCTAAGATTGGCGCACCGTGTGTGGGCGTCGTAAATACTAGGGGTGGGCACTCGAAAGTTTCTGATCATTTGTTGACATCGAAGTCGGGTTAGGAAGTGCTTAGGACAAGCCGATAAGTTACCGACACTTCATGCACTACTTCACACGACTTCAAAGTCGAGTACCCAAAATTTTCGGGCATCCGTCCGTCACTAGTTAATTTAAAGGGCTATCTTGCAGAAGTGTTCTGGCCAAGCGTGAACCTCCAGAATGCCCACTACTGGTCTTTGCAAATATATATTCTCCTTTTATTTATAATTCTTGCTTTGTATCTTAAATATTTATGATTGAATGATTAATAAATGATTAATCTATACTGCAATTATTGTTAATTCTTCCTTTCTTCAAATCCCAAATATATAATTAAATAAGTACGATAAGAATTTACAAGAGACAGGAAATGTGCAAAAGAGAGAAACGGATAATGAATAGGAAGAGGAGAAAAATGGTAACGGTACATGGAAATCCGCTGTTGAGCAACAGCTAGCGTTCCAAATAATGATTTGCGTCCACTGTTCTATTAAACCCAGGACGGGGATCGGTCGTTTACGTTTCTACCGCGAATAGGTAAATTACAGCACCGCGGAATGTACGCCGAGCCCGGCGCGGCGTTGTAACAACGATTACGCTTGTTAGTAGTCCCGCTAAAGAACCGCGTTTAGCACGGCAAAACGGAAAATGGGAATGATTAGTTGTACGTGAGAAAGGCAAGAAGAAAAACCGTATTTCTTACGGGATGTCGTAATACCTTAGTCAACGAGGATATATACTCAGGGTGGGGCACATAAATGGATAGTAAATCTTTCTTATTTATGGATGTATGAAAAAAGCGTTCGCAAGAAACCGCCGCGAATGTACTGTCAAACTTGCGCGGCCATTCTTCCTGCTAAACATTGAAAATTATTGTCGTCTTCACCGTTTTGTTCACATATCTTAAAATAATTGTACTTACAAGGGGCGATCCCGAACTTGGAAATTCAAAAATTTCTAGAACCTAGGGAATGTGTAGAGTATACGTAGATGTGTATTACGCAATTCTTTTTCTCGCGTAAATTCAATGCAACGGGTAGAACTTAACCCCCAAATATTCAGTTGTTTTTCATCTTATTGCTACAATTCGCAAACTGTACAAGATAGAAGAAATATCTTCCAACAGAAGTTACTTAATTTGTTACTTGATTTAAACAATTTAAACAAACGATATTTTCTTTACCTTTTTATTTTTCACGTTTAATCCTAATCAGAAGTTCAAATAGACATAGATAATGTTTTTACTCCTTTAACACAGCTATAGGATTTGTCGGATTGCCGAACTGCTGTACGTAGATAGCCTGAAAACTCTCCCATTTTATTGTATCACTCGTAAAAGCTTTACGAGATGCTCTGTTCTTCCATCGTATGTGACCTTTTGAAGATTGGCTGGCTGCGATAGGAACAAATGTAGATAAAATATAGGCAGATTTGTAGTGTTAAATGATCTACAAGAACGAGAATGTGCTCAAAGATCCGCAGTCTACACAACTTTTACAGTGAAGCGAAAACTTTTCTCAGCGCCCATAAAATAAACGTCAATAATCGATGATTATATCGAGTACCTTTTTAAAGGAAGACGAGTCGAACGGAGAAACTGTGCCTGAAAATTTTCAGTGAAATTGAAGTCCGTGCTCCCACGACGCGGAGTCGTTAAATCGATATCGATCATTGTTTCGTCTCGGCGATCGAGGAGTTGACGTTAACGACGGAATCGAAGTCGATGCGGAGGCTCGTAAAACGAAGCCCTGCGTCCTCGGGGACCGAACGAAACACGAAGCCGTGGCGGCGTTGAATCGAATTAATTGAAATAGCTCGGTATTATAAGATGTTGCGGTTCGCTTCCCCGGGATCGTTCGATCGATCGATCGAGCAACCGCGGCTCGTCTCGGCCCAGAGATCCCGCCCCGAGAACCAGTTTGTCGTCGAGTTTATTAAAACAAGTAATTACAATCTTATTATAAACTTATCGTCGCTCGAAAGCCCCTCGAGAACGAACTCTCCCGGTTGCGCTGAAAATTGCTCTCACCGCTTTTTACCCGATCACGTGAGCCGGATCGATTATTCACGGCTCGTTTCGTTCGATTAAAAGATGAGATTGTCTGGCGACGGCTCGCCTTGCGAGAAACTAGCTCGCGATAACCCGCCACGCTACGTACATTATTCCCGTTTGTGTCTTCGGTCTTTCGCGAGTTAACAGACTTTAATCATGGCGAGCACGGCGTTTCCGTGGTTCGCTGTGCCAGTTTCGAGCTCATCGTTTCATTTAATAATCGTCTAGTTGGCGCTCATTCATTCGCTCTTCGATTCTATTTTAATTGAAATGGTACACCGGATGCAATATATTCTTCAGAAAGCGACAGAGGTAAATCGAACAGTTTAGCACTCTGCCCATCGGAAGTCTTCTTTTAAATAACTGTTGAAAAGAAATTATTAGACTACCCGGTTGGTTCGTAATAGAAATTGCTATTATTAGTTGGATAAAAAAAAGGTGGTAACGCTTAAAGGCAATTCTCGTTTTACTCAATTAAGCTTAATGCGACATGGATAACGATCGTTGCCAGCTTGCACTGCGTTTACTTTACGATATCATTTGCTCAAGTTGATAGAACTCAATAGAACACTTCGAGATAATTCTATCGACTATTTCAATGGATTATAATCATCCGTTGACTCGAAGAATGGTCGAAGTATATGTCAGAGTCCGCGCCAGTTCTCAGAATAATTAAGAAAATAAATACAAAGCACGCGATGGATCTACGCAGGACAAAAATATTGCTGTTTACATGCGCGCGTAATGGATGCCTAACATATTTTGCAGCGACACTGTTTAACCAATTTTTCAGGCGAGACCTCCCGCATGTTTGTTACGTTCTGTTTTAAAGAATTACAAACATCGGATCCGGCATGCATCATCAAAAATCGCCCTCTTCATTTTTCTTCAGCTTGGTCCGACGCGAAGAAAAAAGGGTGTGATTTGTGACTCGAGGTTTTCCCACTCTGCAACGTATCTAACAGAAAAAGAAAAGGAGAGAAGAAACGAATCCCGGGAACCACCCTAACCGAGTGCCAGAAAAGAAGTGACAGGTTTATGGGAACCATACCCTTGACCTGGGCTCCCGAGCAACACCATCCGACACGCGGCTCCTGCACCCAGGAATCTCTCGCGAAAATACTTGATCAACCGCGTTCACTCGTAAACTAGGAGATACGGTGGCTTAGGCATCTTCCGTGGATTTTCTAACCCTCTTTTCGCACTAACTTATCCAACCTTATAGCCAACGATCATACACATTGTTGACGTGCTTGATTTACATTGCTCGGATGTGCCAAACTGTTCTAGCATGGCGGATCGCGTGCTAGCGTTAATTCTGTTTAGGGCCTGCGTGTTTCAGGAATAAGTTACTGATTTAGATTTTTAGATGTAAGATGGCACCGGCATGGCTATTACCGATTTTATGGCAGAAACGAGTAAGCGTACTTTAAAGCGGTAAAAATATTAAAAGCTGTATCGATTTTAACATATTAAAATTATTAGAGAAAGAAGCAAGTCTGTGTCTTGCAGTCTCGATAAACAATTTTTATTGTACATAAGGGACCGCAGGCTACTTTCAAGGGTCGCAAGTTTCTTAACTTTTGTCTGTAAACGTATGTACAATATCGGATTACATTATCATTACAATCGCATTAGTACGATTGTTCTGCAGAGCCAAAATTTGGAGAAAACGATTACGGGAAAGAAAAATTGTGAACCAAGCAATTTTAGTGACTCGAAAAGAGAGTACCTAAAACACCGAACTACTTTTAGATGTTCTCTATTTTTTATTTCAATGCGTAAAATTCGCGAGCAAAACTTCGAACGCAGGAAGATGGCGGGAAGTAAATGGAAAAACGACGACTGCTAATAACGAGGTTATTAAATATCGGCATCTCGAGAAATCGGAAATGCGGAATACCTTTCGATGGTAATTTGTTTGCAGAGGATGCGGCGCGAATTGGAAATTTTCCAAAGGAAGCAATTACATACTCGGACCCAACGAACCGCGATCGCGAAACCCGTGAAATCACGTTCTAATTACTCAATCCATATTTAAACGTGTTCGAGGGCCCCGATGATGGTCTTTCAACGTCCGCGTGATTTTCCCTTTCGTCCGGTGGATCGGGATCGGCGTAAACGCGCACCTGCAGGCCACAATTAATGCCGTAAATGGGAACCGCTGAACACCGTAGCCGCCCATGGTTATTTACCGCACACGTCGATTGAAATTCGCACGGCAATGCGGCGAACGCATTCTCACATCGCCGTATTTATCCTCGGCCGTTGAAGATCGCGGAAACGCGCGGGAGGAAGAAGAAAATTAAGATCCGGTAATTTGTTGTATCTCGCCAGTGGATCGGCGGGGGCCGTAATTAAGGGAAGATCGGCCGCGATTGCATAATGCGAGGTTCGCGCGTAAGTGAAAGTCTTGTTCGCGGGTTGTTACAGTTTTCGCACGATCTTCGGCGGGCTACCGTCTGCCGATCTATGCGTCCACCGATCTAGAGACTCGGTGGGTTCGATGCGGGGGAGACAGAGGGACGCGATCCGCGGCGAAACGAACACGTTCGCTCGTTTCAGCCGAGGTAAAATATCGTCCAGGCCTCGAATTAATTCGAACGGCACACCTCGGCACCGCAGACACGCTCGGAGGTTTCGAATTTCGCGCGTTGCCGTGTGGACGGATCGTAAAACGGTCCCGCAGGATCCTGGAGACATAACATTTGCGAGTTAATCGCGGTTAGGCGACGCGCACACTGGCGAACAACGACGCCAGACCGGATTCCTCTCGCCTTCTTGACGCTGCATCCAGATTTTAACGGCCCAGAAAATTGGCCCTTTATCGGGGTTTATTCACTCGATGATGGACCGATCGGCCAGACTTTTATTGACTCGGCCGATCAAGTTGTGCCGTTCCGCGAGCGGAATTCACGGGCCGGGTGTGCAGAATGTTACGGCCGACTCGCGTTGGTATTTAAATCGACGGGCTGTTTGGAACTCCGGTCGAAATGTTTCAAAATAATTGACCGGAATCGTGCGGTTCTTATTCAGACCCGCTCGAAGCCTGCGCAAGTTCTGCGAATCGACTGGTTCTAAAACGGATTAATTATGCGAATTTCGTCTCGAGAAAGTGTCGATCGTTGCCGGTTGGAGATAAGATCCAGTAATATGTGTTTTTATAATCGATTTTGCGGATTTTTAATCGCCACTCCTGATGGCGATGGACGCAAATACGTATAGCGTGAGCAACTTTGTATACATAGAACTTCGTTAATTTATGCCACCAATTAGAGAAAAACCTTTAGATTTTTACGGGGACGACAATTATTGCGCGAAGTTGGTCGCCAGTTTTTCAGCTGGGTAAATTTAAACTTCTCCACCTGTTCAACATTTATCTTAACCTCTTTATAGGTACTGGTACAAATGTGTACATTTAATTATAATATGATAATCAGGATTATTGATCACTATACTCGCGATGATTGCATTAGTAAAGTCGCTTTTATACACGGCTGCGGAATAAATTAATTTCGCAAAACCAGAATTAATACAGCGCAATTAAACGGACCAATTTAATGCCTGGTAGTACCAATACCAACCAAAGTGACGACAAGCTCTCCATAAACCGTAGAAAATGGCCGCCGCGAACAACTTTTCCAATAAAAAAATCGATCGCGGGGATAATAAAAGCAGCGGATGGCAATAAGCGTGAACTCGTAGAAGAAGGAAAATACGTACGATAGTTAAAGCAAGAGATAAATCCGGCGGCTAGACTGTGGATTTTATGCATTTATGACAAAAATGACGGGATCAAATTAAAACCAGTAAAAGCATTGTAAAAGTTTACAGATAGCGTTGTATTGTGCTGAACTTATTGCAATGATTAAAAAACCAGAACATAACCAAATAAATTCTACGAGAAAAGAGATAAATGTCTACGTAGCTCCAACATCTTGCAATCAGTGCAAACAATTTCTCATATTTCAGACTACCATAAAACATGAAATAAATAAATACTTTGCCATAAAACATGAAATAAATCACTTTCATTCAAAAATATAATTTTCATTCAAAAGTTGAAACCGTAGTTTCTGTCTTGCAAACGCATACGTTGCTAGTATTTAATTAGAAAAACGATATTTATGAATAGTAATTCTTATGCAGATAAATGACACCAAATATTTTAGTCACAATAGAATGACTGTAATCATTTCATCGAAAATACTCTTGCACTCTGAGTATTAGATAAAATGAAAATATAAGAAATACAGATTCTGATCAGCTAGCAAAAATCAGAATAAAATTGTCCAGATTATTAAAAAGTAAAGTTTAACAATCTTGTCAGCACTACCTCTCGCAATCAGCATGAGAATGATAACAGTAATGAAATTGCTGATTAGATTTATCCACGTGTCCAAACATTTATGGACAGTAGCACAATTCGTTGTAAGAAATCACGAAGGCCACCGAGCAGCGTCGATGGATTATCATCTCTCCGTTGTGCAAGCCGCTTTATCATTGTGCAACCCTCTGGATCATCGAAGTGAGACCCCATAGAGCCCACAACGCGATCGTTGGGACCGGTGCACACACCCTCGGAACGTTTTCGAGGTGTGCAACACCGGTCAAGAACCTCGGTGTACAACTTGATCGAGGTGCACGGACGACTTTTAACGTCGGAAGTGGCTGAGATTTATGGCCGAGAACGACGCTAAATTCGGACTTATTTTTGCGAGACTTTACGAGCAGCAATCTTGGTCACCTTTGTTACGAGCAGGCAGTTTCGTGTCGGAGATCGATGCCGAGATTGAATTTGCTCGAGTTTTCGGAAGGAATAGGGTCGAGCTCTTTTTCGAGACGGCGATTCAGCGGGAGATCGCTATCCGGTTACCTTAATTACATTTTTTGCACGCCGTGGGTAGAATCGCGGCGATAAACGTTAATCTCGACCTCGAGCGAAGTGTTTAAGGTACCTCGGCAGTTAGCCGGGAATTTCAGGTTCTCTCCTCTGCGTGGAATTGCTGTTAAATGCGTAATCAGTCGATCTTCGTTCTTATGGAATATTAATGAGACCGAATGCTCATTGATTTGTAAATCAAGTTTCTAGAACTCTTTTGAATATTTTTGAACAGCTCCAAACACCTTCACGAAGCACGTAGGGTAGTAGTAGGGTAGTCTTGTATCACATGAGAAATGTCCAAGTTTTAATCAATTATTTAATACCTTCAGTTTCGATATCTAACTTGCAACAAGATTCAAAAATATAATATTAAACGTAACATTTTGTAAAAAAAGGATGTAAGTGATTAAAATGCGGTATTTTTTTTAAATTTCCCTTTTCTATATTTCATTTCGTGTTATTTTAAAATCTTCATGTAATTTTATTTTACTTATATCTCACTCGTACAACATTTTTTCCATACTGTCCTTTTATGCTTTTCCTCCAATTTCCTTCTCTTTGCTCCTAATTCTCTTTCTTAATTTCTTTTGGCTCCTTCTGTTTTGTCCTCTTTACTATTACTTTTATCTACATCGCATTTTCTTTTGCCACTTATTCTTTTCTTTTTTTTTTGGGGGGGGGGGGGGGGGGGGGGGGAGAGGGGTAGTTAGTAGCCATTCCACTTACCGTGCGATATTTACGTTAATTGCAAAAGAAACACAATTCCATAGATTCTTTGCTAAGAATACTTTATAGCGAAGAAAAAGTGGGTTTTTCATTAATCGTACGCGCCCACCTGAAACAATATATTTACTGGTTTAAAGTTCTGTAGATCGCCAAGAACTGTAGCCGACGTCAAATAAAAAAATACGAATAATAATACGGTGCAGTGGCCACAGCCGGTACATCTACTCTATTCACATTATCGGAGGAATTAATGCCTTCACGGTGCTAATGAATTCCGCCTCGTGCACGGGATTACAGAACAATGGAAGAAAGTTTACTCTCCGGGAACGAATTAAATCAAAATTGCGCAGAGCCGCTGCAACAGCCAGTTGCGATAACGTTGCACGAACGTTCTCTCAGAAGCGGCACTTTCACTTGGCATTTTATTTTGCGATTCAACGTCTCGGAGCACTCAGCTAACAGACCGATGAAATTTATTATAGAGTTCCTTGCTATCGAGGCGGTAGCTTTATAGGTTCGACGTGCAACGGTGTCGCCGATAATCTTATTAATAAATTAGAAAGGGAAGCGATTGGAACGGATACGTGACGCTTCCGTGTATCGATCGCGAAACAGTTATCGCAGATCGGCGGATAAGTGAATTACGATTGCACGATTCTTGCTCGAATTAACTCCACTCGCGCCCTTTTTTCCCTTCGCCGCTCTTCGGTGCATTGTCTCTGATCGGATTCGATCGACGCGAGTCGCTTAGGTAAATCGTACCCCGGATTAAGCTGTCCGTTTCTATGCCGGCTTAGGAATGGAACGCGGTAATCCGACACCCGGTTAATGCTCGACAGGAAGTCAACGGGAAGACGGAGAGAGGAGACACGCTCGATGAGTGATACCGACCGCTTCACGGCTCCGCGATACAGAAAAAAGTTTATACTGCTCGTTTCTCTCTCTCTCTCTCTCTCTCTCTCTCTCTCTCTCTCTCTCCCTTATTTCTCGGAATGTTTTTTAATAACATATTCGTTTGATCGCAGCGTTTTTAAGGGCCTCTTTGGCGGAGCACCTTGCATCTCTTAAAATAAATACGGCGGAAGCGCGTTTGACGGATACGATTCGAATTCGAAATTAAAAATTGCGTTGAAAATCCTAAATTCGGTCTAGACAATATCGTATACATAAAACCGCAATTATGTCGCGAGTAGATTTGCAAAGTGAAAGAAAACGTTGGCACGGACCAATATGCTTCAACCATATTCTTCTTTATTATTTTATAAAATAAGAAAATGAAAGTGACGTATTTTCCTCATCGTGATAAACGAGCTTATTGGCCAAATTTATTGTTAAGATAATTTAGAGTTAAGTTAATTCCTTTTATAATTTGTTTCACTTTTAAACATTTTGGCATGTATGGATTACACGTTAAAACGAAGATCAAAATTTTCGGAAATTGTCACTTACGCCGCTATGATTCTACCCTGCTCAATTATTGAGGTCTTTGAAGTTTGCAATTCGTGAATTGTTAGTTTACTAAATAGCCCGTTGATATAGAAAAGTTACAACAAAACGGAGTACCGTGTTCGAAACTGTTTGTCCATGATGCTCGCAAAAGTATGTGGGCGATCTCCATCGCACCAAACTTTTAACGAATGTGAGAAACCTTCGCTCGATTTTGTTTTCTGCATTAGCCGCGAAACTGCGGGTTTATGTAAAAAAAGCGTTCGCCCGGCAGACGGTATCCGAGATAATTACAAAATAGATGTCTGAAAGGGGAAGTAATTCCGCGATTAGCTGGGCCGAAGCTTCACGTGGCACGTAACACGCGGCGCTTTTAACGAGCAAAGGCGCAACGTCTGCGTCGAGTATCGCGTCTCGCCGTCTCGTAACGAAAGTAGCAAAATCATTCATTAGCACACCTGACGATTACTATTTAATAAAGAGTTCCAGGCCACGGTGATTAATTTTCTTAAATGCGACCGTACCTGCCGGCTGGAGGCCGTTATTCAAATCGACCGGGCATTGTTATCTCAATTTGTGTAAAAACTCGCTCGCGGGGTGGTCTCCACCCCCGCCCTCTTCCCCTTCTCGGAGCGCTGAACAAGACCGGTGTGTATGGAAATTCTAGATACGGTACGGGAACAGAATTTTATCGTCATCGGGGTGCACGCGAGCAACAGTAATACGACGCAATGATTACAAGCGCACGCAATTGCAGGCGCGAAGGAGGCGTAAAATCGTGATCACTCGCCGGGCTGGCACTGGTATTGTTCGCGATTCCTTTTCCGCGAAGGCGATGATGATGACGACGCCGAGCCTCCGGCTGTTCGAACGGGGGGAACCGGAGGAGGAAAGTGCCATTGGCCGAGTGCGTACCCTTCTCCCACGTAACGCAGCCCCAGTAATTACAACCGATCGATCCAACGGGCCTCAACTATCCGTGAAAATGATCGAGCTTCCGGTCGAAATCGGCTGTCACTTAACCGATAATGATACCTCGATCTCGCTCGCTGCCGGAGACCGGCAGTAATGAGGAAGTTTGGCTAGCGCGCGGAAACCGCGCCACCAGAAACCATTAAGGACGCGAACGTTTTACGAGCTACGGGGATCGGATAATTCCATGAACTTCGTGGGATCTTGGGATCGTAATTTGAATATTTCATCGTTCCTTCCCTGGAGTAGGTGAAGTGCGATAATAAGCGCAGGACGAGCCCAGCCCCTGTAATTGATACCGATTTTATAACACGACGTACGATTTTTATGAATTCGTAGGTGCGGTTCGAAATGGTGATTTCGACGGAGAGACAATCGGATTTTTCGTATGATGGATTACGAATCCGTGTGAAAGATAAAATTTCCCTGCTGTTAAGGAGACCGAAATTGAACTTTGGTTCATTTTTCTAAGTTTCTTTTTCGTATAAAAATTCAGTATTTACGCAGCTAACTTGTTCAAGAGGATATATACTCTGATATTTTTATTAACTTATATATTTTCTAAGAGTATTGTATTTAAACAAAATCTGAAGGAAATCAAGCATATGCAGTATAATTATAGTACAAAACATTTGCTAGTTGTGATAATCAATTAGTTAATTATGATCAACTGAAGTGTCATACTACCAATTATAATTAAACTGTGGATTTTGCACAGTTGTAACAAAAATTAGTCGATCGAGTACGAAACAGTAGAAACTGTTGCATTATTTTCAATCTACTGAATGATCCATCTAACTCCTACATTTTGCAGTGGATGCATATATTTATTTTTCATACGTCCGACTAGAATAAATAAATTACTGTTACACACAAGTTATTCCAAATTTTAATATTTGCTTAATCGAGCTTCTAAAAATATCTAAAACGATCAAATCATTGACAATGATTAAAACTTTTTCGATTGCATTAATTTCTAAGATGAAAAGGGACAATCTATATTTATTACGAATTTACAGCTACTTGAATGTTTAAATATTGGTGACAACAGCTTGTAACTAAAGATCTCCACCACGAGTCTGACTCGTTAAAGCACGGCGAGGGGTTAATTTCGCATCCACTATTCCAGGATCAACTCTTCCATGTGCCTATTGTCTAATACTCGCAAGACGCAGCTCTTATTTTAAATAAAGCTCCAAAAAGAACGAGTGTAACTCGCAATCACTGTTTATATTGCTTCTTGAAACTAAGAATTGCGAGTCGCAGTTGCGGCTTCTGTAATACGCAGTGTAGCTCCAGGGTTTCCCTAATCCGGGAAATTGCTCGTCCCGAAGCGGAGTTAGGTGAAATGAGTTTCCCGGCGGATAAAAGGAGAAAATTTCGAGTGAAGAATATTGGCTGCTGTACCACTATGTGTTGCACTCGCAAATTTCAATTCGCAAGACCCGTGTCCATTGTGCCACAACCAGGAAATTAACAAAACCAATTTACGCGGTTCGCAGCTGTAAATTTTCACGTTTAGAAGAACCCAGAGATCGGAAACGACCGACAGACAAATCGTTCGTAACAGCTCGTGAAACCTAAAGGAAATCGAGTCGAAAGGCTCGTTCCGAAGAGGCTGATTCAGAGCTCGAGATATGTGGGCCACGACTGGGGCTTAATAACAGACGTGTGCCGCTCGTTTATTAAACGCGGCTCGTAATCAGGAATTATTGCACGTCCGCGGTGCAGTTACAGTTTCCCTCGTGGGTGGATCGGGTCCGATTTTCATCAAGCCGGCGAAAGTCCCGATAGAAAATACTATCGCCCGTTAACGTCGGAACGGTCGGTCGCGTCGTCGGCCGTGATGTAATACGTTGTAACGCGTTCACCGTCGCGGTAAAAGCTTTCGGGGGCGACAATGAACTCCGGCCGGGAATGATAGACGAGCGAAACGTGTTTAACGATGTCCCGTCATCGGTGACGCAATCCTCGAACGATATCCACTGTCAATAGCGGCTTCGAGGGCGGCTTTTACGAGCCCCTCCGACGACGCCCATTCACCAAAAACGCTATTCGCGATTTTTAATGAGATCGGACGTCACTTCTGGATAATCCTCCCACCACCGTCATTGTCTAAATCTCGATTAAATAAGCCGATCGGCTTCAAATTATTTTAAATCAGATTCTAATGATCGTCGCTAGCTGACGAGGGTTGCCCTCGAATCCTGAAACTCGGCAGAGGCTTTCGAATTATAATTAATTTGGATAATAACCACGCGTAGTGCGTAGACTGTGGATATCAAAATTTTCTGAAATTTTTCTGCCTTAGGTTTCACAGATTAAGGCTTTCGAAAGTGTTCGTAAATTTCGTTAACGTGTATTACTTCTTCGGATGTCTACGTGGAGAATTTCGTGTCAAAATAAATACTACTCCTCTTATCCACTCTTTACGCGAATTTTCTCGACTGGAGAAACTTATCAGACGAAAATAGAATGGCGAGTAACAGATGCCGAAACAGAAAACTGCCACCCTGAACGCTCGAAATAGATTATAGACGAAGCGCGAATATAAAAGCAGCGATAAACACTCGGTCGCAGTAGCTGCAGCGGGACTAATCGAATGAAAGACGGTCGCACTCTCAGGAAGCTTTTACCAGATACATCCGCCGGGAAAATATCTCGTATCGATCGTCCCGAAAATACCGTCGGACGCGATTTGCCAGAAAAATCAAGTCGCCGTTATCCGACTTGGTCTCCCAGCCACCGAAATAGTCTCGGCAGCGAGGTGGGGCAGATTTCGATTGTTTCGGGCCGGAATCGAGTTCCGGTGCATTTTCGAAGACAAATATACCCGCGGGGGCCGAATGCAGCCGAAGTAAATTGAATTTAACGGGCCGCGACGCACGAACATGGAAGAGCAAACAAAGAGAGCCAGCTCGTAAGGAAACGATGTTTTACGCGCGGAGCTTTTCGTGTCCAAACAATTATACGCCGGGGGTGGGTGTGCTTCCTCTCTTTTGCTCTCTCTCTCTCTCTCTCTCTCTCTCTCTCTCTCTCTCTCTCTCTCTTTCGTGGACGCACACGGGTAACCCACTTACGGGTTCGCTAAAGAGCGAAACGCCACTCGGCGAACCCGGTATTAATGGCCTGTCGCTAATGTGCGAATATTACATCGCGTCGTTTCATATATTTACCAACCTCTCGCGAGCTGGATTTTTGTACATGCTGCGAAGCTTTTGACCATCGCTTACCTTATTGGAGATGGCTGCGATGTGGACAGCAGCTTTCCTTTTCCGTGGGTCCTCAAACGAAGCGACTGGGCGGACAAGGTAAAATATTCATCATATCTCTCTTGACAGACCAGGGAAATTTTTATTTGCTCCCGATTCCTACATACCCAAATTGCTGTATGGTCAATATACTTCCATAAATATTTGCGGTTAAATAATCGACTTAATAGGGATCTCGGCTTCGGATGAAATTACTACTGTACCCGGACACGGTTTAACGGCGATTGGACGCTGCTAATTTTCAATACAAACGCGAACTGCTGCAGGTTGTTGTGCGCAAACGCGAAGAATGCATTTTTGTCTCGAAACTATGACACCCGATGAATTGATTATGAATTTTACTCACGTGTCAACCAGACGTTTCTGAATCTTGCGGGCTAGAGTTATGTTGATGTTCGTGATAACTTCTTCTTGTTCTATTTAAAAAGGATGTCAAGTAGTTTGTAAATGTTCTTCACAATGGTTTCAATTAATTTCAATTAATTATAAATTAAATAGTGTTTACGTTTATAAATATTAAATAAATATTTCAGTTTTATTTTGTGATAATTTCACGCAATATGAAAAGAATTGTGATTTCTGTACGATTCATACTTAACATAAAACCTAGAGAGCGCTAAAAGTGATTGACGTGTGACGCGTCACAAGAATAACTACACTCAACTTATTTAAACTTCTCAACATTTTTGTTATAGCATACGCTCCACTTATTAAAACATACGTGATCACGGGCCGCTAATAGCTATTGCGATATTATTGACATGAAATGAAAAATAAAAATTAATTGCTTTTAGTTCCAAGTTCGACAGAAAAACCAGTGCATTAAAAACGTCTTTTTTTACAATTTTTCTCACAACTATATTATCACCACAGAGGAATACGTAATTAATGGCGGTCACACAGACCGGCAATAGTACTAGTTAAGGGCTAAAATAAAAAAATATCAGATCGGTCATTTTGACCGCCATGTTGGGTTTAGTGTCAATTTCTGTTCATTTAGTATAGTACATCTTATAATACACAATTCAAATAACACTTAAATTATTTTGATTTTATGAACATACTAAATTCATGAAACTATGTAACTTTTGACGTTTCTCCCGAAATTACTTACCCTCTGCAATCTAATAGTTCTTTTGAGGCACAAACAATTTCTACTCGCACAAATCGACTCCACTAAACGAGACACAGAGCGCTCGTAAAATTCGTGAGCAGAGGAAATTTTCAATCCATTCTGCGCACGCTAACAACTCATTTAGGAAAAACCGCTGTCGCCGGTCCACAAAGGATCGAACCTCATTGCTACCCGGAATCCCGCATCGTTCACTAATAAATCTCCGCGTAATCTCCGTCAGAAAGAGAAAGAGAGAGTGAGTGAGAGAGAGGAGGGGGAGGGGGGGCGCCGGGTAGCCGGTGAATCTCATCGGTGCGCGGCAGCGTCTCGCGTTCCTCCGTTTTCATAAATCAGCGAGTACCGATCCGGAATGATTAATCCCGGTTACCTGGGGGGCGGATGAAAGGAGGAGGGGAGGGCAGGTCGGGGAGCAGCGAACGGATGAAATGCAAATGCCGATCGTCCCGGGGCGCGGGCGTTCCGTTCGAAAGTGGATGACGAGCCATCCGCGCGACGATTCCGGACCTATCGGGGAACCGAGTCGCGAATAATGTCCTACGGCTGTCACGTCGCGAAAGTAGGCGTCGGCAAAGCGTGTATGCGTACATTAGCATTTAGCAATTAGTGGGGAACGGTATGGAAAGCCGGCGTGGCGGCCGACGTTGCGTTTCCACCCCCTCGCGTCACCTGCGCCCCGACGTTCGACAGCGCGTGGATTAAGAGCGCGAGAACTCCGCTCCGCTCCGCTCCGCTCTGCTCCGCTCCGCTTTTCCCGGCCGTCTGCGTTCCCTTCTGCTTTGCCGGTGTGCGTGATATCGCGCGCTGGTATAAATATGGAGTACCACGCGACTTAAACGGCCTCGTTCGCACTTCTGCCAGAGGAATTTCCGCTCCTCGCGCGTTTGTCGTTCTCCGACCGCGGGTATCCTGCCGCCCGTCTATCTCGCGGCTCGCTGATGCGTCTCGCAATGCCTGTTTTCGTGTTAATGGCAAGGGTTGCCTGCCTCCGGGCGCACAGCTTTTTTCGACGATCCACCCCCGCTGAACAGACCGTTTCCCGCGAAACGCGACGCTGTGGGCTGAACGAGGAAGGACGATCGACCGGCTCCTTTGACTCTCAGCCCGAACGTTTAACTAGGAATTTGATTGTTCGAGGCTTGATCGTTAGTGACTGTAATACGAGT
The DNA here is from genome assembly GCA_028455555.1 of Augochlorella aurata. NCBI lineage: Eukaryota > Metazoa > Arthropoda > Insecta > Hymenoptera > Halictidae > Augochlorella > Augochlorella aurata. The sequence goes on along the minus strand of CM052168.1, from coordinate 12,558,407 downwards.
TATGTTGCGGTTTGGTCGGGGTGGAAAACGTCGGTGATAATTTAATGAAATTTTCTACCTGGATAATTTGTGGTGGTAGAGCGAAATGTGTGGAAATATCTATTGCATCTTTGCGAGAAATAAATATTTTCTAAGTCGATGGACAGAAATGCGTTTTTGCTTTCCATATTTTTGTGAAATCTAGAATTATGTAACAATATTGTTAAGCCTTTTTAATGTATTCGTAGAGTTGTTTTTCGTCTAGTGAACGTTGTCGTAAATGCATAGTACTGTGATACACGCTTAGACTGTAAACCATGCCAATTCAATTCAATAACCTAGATTTAATAAGAAAATCAGTTGATCTGAAAGAAGTACATCTTTGAACCTACAATGAGTGTAAAAAGGACTCTTTTTAAAACGGTACAACTTTTTAAAACTTCACTAAATGACTCAATTTTTTGCAGTTATTACAAGGACTAGCTTACTGTACAATTACTAAAACCTTTTTTTAATTATTGCTATAACCGTTTTTGTCAACCGTTTTATCTGAGCTTCTACATCGCAAAAAAATTGAAGTTGTTTAGTCTAGTTTAAAAAAAATAACACCGTTTTAAAAGGTGTTCGATGACATTATTCACACCGTATATGAAACGAAATGATTGTCAATATTAAACATTAAGTTTACTCTTGGCTGTCACAAAATCGTCGAAAGCACCTGCGTCGCAAAGACCAACGAATAAACGTCAGCAATGTTCAACAGTTTTCACCAATTGAATTGGAACAAGTTTTAAATTAAAACAACTGAAATTCCAACAATTGATTTTTTTAACAATTTTCAACATTTTCCAATCGTTGCAGCCGTTTGGATTTCTTCACAAAATCCTACAATCTAGCGATTGCACGAAAGGTTAATTAGCACGAGCTTAATTTTGTAACCGATTCTGCGTATACGATGTAAGAATAGACGAGTCCTGAACGGTGTCAACGGGTTGACTATAAGTTACTTAAACGAATTACGCTAGAATGCTTTCGTGGAAATCGTCGGCCGTTTGCAGTCCGCACGAGGAAGACGCACGCCGATCCATTAAATCTTGTTAGCGAAACCATGGAAAGGCTTTCTTAAATACGCGAAGGCATTCCCGGAGCAGGCTGCCAATGATTCTCTGTATCCACTTTAGCTAAGCGATACACGCTGCACTTCGGATAATTCCGGTCGAGGAAGTTTGAAATTTTAAAGCGTTCGAATCAGATAAGCGGGCCGACCGTACCGTGGTATTATCTACGCTATTACGGCCGCTCGATATAAAATGTAGCCTCGCGTTGATTGTCTGTTCCGAAAACAATTTCCCCGCGATTTCGGTCTTCAGAGATTCACGCGGAGATTACTCTTTCACCGTGGTCTGCTCGAAAAAAACTACGGAGGTTGTTCCTCCCGACATACACGCGCAGTTTCTGGATTCTTGTCGAAGTTACTTAACATGCGCGGTGAATTCTTAATGCTGGAAAGGCTTTTCCGTCGCTACTTTGAAAATGTTTGTTGCATTATCTGATGCCGCGGTCACGCATACTGATTATTCTCGAAAAATTTTTTAAGTACGTGCGATTGCTGCGACTTTTGTTACCTTTCTTAGTAATGACCAGACTCAGAATTTTAATCATTTATAGTAAAAATGGATATACAAAACACGGAAAAAACACAAAGAATTTTAGAATAATGTTATATTACTTGCATTGCGTTAACATCATTAACAGAAGAAATATATTTTTACCTAATTTCTGTGTTATATAATCGACGAGGAAAATTTTTATCTTGCTTAAAGATCCGCAGTCTAGTAATGACCAATCTGAAAAGGATTATAGAAAGTAAAACACAAAACAGTGAAAACAATGAGTAAATGAATTATAGAAACTTACAAATACTGTTATATTATGCCTAATATGTATTAAAAGCATGTTTGTACTAATTTAGGGGGAACACTCACATTTTAATAACAATTTTTAGAAACAATTGTTAAAAAACGTGGATATTTTGTTCTGTTTCGCCATTCCAAGTAACTGGATTTTTAGAAGATAGTTCTGCAGACATTATTGAATAAACTAGCCAATTTTGATAAAGTTACTCCGTTTTAAACGATCTCTGATCAGTATCGCGAGCCGCTGCACGCACAATTAGCAGAACCTTTCCATACTCGACAATTTTTACGATACTATAAGTCGTATACAGCTAAACATTTGGCCGGCTATCGAAAGTGTAAAAAGAAAGAAGAGAGATCGATAGTTCTTATTTTCCGGGGTCGAACGTTTTCGTATGCTCCAGCAACATCTGGTGCCTGGCTGTCAAGGAATCTCGTGCATCCAAAATAGAAAATCCGCGTTGACATCCGGCGGAACTACGTGGCGTGGTGTCACCGTGAATTTTTCAGGACGGTGCGGCCGATTAAATGCCGCGCGAGATAATCTTCGGGTCTGCTTGAATTTGCGCAGCTGTATCTCGGAATCCTGTCGACTAACAGTCCCCACGGATTAAATCGACTTGACCCGGGCGGACCTTTTTTTATCGTTCTAATGTTTCCTGCGGGTGACGACGGTGAGCAGTGGGAGGGAGGGAGGGAGGTAGAGAGGAAGAGAGAGGGAGAGAGAGAGGGGGGGGAGAGAGGAAGCCACGGCAGATAGGCCCGACGATGACCCGTGGAACGACCCCGCGTGCCAGAACTGCAACTTATTATCGCGACCAATTACCGGATTGCGAGTTAATTAACAAGCCGCACGAACTCCGTTTTCCCTCCTTCTCCGTTTCTCTGTCTCTCCTGGTCGCGCGCGTGCACGGTAAGGTCTCTTCGCGAAAATCGCGGCCCCGTTCCTACAGGTGTTCGTGCCCGACGGTAATACGGCTCCTCTTTTCTTATATTGTATTCTATTACGGCGTTATTAGCGTATCGCGTTTCTTACAGTGCCCAGCGCTCGTTTCGCTCGCTGTACTCTAATTGGACCGTGTTAGTTGAACCTACCGAGCGTGGTCGCCGAGCTGAAAATTATGGAGCCGCGTTCTTCGCCGAAGATCCGATGCCCGGACCCCACCTGAAGTTCCTGAAGCTTCGCTCTAAGCTGAACTAAGAGGATGCCCGTTTCCCCGCGCGATACCCGAGTTAACGTCTAGTGTTACTGCTAAGCTCTGCAGAGTCCACGATGGAGATTGCTCCTTGATTGGTGCTAGAGGTAGCTGCGACGTGTAGTTCCCTGTTCAAGCACTGTCGTTTAATCCTCGGCTGCTCGGTGAAAGTGGGAAGTTTGCTTGCCGAATTTCCCAGCGCTTCAACGCACGATTTTCGAATTGTCTTAAGGGGTTATACTAGTCTAGACTGTAATCTTGAACACTCTCTTTCGAGGTTTTTGGAAAAAACTGGTGAAAAAAATTAGTTCATTGTAAAATTATTGATTATTTTATGAGATACAGCCTCTTATGTTGACAGTAATTTCACGGTTGCCACCATTTTGGCCATTCTGCTGATCTGAGCTGAACGAATAAAATATCATTACCTGTATGCAGTAGGAACATGACTATGCTTAAAAGTTTTTCGACACATTAACGTTCGATTTGTTTTTATAAAGGAAACAAAAGAATCAGTTCAGTCCTTTTTAAAAGAAATCTCCAAAGAAAATGTAAACAATTGCGGTCTAGACTGGAATACCTCCTTAAGAATAGAATAACAACCTGAAAAAATTCCACGATGTCGAAATCATTTAGTTAATTCAGCCGAAGCAAGATAGTAATTATTTGTTCAATTCTTTTGCATTCTTAGAACGTAGTTAAAAATCAGTGTCACCGATACGTAACCGACGCAAAGTGATCCGAAGATTTCCGGGAGGAAATTCATGGACCAACGTACATTGCGAAATTATAATGTTATTAGATCAGTTAAGGGTCTTAATAGACTCATTTTTATACGGCCTACAGCTTACCTTGAGGGTTATTTATAATTGTGAGTCACAATGTAGCATTTCAGACTTTGATTCCGTGATTCATAGACCCGTTCCGATAAAGTGACATGTATTTATAGCACTCGGTTATTATCGGCGTTATCGCGTTCTATTGTAAATGAACAAGCAATACACAACTCTCCGCGAGTACAAATTCCTTGGCGAATTGATATTCACGGTATTACTCGATAAAGCTATTAAACGATTCATAAAAACTATAACTACGACATCCGAGATCTAAAACGTCCTCACGATATCATACCGTAAGCCATAAATCGCATTTTTACGCCTATATAACGGACAAGACTGAATGGATGACTTCTGTTTAACTCTGACCTAAATCTCAAGCACCTAACGCCAAATCCGAGATGTCAGCCATCAATCAGAGCCTAAACTGAACCATCGCCAAGGTGGAGCGATACGTTCAGCTGTGCGAGGCGCACGCTTTTCACGAGTCCATGACCGTCTCGATTAGATGCGTTCGAATCTTCAACGATTTTCTTTCATGCACTCTTGAACCTATTCCTTTGAGATTGTCATTGATTCTTTCGTTGAATCTAAACCTAATATAAGCTGAGACCTGGTTTTCTAAAGATGCCTGAAATATCCTCGCAGTCGTAATAGCTGTCTAGTATAGTCACATGTTGCTAGTCTGGAGTCGCACGAGTGAGATGGACAGTTAGGTCTCTTCTTTCAAAAGAACAGATTACGATAATTTACACTCGCTGCGAGAAAATTAGAATTTATGAATCCCTTGTGTTATTCGAGGGTTAGAAGAATTCGAGCAAAGTTCATTTCTATTTTGTAACACGGTGCAGAATGAAAACAGCTGTCCCCACAGAAAACTAAACCGGTTCTCAATCTGGCTTTAATCTGGACAATATTAATCTTCATTATTTTGTAACTCTTTGAAAATGTCGTGACGTACGTTCATATTTTTCCTGTTATTAATACGTGTTGTGTATACAATATCTGCACGAAATCAAGAAAGTTCAATTTAATTTCAAATTTACACACAAAATCAAATTCAAATTTATTTCGGGGATTTGGAAATTCAGATCGAAATTCACACTCAATTTCAAAATTGAAATTCAAAATTCAAAAGCTGGTCAGTGGAAGTGAATCCAGCAATGGGCAATCTGCTTAGAGTTTTTTCAAGACTCTAAATACTGTTGCAGATTTTTACAGTTTCTACAAAAACACCGTTTTGAAGGAATCAAGAAGTCCACGGTGTCATATCATTAGTTTCAAAATATCCATTGTGAAGGCTCCAAATATCTTTAATTCGCTGAAACATTTTGTTGTGCCGATACATGGCGCTTTGATTTCAGAAAAGGTTCGAGTTCGCGAATATTTCACGCAATAAACATTAATAAAAGTGCACTCAAAACATTAATTTCTCGCTACATTTGCCAAATCTGTCCGCATAGCGTTGCGAAACACTGAATAAAGGAGAAAGCAGTCGAAAACATCTGCGGCCAAATAGAAGTTCATGGCAATTGGTTGGCTCTCGATTCGGGATTCCCGGCCGTCACCTTCGGGGAGCAGGCAGCGCGTGAACGCGCACGAAAGTGCGGATGAAAATTAATGAAAGCACAATTGGTGTTAATGGCGGTGGCACGGCTTCCCCATGCCGGGGTCCGGCAACCTTCTGCATCCTCGTTACGGCGCTCGGCGCAGACGACGTTTCGGGGGTCCCTGTTCGGATTTGTTTAAACTGCGCGGATCCACGATCCAGCCGACACGATCCAGAACCGAATTCCCAGGGCGACGCTGGATCGAGAAGACCGTTTGGAACGCGCTCGCTATTTATAATCCCGCGATCCTCCGCGTGTGCACGCCGGTGTAACGCGCCCCGGGATCGTTTCAGTTCGATGCTAATTCACCGATTCCCGGTATCGCGGCCCGCAATCTTGTCTTTTGCGCGAACAGCCTCCGGCCTTGACGTTCCGTGTAATTACTATGGTCGTATGAATGGTACCACGTTACCACGCGACGCGCGGCGAATTAAGCGGACCGACATGCATCCTGGACAGCGTTAACCGCATACGCTGCACGTGTTGCCTTTCAATGGGAGCGGCTGATTGTGCGGACGGTGACGAGACGGGGTCAGATGGTTAACAATATTGTATGTACGAACGCGGCGAACGAGAACTCTTTGATTCGCTTTCAGTGTCCCGGTGTCTATCTTGCTATCGGAATCGCAGGTTACCGAATTATCCTCTCCTTTTCCCCGTGACTGAAGCCTGCAATTTCGACCAGGATGTGGCTGTGGAAATTGCGGGGAGGGATTATTGAATTCGAAGGGGACGCCTCTGAGGATCACGAGACGCGTTAGTGTCGTCTTATCAGCGGGAGGGGACCTTCTTCAATTATTTTTGTAACGCGATCTGCGCAGGGTCTGAGGATGATGGACAAGTTGCTGTTAACTATCGTACGAGGATGGGTTTCTTCCGTTATTCTTCATAATACGATTTTAGATAACGGGGAATCTATAGAATGCTGAAGATATTGGGTTATTAACACTAGATTTACGGGCCATTGAAAACAGCAGTTTTATATCATCATCAGTTTATGAAAGTAACAATATATTGAATAAGTAACTCATAATGTATCTTTACGATCTGAATAATCGTAAATTAAAAAGTTAGTGGCTCGGGTTCCGTAAAGCTAGTTTTAAGTATGAAATGTGTACTTTACTATATAATTTATAGATTTATATTTTTTCATTATTTATTTATATTTTTTCATCAAGTGCCTAAGGATGTACCGACGTTGATGTGCAATCAAGAAACACACTATTTATACAACAAATTCTCCCAAATTGTTTTTTAGCTTATAAACAAAAGTGGACAATTTGGAAAGAGGAGATGCGATTATTCATGCCTCGCGGGTCGTTTTTATAGTTGCTGATTGTTAACAACTATAAAAATGAGTCTAAAAACTAGTTTTCCTCTTAGAATTTTCTAATTGTCAGGTTTTAGAAAATTATTATAGGCTTATTTTATTATGTTATAAGCTTATTATAGACTAATGTAAAAGTATTAAATATCAATCAAAAGAGAGTAGAATTTCATTTCCACGGAAAATACCGAAATAATATTTATATTTAAAACGTTATTATTAAAAATGCAGCAACAGGTTAATAAATTATAAAAAAGTGACTTCTTTTTCTAACGAAAGATAGTCCCAAAAATGAAGTCAGATATTTGTATAAAAGTATCAAATACGACATTGTGATGCTCAGTAACAAATTGTCGCGGCTCCCTGCTTCGACCCAAGACGATATAAACTCAAACAGCTAGAAGTTGGAAATACGAAATCGAGCAACAACAAGTTCCATATCACCTTCGCCATTTTCAACTCCCTGCAGCCTTGAAACTTCTCCCGCCTAATGCTCGGGTCCATCAATCATCTAAACTCTCTCGAATCGCCCAATAAAGCCTACGTGGACTCCCGTTCCGACTTCCCCGACTTTCGTTTCCGCTGCACGGAAAAGCAAAACAAAAATACATAAAATATACCTTGAATTTTATATTGTTGCAATTTTCACCCTACAATCGCAATTAATGATCACAGTAAAACAGTTCATTTTCATATTACTTCATTAGCCGAACATTTCAGTTTCTCTACTTGAAAAAAAGACCACGTTCTTGATTACTATTTATTATTTCGGTTCGAGCGAACTTATTAACATTCGCGTTATGATTTATGCATGCACGGTGCAACGGATACATAAATTCCGGCGCAAACTGGACCCATTCTGCCGACCGCAGCAAGTATCTCACAGAAATTAGCATTAATTTCGATATTTTATGCGCAACAACTTTCGTTCCTGATTTCCGCGGACAAAACGTATGCAGAAATTTCTTGCGAAATTATTCCCGAATTCTGGACCACTGTGGAACGATGTCAAAGGCCTGAGCTGACCGGCTCGCGGCTCGTTATACGTATCTGCCGGGCGTTGGCTGCGCCGCAGATTCAAAGACGACGTAATTGCATCTCGTGCGCAATATACGCTACTTACGTATCTCTTAATTAATTCGTGCCTCGCCCCGCCCGGTAATTATTTCCATATCGCCAGACACGTACCCCCGTGACCCTCCTCCGGTGGCTGCGTCGGCTCGACGACGACGCCGACGCCGACGCCGACGCCGACGCCGATGCCGTCGACGCCGTGGACGGAGCCGAGTACACACTGCGTGTCAGGAATATCGAGCATTTCCAACCTCGACCCCCGTGTATCGCCTCGATGCTCCCTTCTCTCTTCAACCCCTTGCTCCCCCTTCTTTCCTTCGTTCGTTTCTTCCTTCCTTCGTTCTTTCGTTTTATTCGTAATTAATTACGCGGCAACGAGATACACGAACGATCCGGGGGAAAAAAAGAATGCTTATCGCCGCGAAACAATTCACTTTCCGGGATGTTCCCGGCGAGATATTAATAGCACCGATGATTTCGTTCGCGACGAACGCCGTTTTTAGATCGACCAGCTCGAGATCGGCGTGGATCTTGATTAAGGGTTGATTCTCTGCCACAGAAATTGGAATTCTTCGGGGATCAGAGTTCGGCAAAAAGTAATCTGATTAATGATTAACGATTGCGACTAACGTGAAATTGTATTCATGATTAACGATTACGACTAACGTGAAATCATGTTCGTGATTAATGATTACAATCACTAAACAATCAAGCGATCGTGATTAATGAATAACTTAAGTAATCAAAGCAAATGTAATCGTTGCTCATAATTAACACAGTAATCATTCATCATGTAATAATCATTTTTTTTATTATGGCTAGTCTGAAAAATTTGAACACCTTCTTTATTTGGGTCCGCGATTATGGATTATCGATTAATGATTACAGATTACTATGATTATCTTTCGCAATTAATTGCAAAAGTAATCAAAGAATCATCGATTGCTGCTCAACTTTGTCGAGAATGAAAGAATGTCTTGAGGTAAAAAAAGTATGCCGAATTTCAATTTTGTACTCAAAAGTATGATTATTTGTGTAAAGTGAAGCGATATAAATTGATTTGTCCTGAAGATTAAAATGGTTTTAAAAAGTTGTCCGAGAGGCTTCCGTTGGAAGTAATTGTGCTCGGAGTTCAAGTGACTAAACCTAACATTTTTAATTATCTTCATAAGCTCTATCGAACGAATTAAAGTTGTTTTAAGAGTGTAAGCTGATTTGTCTTGGAAATTAGGAGGCTTTGGAAGCCGAGACGGAAGATTTCGAAGCGTTAATTGTTCAGGCTTGACGCGAGGAAAGTGCAGGAACTGATATCTTTTAATTATCTTTATAATCTCCAGAATTTACCATGGAGCTAGTTAAAATTTTTGTATAATAAAGAAAACGTAAGAGGATTTATGGATTATCCTCTGGATAAGATAAGGCGAACTAATTTTTCGCGTTTCCGTAAATCTTCCGATAGCGGATGTAGATCGGGCGAAGAGCAAGAGTATCGCCCTCTTCGCTCTCGTTGCCTACTTCGTTCAATTGTGAAAGGAATAGCGAAAGCCTACGTTTTTTATTTTATGTATTTCTAAAGTTAGTAAACGTTGCTTACAGCGTGTCAACAGGATTTGTATCAATGATTTCAACAAGTTCGCATTCATCCTAGCGCAGAGATCTTCGAATGCATCTGGAGTTACAAGCTCGCGACTCTAACGGAACCGATCAACCATAGAAAATGTAGCTTGGCGAAAATCTCAGCCGTAATAAGGCCACCATTAATATCCTCGTGGCGAGGTGACTTGCATTTCAGAAAACTATTAGTCGGAACATACTTTCTACATTACGATTCTCTCTGATTCGCTCTGGATAACCCACTTCATCTCGAGTCATGCTTCTTCCTTCATTGCGCGGATGAGTAACGTGAAGCAGGAGTATTTAAAGATTTAAAAGCAAAAGGAAAACTTGAATGGATGTCGACGTCAGCGATGTCACTCGGATCCGATCGACGAGAACCTCGGCTTTTCTAATTCACCAATAAATTAATATACACGCAAACAATGCTGATAGACCTCCTTCAAAATCCAGCGGACCTTCGAAGCCGATATTTTCTGAACTCGCAACAGCCTGAGATCGTCACCGACTCGTAACACGTTCCATCATTTATTCACAGAATACAGATTCGAATTCTTCAGCGTATTGTGTATACATAAATATTAAACGTCTGTTCAACAAAGAGTCGTTCACCATGACGAATGAAACGCGGGAAGATCATGAAATAGGAACGCTCGGGAATCATTCTACGGGCCCTAGTATCACAATCCAGTAATTCACAGTCACATTCCGCTGGCCACACCTCGGAAAGCTCACGAGGAACAGGAACCTCTTACGGTGTGTAATGTAATATTTACATTTCAATTACGCTAATACCATACCAGGGACGACAGAAATCGAATATCGCAATCAGTTAATTAAATCGTCGGGGAATCGCCGGCTAACCGATCCCTATCAATCGAGGACCAAGGTAACGTCAACGATCCGCCATTTTCCCAGCATTCGACGACATTTCGTCCAGTTGGCGATCGACGATATGCAAATCGCACCTGGAATAAACGAGTATCGATCAAAAACAATCAAACGGCCCACAACGACGGGAAAAACGTGGACGAAATTCGTATTTTCGAATCTTAGACATTAAGCATAATTTTACGAATAATACCTTATAAACATTCTCTTGGAACTCGAAAAGTAAAGACTATATATAATAAGTACTATATTATATATTTCACATATTCTTTTCTAATCATCGCGAGTCCATGATACTTCTGCGCAACTGTCGTATGATATTTATATTGATAAAATGAAATGGAAAAATAAAATGGCAATTCGTAAATACGTATGAAAATAGCTTCTCAAGTTAAAGACACGTTTCGTCCACATTTTCGAGTAAATTGGTCATCGCGCGACCGTAATTGCACAATACGGGAGCTTTATTACCTCTTTCATTTTCGACGATCCATCGGCGACAAACAAACAAATAACTCGTATTTCGGCGGATCTATGTACCGGCTGCGTTACGCGAGGATCCTGATCGGGGAATAAAAGAATCGCTTTAGCGTCGATGCCCGTGGCTCGCGTCCAACGAACGGAAGTTCCTAAGCGGTGCGGCTATGTCATAACATTCAATACAAAGTCGGTTAACGCGGAGAGTGATCGAGCGAGTTCCCACGTGCGCTTGAGATCCGTTCGATTTTTATATAGACCGTCCGTCCGATTATGTAACCTCCGCTGCTCCGCATTCTTACGATTGACGTAGGCGAGCACCTTCTCCCTGGTGTCTGTGACATTTATTTCGCGAGCCGTGTATTTCTCGTAATGATTCATTAGACGGAAGTACTTTCGGCGACCACCGATTCATCTAAATAATTGTGAACCGTTCTATTTTTGAGGACGGTTTCTTCAGGGTTCTTCTACAGTGTCGACGAGTTCTGTTCCTTTTTCATTGGCAATATCTCGGGAACCGACCCTCAATGAAAACTCTCGTACGTATTCAGAACTCGTTTCATTCAGGAATCGTGATTGTATTAATACAAGGCACCGTTCGTACTATTCATTTCCGTAAAACCGGGTACACCAGTTGTCAAATTTGCTTTCCATCGCAAGATACTGTTTACGTCTTTAGTCTGAGACGCGATCTCGAGATCTCCACTAAAGATTCTCCATTGGAGATTCTCCATTGCAGATTCTCCATTGCAGATTATATCCAAAGTCCAGTGTATTCGTATCCATCGTAATCCTAGTTTCTGAAAATCGAATGAAGAATCATCCCCAAAGTTCAAGCCTATTCCGTATGATCGATCCTCGAAGATAAGATTTTCCTAGAATTTTTCTACAGCGTCAATAAATTCTGCTCCGTTTGTCTTTCATTGGTAATTGACTGTCGATGAAAATCTTCATACGCGTCCAAAGCTCATCTCACTTTCATTCAGGAATCGTGGTATTACTACAAGGTACCGTTTGTACTATTAATCTCCATAAAACATCGTATACCAGTTATTATCAAATCTGCCTCCATGGCGGAAAGTACTATTTACATCTTTACTCTAAAAATGTTCTTAAGGTACCGAATCCCTATTTATCGTACTTCGTTCTTTATTTCAATTAAGCATCCAGTAGCTACCTTGACCAGACTATAATCTTGATTTCGGCAGATAGAACTCCACACGTTTTTCTTGGAGTTTAAGACACACTTGCTCTCAAGATCTCAAATCTCCATTCATCGTACTGTGTTGCTTATTTCAGTGAAGCATCGAATCAAGTCATCTTGCGCGGAGTGTAATCTTAATTTCAAGGGCTTTAACTCCATTCATTGTTCTTGGAGTTGAAGGCATACTTGTTCTTAAGATCTCCAATCCCTATTCATCATACTTTGTTCTTTATTCCACTCAAGCAATCAAACAAGTCACCTTGATCAGACTGTAATCCCGACTTTAAGTGCTTTAACCCTACTCGGTGTTCTCGGAGTTCCGAGACATACTAGCTCTCAAGATCTCGAATAGCTATCGCAGATTCCGTTCCCAAAATTCGTTCAATTTCGGCCAATGAAACAGCAGTGCCCTAATCATGCCAGAATCCGTATATTGCCCAAGAACATGACATCTCCATCGTAATCCCGATTTCGAGGATCGCAATCGGCGAAGCTTGGCAGTTCGCAACCAGCCGCGCAAATCATCCCCAAAGCCCAAGCAAATTCCTCGAGGTCCGAGCCGTGATCCATCATCAAAGCGAGATCGAGCGGTGATCAATTGCTGACGGATCTGCTGGCACTCTCGAGGGATCCCCTGCGCGCGTTGTCGGTCCTCAGGATGACACCCTGAGCGATGCCGTAGTGCTCGTAGGGGTCCTTGCGGTAGGCGACCGGTTCTTCGGCTCGATGGCCGTTGTTCCTGGGCCTCGGCGGCGTGGAGGTTCTCGCGGGGGTGTTAGTGGGACTGTTCTTCGGGGTCAAGATCCTTGCGGGCGTGGAGGTCGGGCTGTTCTTGGGCGTCGCGGCCGGATTCGTGGCCGAACCGGTCTTCGGATTAGCGGAGTCGGCCGGCACCGAGTTCATCCCTTGCAACGCGTTGAAGCTCTGCATGACGAGATGAGAGGCGACCGACATCGTCAGCGGATTTGCGGGGAGAACCGGCCCGGCCGCGGATTTCTCGTTTCGGGCTACCGGCGGAGCGTTACTCAATTGATTCTCCACTCGAGTCGCCGCCGCCACCGCCGCCGCCGCCGCCGGCATTACCGCGGATTGATTTTCTACTCGAGACATTGATTGGGCCGCGGATCGATTCGACCTCTCGCCCCGAGCCATCGCCAGCGGAGTCGACGATTGGCCGACGTCCGCCTGAGTCGGTGCCATTGCCAGCGGCGCCGGTGACCTCTCAGTTTCGCGGGCCGCCGATCTGTCTGTCTGCGAGCCGGCCATCGAGGTGGCCAGCGCCGTGATCGACTGGCTCCTCTTCGTCGTCGAATCGGCGCTGCTTCCGTTCAGGACCGGCGAGGTCGGAGCCGGAAACGGGGCGGTATGCGAGCGATGCTTCCTATTCGGGATCTGCGGGCTGCCGGGCAGGCTGCGGTCGACCAGGGAGCCGTTCCGATCCTTCGTCGAGGTGTCCTCCCGGCTGATCGAGTTCAAGACACCGGTGCTGCTTGCTGGCATGGAACCGTCCTGGGAAGTGTTGACGTTGTTCAGCTGGGATTTATTGAGCTGGCCATTTGTGCCGTTGAACGACTTGGTCTCCTCCGTCGCGCTGCTCAATTTCTGAGGCAAAGCGGTACCGTTAGTCCCGTTCTTCAGGATCGCCAGGCTAGGGTCGCCATTCGGGAAGCTGGCGAACCGTGCGATCGTCTCGCGTTCCTCGGCCACTTGCGGCGCGAATGGAATCTTCCTCTCGGTAGGCTTAATGAGCTGCCGCTTCCTCGGCGAGGACGTGTTTGCTCGGTGCTTCTGTCTCCCGGTGTCGCTGGTCTTGACCCGCGTCTCCGGGAAGTGTCTGCCTTTCATCGAGCTCGGCTCTTCCTCCTCCTCGTAGAACCGGATGTCCTCGTTCACGTCGGAGTCATCCTCCTCGCACTCCTCGATGATCGCGCTAGCTTGGATCCACTCCCTGATCCGGTCCTTCTTCTTCGAACGGTCCACCGTCGTCTCCACACCATACGTGGTCAGGGTGTGCAGAAGCTGGTTCTTCTCCTCCAGCGAGCTGTGGAAGCTGTACATCGAAGGGCACAATTCGTCCCTATCGTCCGCGCCACCTGTGCAAACCCGGAGACTATTAACTAGGTGCCGGAGCAGGCAGCACACCGTTCACTGCTCAACACTAAACCTACCGAGCGCTAGAAGTAATTAGTATGCGCTCCCTTATGGGGGTAAGAGATAGGATTTACTTAGATTTCTTGCCATTGAAAGTATCTTCATAATTAATTAAACAAATTTACCGAGCAGTAATAGTCTACATTGCCTCATAAAAGTGAATTCGGTCAGACTTTGTAAAATTTACTCCAATCGAGGAATTTATTCACGTATTTCCCATTAAAGAGTCTCTAAAGTTTGTCGAATTGCAAAGTAAGAAACAGGTCATTTTTACCGTGGCAGGTTTAGTATTAATTTCAAAGGATCGTTACCGTTCATCGCCTTCTCCACACCCAGCTTCGCCAGCCAACGGTCCTCCACGTATTTGTTCACCTCCAAGACGCTCGTGGGCCTCTTCTCAGCTTTTGGGTCCAGCAAGCGTTTGAACAGTCTGGGAAAAACATCATTACGGTAGTGAACGTTTTTACGAGGCCGAGAAAATTCAAATCTTCGAGGTGCGTTGTCTGTCTATTCTGAATTTTCTTACAGTTTGGTCAAGATGCTGTGCGAAGTTAAATATAATTTCGACCGTGAATTGAATTCTGCGTATAGACTGCGGATTGGATATAGGTGTTTACGATACCTAGGTTGCGGATCTTTATGCAAAATAGAAACGTTTCAAGTAGACTGTATGAAATGTAAGTTACACAGAAATGCGTTTCTCTTCTTCATAATTCTAATAAATTGAGAAGAGTATCGAAAAATTCTTAAATATTTTTAAGGAATCGTTATGTCGTTTTGCATTTCTGGTAAAACTATATTATACTGTTTCTCGTAAACGATAACTAAGGCTATCTTCAACGATTATAGACTCTAAATTCTAAACTCAGTTGCTTAGTATTAATTAGACAATAGTTAACTATCAACTGTTGCGATGAATTTATCGATCGAGAACCAAATGTCTATTTATAGAAAGATCAGTACTCCACCGATTTACGACTTTCCTGTAATTGTTAGAGCAAGCTAACGTAGAGCGACGCGTCGAACTCGTTTAATGATAGTGTCTTCTTCTGGAATAATAAACTATTCTACGCGTGCTGCTGCATCTGCGGCCGTCATCGCGCTTATTTCGAAAATAAACCGAGGCTAAAATCATCCCTCCAGATTCCTGTTTATGTGTCCCCCAGGCAATTTAGTCATATGATTATTTTCACGAGGTAAATCAAACCTCGAAGGTTTTCTGTTTTATTAAGTCCTCGCCGATATCAACGAGGTCGAGTTCAATTTGCACTCGCGAGCATCGATCGATTGCGTGTCTACGATTCGTTTCACCGGGTTCGATCACTACTCGGTGAATGGTTGTTTCCATGAGCTTATGAAGTACTCGGTGTATCATTCAGCTGTTCTCGAAACTTTTAATGGCTACATTCGAGCGCTCTCGCAAGTAGACCGCGGATTTTATGCGTTTATAACAACGCGCGTGTAAAATACTGAACAATAAAACGTGATAGGTTCTGCATCGACCAATATTTCCATCCACTGGACGCAGTACGATTTCTCTGCTCACAAATTGTCTCGAAAAATTCGCCGATTTTCTGTTCTCGACACTGCAAAATTTCTTTCTGTACCGTAATTGGACGCCTTGGTTTCAAATTGAAAATTACGAATGAAAGTGTAAGGTAAAAATCGCTGAAACGTTTTGACGGCTATTTTTAAGAAACGAGTTAATTTCTAAGCAAACGACTCAAATACGTTTTCTCAGACTTCGGCGTGGCTGTTTTTTAAACGCGAAAACACTGTTAGAAATTAATTAGACCGTCTCGTTGTTCCATTTCGAAATTTCCAAGAAAACGTCGCGACGGTCTGGTTTCCAGATAAGATAGGAGTCATTAATGTTTCGTGAACGCTGGCGCCTGGTGCTTGTCACACATTCGAAGAAACTGACCTCTGCGCCCGCGAGCTGATCAGCTGAAATAATTTCGGTTTCTTGGCTATGTTGAGCGTCGCGTTGTGCCAGTTTTGATATCTGGTGTACCGCGGATCGTCCAACGCCGCCTTCTGCCACGGCAGGCATCCGGTCAGACAGACAAATAGGACAATGCCGAATTGCCAGACATCGTGCGACGTGAGGGCTCTGAAACCGTGAAACGTTATACACTGTATAAGTCGTCCGAGCTAATGTCATTCACGTTTTCGCCTCGCATGATTCTTATAACTCGCGCGGCCGGTTTGTCCGAGCTCCATTCAGAGAACCGTCGTCGGATGCTCCAACGAGATTGGATCGAAACTCTTTTTACAGTTCCAAACGAGAAACTCGAAACTTCGACGATGGTATTTTGTGCTTGTAAGAAGCGCGTAATATCGTTTCGATTGGTCGCGTGGACATGCAGAAATGTTTCTGCGCTAGCTACGAGATTCACTTTAGAGGTAAGACTTTGAGTTGGCAAATGAAAATCAATTTCGCTTTAAGAACATGTACGAAATAAAATAAAAGTCATCTAAATATTTAAATAATTGCATCTGCTTACATTAGCCGCTTGCCGTACTACTTTCTTCATATTTTAGAATTGTTTTTATTATAATAATTTTTTAGATGAAAAAGAAAAATAGAATTTACTGTTTACTTGCATTTACTTGAATACTTAAATATCGATTAGAAGAGTACAGATCTTTATTTCGAAATGGAAATCTCTATTACGAGTCACGCTGCGGCAGGGAGTTAAGGAATTATTAGTTCAAAGATTATTATAATCTGGAGATCCAAAGAGTCTATTAATTTAACGAAGACGAAGCTTCTCGTCGAGTTATTATAACAAGCAGCGCCGAAAAATTTATAAGACGTCCTTGTCTTTTAGATAACCAGGGAAGACCACGATGGTATTCGAACACTATCGAGAACTTCTTTTGGGTAGATGACCCCAATACCGCAGAGCGCTGGAAATTTATGAACATCAGCGCAAGTACACGCAGCATAAATCCCAGCAGAGAGCCTAACCGTCTCATAAGTAGTGCGCGACTGCAAATGTCTTATGAGGGTCTGCATAACTCCATAATTCGGGAGCAAGTGCTCAACTATTAAATCCACCCCTAAAGTGGTCTCACATATTACGGGATGTGTCCTTTGTGCCCTGAAATACGATTCTCCGAGCTCCAACTAAACTTTAATTACTGGTGTACATTAGTCTTGCGTAAGCGGAACTGATCAGCTGCCTCTGGGACTGTAACGCACTGGAAATGGACGACTAATTAGTCGTCTAATTACTCGTCTAATTAGTCGACTCCCTAAGAAAGACATTAGGTTGTCCCATAAATAAATGGATGCGCGCTTGATATCGACGATTAATACGTTAAGTGTAATCAAAGACATTTAATTAATGAAACTAAAACTGGAAAATTAAAATTTACCAAAGAAGATGTTAGTTTAACGCTTTCGTGATCTGAAAACCGTAATAACGTTCGGTTTGTTCAATAAAAACAATAAAAATGAATTTCGAAATCTAGTTAACGTATTAATACGAACCTAAACGAACAGTATGTTCGTCTTTCAATTATTGCTTTGTAATTTGATAAAGTTTTGCGTTTGTTTTTAATTAATCTTCGAACCTCTCTACAATTTACAGATAAAAACGTCTTAATCATTATCATAATAAAGTCATTTAATCATTATCCAATAATTTCATTTGGTATTGTCATGTAGAAAAAGATTGTTCAGATTTCTCTTAATATAGTAAAATAAATGAAAATTCTGTTGATATGCTTCCGGTAGAAAGTTTTGGAAATCTATTTCGAATTATCATTGCGGGTAACGATATTTTGGGACAACCGCTAATGTATTAAACTAAGATCGATGGGTTGTAATTTGACGAATATTACCGAAACGTTACACAAGGGTGGGACAATTACTGGTAATGGTCAATCGTATAATTACTTGTACGTCTCGTCAGTGTCGATCTGCAATACCTCGGGCGGCGAGTATGGCAACCATTCGTTGTGTCGTCGCACCACGGTGTTCATACGTCTGGTCTCGCCGAAGTCGCAGAGTTTGATCCGCGAAAAGTCGCTGCGGAACACGAGCACGTTGTCCAGCTTGATGTCGCGATGCACCAATTCACGGCTGTGGATGTGATGCACCGCCGCGGCCAACTGTCTAGCCACCCTCTTCGCGTGCAGTTCCCCTAAGCCCGTTTCTGTCACGTTGGACGTTAGATCTCCTGAAAAATGGAGGACCGCGAGCAGTATTAATGATTCTCTCGTCTACGTTCGTTGAATCTCCGTCTGGAAAAATGTGGATTCTAATTAATTACTTAACACTAGGCTCTCGCTATTTTACTTGATGGATTAACCCCTTGTCTTGCAACGATGTCTCGGAGACGCCGAGCTTAGCTAATTCGTGATCAAAGCAACTATTTTACATTGATTTTGAAGCGGAACAAATAATGTTGTTTCGCTCCATTTTGATTAACGCTCGCGTGTGCGGAAGCACCGTTGACGTTGAATTAATTAATCTACGGGATTGAAATATTCATCCACGGGTGGATTATTAATAATTTCAGAGTGCGCGATTTCCAGCGTCTTCTCAAGGATACAAGGTATTTACATGTACAATTAACTTCTTCGCCGAGCCATTAATCACTCAAGCAGCACGTATAAAAAGATTAATGGCGAACTAATTGCACGCTGCCGTACAGAGGGGGTCTTTCCTAGTTTCTCGTTCTTTTGAACGACATAAAAGTTACATCCACTCTACTATGCGGAGATGCGAAGATAGCGAACGTCACTCACTCCGTCGCGTGATCTGTTTCGTTGACATTGAGATTTCAGTCGATAATAAAAATCTACTCAACTACATGACCAATCATTATTCTTGCATTCCTTTGCCTAGTTATCTTCTCATCTCTATAAGAACTGCTGCTTTCAAGACGAATCTTGTTATATCGACGGCGTCAAACTTTCCCACTTAAAGCCAATTACAAGGAATTGATTTAACGACTTCAACTGTATTTCGGGTTTAGGCTAGTTAGTTCGGTTCGAGTTTGTTAAAAAAGATCGGGTATAAAACCTTTTCTTATCTCGTCTATACTGTTAATGTATTGTATACATATAGTTATTGAATGGAGGAATTTATGGGTACAGTGGCAGGTACGTCCGAAGATGTACGAATTTCTTGCATTTGTTAAAATATTTTTTAAGATTAAACATACCATTTTTTTTTTTTAAATTATGAAGATAATTTCACCGAAAATCATTAAATAAATTTCTTCATTCAGACGCGATTTCTATGAGTAAACTAACTTAAAAGCATTTCAATAAATACTTTACGATGGTTTTTAAGAGTCAAGTGTAATACTTTACAATCTGAGAAAATGGAGTGCCATTTCAGGATTAAAAGTACATTAAACATAAAAGATTGTTTACTACTTGAGAGTACGATGAAACATTTACTTACACTTAAGTGAGTTTCTTCTACAATTTCGACTTACGTTTTCAAATGTAATCTATAAATGTCGAAATGTTCAAAAAACAAGTGAAATAAATTATAAAGTTAGTATAAATTAACTTAACTCTAGATTATCTTAACAATAAATTTGGTCAATAAGCAATATACACATGTTAGTAAACAGTAACACTCTTTGTTTCTCACAGTGACGAAAATGTGACTTACACCACTGTGATTCTACCCTACTCAGTTGATCTCTATGTATTAATTAAATAACATCGACAACTCCGAATTGGCGAGAACGATTTCACCGCTGTGCATTGAATTAGAGCATAGGGTTAGACACTCGTATGTTGACAGTCGGGGCCGACTATCAATTACGACGAAAGATGAGTGTTAAGAAAAGCAGCGAAAGTGCGAACAGATCTGGTCCTCACCGAGCGGAGCATACTCCTGGCTGAACACGTAGAATCCGGCGGTCTCGAAGGCGACGTCGTAGGTGGTGATGATGTTTCTGTGAGCCGCCAGGTGCAACCCGTAATGGAACTCGCGAAAGAAGTCCGAGATGCCGGTGTACGCCTTCGGCAGGGCCTTCAGCACCATCTCGGTTTGGGTGCTGCGGTGCTCGGTCAGCAGGATCTTGCCGAACCATCCTTCGCCGACGATTTGCAGGATATCGAACTCGTCGATCAGATTCACCTGTTCGGCAGAAGAAAGTGCGGCTCAGCTGGTGCTTGGGATCTCGGACCGATCGAGGGGAACGTGCGGCCGAGTCCCACGGAACAGCTGCAACTTCCCCCGAATCGATTCAGATTGCGAGGGGTGCGGAGGACGGCGAAAAGCCGGAGGAGAGCAGAGAGAACGTCGAGAGTGGACTATGTCCGTCGCGACCATCTATTTTTAATTCCACTCACGAAGGCGTTCCGTCGCGTCGCATCGTGTCGTGTCGCGTCGCGTCGCATCGTGTCGCGTCGCGGCGCGCCGCGTCGGACACGCTTCGATACGGACGCGACGAAAGATCGACGGATAACCCGTGCCCGAAGATGATTTATTCGGGGGTGACTCTCCGAAATACTAACTGCGGGGATCATTCGATCGGCGTCGTTCATTACTGTGGGCGTCGCTTTGAATCAACGTTGATCAACGCAGTAAATGAGCGCCGCCTCTTTTGCATTCCCAATCAGTGCTATGATCTTGCGAAATTAATTTCTGCCGAGTTTTAGACGACACGTTATAGCAAACCCGAGCGCATTTTGTCTCATACTATATTTTTTAAATGTTTGTTTTTGCAATTTTTGTCAGATATGTTTCAGAGTACACTTCTTCTTTTAATACGCTTTTACTTCAGCAAAGTAGAGTACAATACTTCAGATACTCTACTCGAGATACCAGAACTTTATTGGATCATAATTTGATCGTAACAACGTACTCTGCACTTCTGCCGTAAAGATTACGTTAATAATTCGTTGGATAAATCTCGACGTCGTAATGATAAACGATGTTACGTATTTCCCACTTAGAAAACACTGATATAAGTAGAATTATGAAAAGTATGACTTTGAGAAAAATTGTCGGTTTCTTGTGACATTTACCACGTCGGACCAAACAATGTTTATCTTTGACATTTTTTCATCCAAACGGATGAAACGATCAAAGTGATGAAATTATTTGGTTCACCCAGTACTACATTAATAAAAAGAGATTTAATTTAGCACTACAACATCTACCGTTCTCATGATTGGTTTGGGTAATCCAAGTTTTATTAGCCATTCAGTTGCCATTGGATGTTTCTATATTTATAGCTATGTCTAATATTGAAATGTGACGTCACATATTGACGTTGCTCGACAGTTATAATTTACGATTGTAAGAAAGCTATATTCTCTCCTGTTGCCCTATTGTTTATCTTTTCAGATGTATATGTAACTTCTCCTTGTTCTGTATGTGTAATATTTTATAATTTTTTGTGTTTTGTGGGATTTTTAATAAATCTCCTGCGAGATTACAATATTTAAAATAATCTGAATCGTTCTGTATAGGATGACGTTGTAAGCCGAAGACGTTTCCAGATGCTCTGTCGATTCGCGGATTCGATGCATAAATGAACGTGACGAGCGACAACGTCCCAATCCGTACGCGGAACGCCCGAGGTGGTACGGTTTGAGAAACTGTGGGGCACGCGGTTAGGCTCGCGGGACGCGACGGGATTGCGAATTGTCGGCAGTTGCCCAGAACTTCGGTATAGTTCGCCAGGGAAGTTTGGACTCGAAGCGTTTTGTCTTACGGACTCTTCCGGTGTATATTCTGTCGAGTAGCTGAAGTTGACTGAACTTCGCGGAAGTTTGATGTAATACTTGCACCTTTCGCCGGCGAACCTAGTCGAGCAAGCGACAGTGAGCTCTTACTTACGGCGTCGAGTTGCAACAAAATAATTGGCCATCCTGGCCACCGGAGTAGTTTGCAATCAGGATTTTATACTTTTGTCGCAAGAGTAGATCGAATGCAAACAGTGAGATCATTCAAAGAATTTAAAAAGATGTCAATACTTGTGTAGTTACGTTAATGCGCACGATTTTTATTTCCTATAGAAAAGTCTGTTTTCAACATTCTATTTTTCCTTGTTTGTTGATTTCTATGGACTACCCACTCGATGGACGACGATATTTAATTCGATATTGTATTTCCATTTCATATAGCAGATATTTGCTGTAGGTTCAATGGTTGATCGGTTTTACATTTACTCGAAATGTTTGTTCGATTTTTCAGGGTTTGGATTGTTGGATTACATACAAGAATATCCGCACAGTGTCTGCCTATTGTCTATACGCTGCGAATAAATCAGAGCATTGTGAGACTTCGTCGTTTCCATGCGCGTTTCGATGTAGACTAAACAACTTGCTTTTTAGCAAAAATGTACCGACCTCGATAAGTATATTTGCTTCCGTGAATCAAAAGTAAACAAAACTGAATGGAATTAAAAATATTTTCTTCGATCGTATTATCTCGGTAGAGTTCTGAATTCTAAACTATGTGATGTGTTATTGAAAGGAGCCTTAGTTTCAGTTTATTTTACTACGTATATTTGCTTTTAAAGCCGTTCTCAATCAAAGCATAAAAAACTAGATAAAGCCAAACGAACCTATAATTTAAAACGTGATCCGTGTCGTAAATTACTTAAAGACTTGTAAACCTCAGACGCTTCGCTCCGGACAGGCAAAGCCTTGCGCAGCAAAACAACTAAATCCGAAAAAACCGTCTGTGACCGAGAGCCCGAAACGTCCCCGCTATTTCCTCCCCTCATAAATCACTCCGTGCGTCAAACTAATGTATATCGGTAAGTAGCAATAGCCCTCGAAGATTCGTCCAAGTGCCTCGGTCTCGAAGGTTCCGGTGCAGCTGGCGTCGCCGGTGGCATAATGTCACGGATCGAAGGCAGAAAATAGGCGCGAAAGGGTTACCGGTCGAGGCGCGCGCTGTCCCCGATTTTCCAGAGACTTTCGAAACCCCTCGAGAAGAGGATTTACAGCCTGTCCTTTGAAACAATGGGAACACGCTCCGGCCAGAGATTGCTTTATTACACGCTCGGCCGCGAACTGGCTCCGCGTATAACTTCGCCGAAGTGTTAAAGGTTACAATCGCATCGCGCATTGTCATAAAGTGGGCATCGGGCGAAAGTTGGTTTATTGCCAGAGAGGAGGAGGATTGCTCGTCGCGCTCAGTCCCGATGTAAATGCTCCACGTACGATCACTATTTCGGGATCCTGACGAGCACAGGCTGGAAACGTTGTCCCGCCACTCCGTTATCCGTCCGTCTATGGATAATTTAAGGATTTATGCGATCCTTATTTATGCGATTTATGCAATTGTCCAGTCGCCGATCGAACGATCCAGTCGCTTGTTTCGAAAGTCTTTCGCTCGCTGATTCATCGAGTGCAGGAAAAATCGAGGTCGCGTGCGCGAAAGACCGCCTTTGTTGAGACAATGCTCTTGTTGGCCCGAGCATAAAGCCTCGAGGAAAATGTCAGATATTTATTTCGGGACCTAGTGAATTTACACATTGACGGTGACAGATTGGTTAAGGATAACTCCAGTGAAAGCGCCGATAAAATGACAGAACGGTGACATAATCGTTCGTGTTACGGTAAGGAAGTTTTATCGGATTTATTCGATCAGGCCAATCGAAAGAATTGTGTTAGGGGGTGGCTAACGCACGGCAATGAAATGACGGTCGTAAGGCGAAGACACGACTCGGAATTGAGTTACCTTCTCGAGCTCGAACTCTCGTATCCTGTGAATGGAGCCGCCGATGGCTTTCTTCATTAAGCTCATTCTGACGGCCGGTCGTCGATCCTGCGCCACGGGCTCGAATGGAAGCCAAAAGTCGGGATGGCGTTTAACAATCCGGTGTGGTTGACGCTGAGACCGCGAGGCTCACATTCTGTCATTTCGCGGTGGACGCTCTGTCGAACTCTGCCCTGAACAGATTGAAAGTGACTCTGTTACATTGATCTGGCCGTTCCATTACCGGAAAAGAACGGTCCTTTTCAGCTACGCTGCTCCACATTCCGGGATTCTGTTCGGAACAAGACAAACACGGCCATTTCCGCATTGTTATGCAGCAGACATTTTTTACGCTACCATAGATTTTCACAACTTTTGTATGATCATAGATAAATTGTATTGTCATATACCGAACAGAAATGATTATAAATATTTTTCTAGATTTTATATTTTTATGGATTATAGGTTTCTTTATTGTTGGATACCGAGCGAATTGAATCGGACACTTTTGCATTGTTCAAATGCTTTACTTCTAGGTTTATCATAACAGATTTGAGACAGCCCTACGGCGCCTAGACAGAATGTTTGAATTTGCACTTTGAATGAGATGTTTACAGTTTTTACCTCAATGTATAGCGTTGGTATGTAGTAAACGGAGAAGGGGCATAGATTACCACCCCGGTGTATTTGGAGTCGAAAACAAATGACTCACTGTGGACAGTGAGACAGACCTTGATAACATGGTTGGTCGTCAAACGGTATACAAAGTAACCACTTCGTTAATTACAAGGAAGAAAAGTTGAGTATAGAGCAACTTCTTCTACGCCTGATTTTAATGTTTTCGAATGATGCGGCAATGTTATGAAATTTTTCCAATGCTTATTCGAAATAAGGTGTGTATTTTCTAACGTGCATTTTCATGAATTTTGTTCTATTGTAAATTGTATCGCTATACATCGAACAGAAACGATATCGATCATTTTCTTAGGTTTCTTATTGCTATACACTTCGTTACTTACAGAGGAGAAAAATTGAATAAAGATTTGTGTTTTAATCGTATTAACGATTTTAATAGATTAAAATCAATGCGACAGTGTTCCGAAATTTTTTCGACCTTTTTAATATATTGTACCGTTTTCATTCGTTTTCGTGATAAATGTGAAAATCTGCAGGCCAATTATAATGCATTTGAAACGAACAAGATTGTCCTATAAAACAGTTCGCATGCTATGTTTTAAGGTTAAAATTTTCGTGAAAGTTCATTGTTCATATAATATAAAAATGTTTCGACGAAATACTCAATTAATAATTAAACTTACTAAAATCTGTTGGATTATAAATACGGAACCGTTATAATAATCTTATTGTCCGAGAGAAGGATCAAATCAAATTTTCTGGAAACCGTCTCTCGAATCAAGATAAGAAGCGTGTATCGAATGTGTATCGAATGTGTAGATATTTTACATTTATTGCAAAACTCAGATTGTTGGGCCAAGCCATAACAGTCCAACGATACGAAGGGGCTCCAGTTTTCTGTCCAGTGTTCTAAAGTCAGTTGCTGCTAAAGATTCGTTCAGTCAAAAGCTTACTCACGTGTCATGAAATAAGAACATATTTTTCACCAGAACTATCAATATACGTTTCATCTTACACTCATTTCCAATAAAATCTGTGTCACAAATGTATACTGAATAGTTATTAAAGATCTACGCAATATGGATATTAATATGGACTGTATTGTATGTTATATAATAACATGGATCCTAAACTTCACTCATGTATAATATGGATATCAATATGCATTCTACGATGTACAATAACATGGAGCATAAAATTGTTACTATGATGTACAATACAAAGCATAAAATTGATTCTACGATGTACAATATCGATATTAAATTGGATTATACATTGTACAATACGAGTTATAAACCGAAATGAATTTTACGGTATACAGTATAGATATTAAAATGGATCGCATGATGTACGATGCGGATTAAATAAAATGTAACGGCATAACGATTACAAAGCAACGCAACAGTTCTAAAACTACCAGAGAAGTGTCCAAAGGCAGACTTTCGGTGCAAATAAACGCGCGGTACTCGTTCTCAGTTCTGTGCAGCGTCTCTGTTGCTGAGGATTTGCCAAAGCTCGCGAAACGCTGCTCGCGCCGACGGATAGGAGAATTTTGGACGAGCATACCGCTCGCGTCGTTTTCTAACAACAGAATCCTGTCGAGAATTAAAGCGTTTGCCAAGGCGCGGGTCGCCCGCGCGAGGGGGCAAAGTTTGTCGAAAACCACTTAAACCGCGATCTCGTGCTCGCGTTTCCGCAAAGCGGGGTAGAGTACGTTTTGGATAATGCGCCCTTTGCGCCGGTCGCGGGCAGCAACAACGCGTTTCCGTAGAGTTACAAAGCTCGCGAGCACTCCGAATCGTTGTTCATGACCGAGCGCAAAATGTTTGGTAAAAATGACGTCTCCGCCGTGGAGAACCTGGCGGAAACAACTACTTCGACTGGGAGTGGATAGATACATTTGGTGCTGGGGTGTATCGCGCTGCTGAAAAGAATCAGCCCCGACGTTTGATGTTCGGCTACTTCCGATGGAGAACGCGGTTTCGCGATACGAAACATGGCGGCCGCATGAAACATTCATGCGGGGAGATGGGAAAAGCATCGATACGCGTTGAAGGGAAACGCGAGCGAAAAGCCGGAGACATGAAAGAAATGCAAAGAGTGTGAAAATTTTTCGGGAACACTCTGCGGAGATGAGACGAACGTGTCCAACGAACAAAAGGATTTTAATAACAACCACGGAAGGAGATAGCGGAGCGTATGTTAGTTAGTTATCCTTAACAAAGCGTCGGTTTTAACCGTATTCGGTTTGAACGCGGTGGGGCCGCCTCCTCGTCGATCGAAGGGTTAATGGACTTTTAGCGTAGAACTTTTAATTATAGCAGATCTGGGTTACAGTGCTTCTACGGCATTCGGGAATGATGGTTGTTATTCCGGAGTACACGTGCCGCGGACGGAAATAGCGTTACAGGTTCCCGGACATAATTCGTGGTTGTGTATTATCCCTCGAAATAAATGAGTGGCCTCCGTGTAATTCCACGTACGCGGTTGTTTCTTCTCTAAACAGCTTTGCCCCGTATTTTCGAATTGCGATAATTGTTGCGCAAGTTGGACAACGAAACGCCGCAAATCTCGGCCGGCGCACACACACACACTCGCAGACGGACCGCTTCATTCGCCAAATTGCGGCGACTATATCGGTCTCCTTTCTCTGAGGTTCGACTTCATACCGTTTCGACGAGGGGAATTTACTAAATACCAGAATTCCCTGCGGAGAATGAAAAATTCTATTTTAACCGTCGAGCTCTGTTCTAGTTTCAATCATGGGGGCCATAAGTTACAGTGGACTTTTTCGAAACAGCATCGAGCGCTGCTTTTAGGAACTTAGTTAACTGGATCCGTAGAAAAAGAAAAGTCAATTCTTACCAAGGAGTACGGTGCTACGCTTCTTTTCACGTATGGAACAGTTTCGGCACGGATCACACAAGCTGGCGCACTATCACGGCACACATTGGTCACTTTCCTCGGACTTAATCATACTGCGATTCACAAGAGCCTCCTTCGATTTTCGAGCACTCACTCGCGCACTTCTCTGGCACTCCGTTCCAAGAATTCGCTTGTGCCACAATTAATCAATCGGAAATGTCAAAGCGGTTCGGGAACGGTCACCGCGAGTGAATTGCGAGCGAATCGCGAGAGGTCCGCGAGCGGATCGCGGCCGGATAGAAGCGGAATGCTTCCTCGATCGGATCGAGAGACCGTTCAACGAGCCGTGGCTGTGTCCGCCGGGATTTGTGATTTCACCGCGACTCCCGTGTTCGCTGCACTCTTCGAGTGTCTGCAGTATTTATAAAACACCGACCGGAAAGCGCTACTGGCGAGCTGATTTTGGCGCCGAGCCGGCTTGGCCGCGCGCTGACGCCTCGACGCGGACGTCGCTGTCGCGGACGTCGCCGTCGCGGGCGATCCTCGTCAGGACCGTGGATTGCTAGGGGATCGCGTGTTTCGCATGTTTTCGAACGTGGATCGACGCTGATCACCTCGTCAGACAGCCTCGCATTTTTCCACGGATTCGCGCGGCAGACGTGGCTCGTCTCGCGGCCCCGGGAAATTTATACGTCTGCGTCGCGGCGCGATGAGCTTTCGGCGTGTTTTATGGGAACGATGAGTAATTCGCGAGTTATTTTCACTCGGGAAACCAGGGCTTGGGAAGATAATGGGGCCGGGATGGTTCGCGAGGAGGAGACAAGCGAAACGAATCTCTTAATTGAACTTCTTCGCCGCTATTTCGGCCGACAGTGATTTATTGTAATTAGTGCGATATAATATCCGATTTGCGGACCTTGGCGCATTTATTTGGGAAAGTTAGGGTAATCAGATCTGACGAAGAGTAATGCGAAAAGTTGGGTTCAGTATGATGGAAAAATTTCTGCTGATTATGGTATCTTAGTCTTCCAGTCGAGGAATCGTTTCCATGGGGATGGAAAATCGTTCACAATTTTATAGCGTCCAACTGTGCAGAGATGTTTCTTTGCGAATGTGATGTGCGATGTATCTTGATAACTTACGTTCTATAGCATAGTAGTTGTGAACGCGATTGTTGCATCTCAGGTATACGGACTCTCAGTTTGGTGGGAGTTGTCTGACTCGCGAAAATATTTGGGTGAATTGCGTGGCGTTCGTGGAATTTGTATAGCCCAATTTCGGTGAATTTATAGTCTTGCGAATCGTCATTGACAGTAGAAGTGCTTATTATTCGGAATAAATGATTCGAAACTTTTCGGTGATTATTCGGAGTCTGCGCTTTATCGTTATATCGTTATATGCTTTCGACTGGTCTAAATAATTTGTAGAATATCGAATTAGTCATTTATTATAGGGTCTCATGTATTAGTTAAAGAAATAATGAAAGCCCGGCACGCTGTTTAAAATTCTTCCACGATTGAGTTATCCAGTACGCTACTGACCTCTGTCAGAATTTGGCAGAACCGACTATGTCGTGAACTGTAGTATTATCATACATGCACACGTTGCACCATGCATAAAACCACGGTTGATTGTATAGGGATAAATATAACATCACGGATAAGATGTAGGAATAGATTTAATATGTAATCATAGACGAGATATACGAATAAATAAAATATTTTATGGGATTTTGTGCTTTCGAATTTAACTGTCGTACCTACTGGATCCTTATTACCGATTTTAGCGCCCTCTTCGCAGACACGGCGATCAGCTGAAACACTATTCAACGAAGTAGGATTAAAGGTAAAAGAATGTACTTTCCGATAGATCGATTGTGATTTGAAAATAATTAGGATAGCATACTAGAAATGTATATAAGAGGTTTATGATAAATAGAAGAGTTTCAAAAAGATTATTTATTATGCGTTCTCATTAGAATTTGTATATAGATTATGATTTCGTTCCTGCGAATATTTAGCCCTTGACCTTTAGAAACATTTCAACCTTGAAATCATTTGTCCCCTGGATACATTTAGCATCGACAAATTTAATTCGTAAATTTATTTTTTCTATCTGTTTAATATTCATAACAATTTCTTTTGCCAGCCAAGTGTTTAAACAATTTCTAAACTACCGTCTTACAGAATTTCTTTAATAAAAACAACTCATAGAAGTCGAAATATTGAGTAAGTCTGAAAGAATTTTGTTATCGAACTTTCACTGATACATAAATATTTTCCAGCTCTTTAATATTTATAATAACTTCTTTTACCAGCGATGCTGATAACCACTCCCTTCCCTATCTCGCCATTAATTTTTTCAATAAAAATAACTGATAGAATTAGTAATACCTAGTAATTTTTTAAAAGATGGATCAATGAAATGTTTCAATTAATTAAACTCTTATTTCAAGGGAAAAGAGGTCTCTCGAGAAGCGATTCAATGGAGTTTGTAAGATTGGTATCTACATAGAAGTCAACTGAGGGCAATGAAAACTGAGACGTTAAATCTATTTATATACCTTGTCTGTGTTATCATATCATCCCGAATTATACCAGCAGAGTACACAATTCGCAAACTAGATCCGTGCAAAATTCCTTGAACCTCTGTCGATAACCCTGCGATTTCTTCCGTCGTGTTTGATGGTCCCTATTTTAACTGATTATAAAAAACTCAAAAATATAACATATGCAGTATAACATTGTAATTTTACCAACAGTTATACTATCCATTGTATCAGATACAAGAGAACTCTAAAACTTGCTTCCACATCAATTTTCTAATTATGCATAGAATTCTATTCAAACAACATATTTCTCTTTATATACCTAATATAAATCGACACAGCGCTTGCATCATTTTTCGAAAAATTACATGTAAAACGAACATGTTTGCCACTCCTGTGTTTACAAAATTATTATTTCACCTTACATTTTTTCATTCATTCGCCCCTCTCAGTCTTATTCGTTTCATATTATTGCTTCATTTCCTAAATATTTAATTCCACATAAAAATGATCAAAAATATGGAAACAGCTCATCCTACATCGTAAGCCCACATAATTCACCCTTCGAAGCTACGTATTCCTAACTCCCATAAACGCCAGCTATAGATTTCCAAATGACCGTCTAAAAATATCGAGCAAATCACCAGAGAGAAACGTGCGACCGATGCACGGCGGACCGAAAGCAACGTTACAAATTCAAATTTCGCGCGGCTTCGCGTCGTTGGTAGTGCTCGGCACGCGGTCGCAGATGGCGCCACGGTGTCGTCGTTAGCAGCGGCGCAGGTAGCTGGCAGCTCGAGTCCGCCGAGTCTGTTTCCTCAGCTTTCCCGTGTCACGGTGTCGCGAGCGCGTCTGTCGTCGACGCTCGCGGTGTCCGTCGGTTTTTATCTAATCGGCTGCAAAGAAAATACGATTCGGCAAGTGTACGAGCACCGGTCGCGAGCGATCGGTCAGTGGAGAGCGTGCGTGGTGTGCGCGAGAATTGGAACGGTCGCCCGGGTCCGTGGAACGCGGTGGAAGAGGACAAGGCGAGACGACGACAGGGCCTAGCCGAGAGACTGTGCGAGACGAACTACGGGACGAGTCGAAGCGAGATAGACGACTTGGGGGTTAGAGAGCGACAAACGGGGATAGTGTTCTAGAACTAGTAAGAGAGAAACAGAGCGAGCGAGAGAGTGAGAGGGGGGCAGAGGAACGGAACACGGCAGGAGCGAGAAGAAGCTAGAAGTGTGTCGGGGCAGTCCGGCGAGGAAGGAGCAGGGAAATCTTCCTTTTCCTCTTGCGAACGGATCGAAGGGGTCAGAGAGTCTGCGGGTGGGCGGGGTACCGAAACAGAGGAGAGAACGCTCGGAAGAGGTGAGAGATCCAGTCCAAGAAGGGTGCCAAAGAGTCCCTCCGTGGAGGAAAAGCATCGTGTCGACGAACGGGAGTGCGAGAAAGAGACAGTGCGGTGCCGTGTAAACATACATCCCATTGCCGTGAGTGCGTGCGCGAGAGTGGCAATCAACGACAGTCCGACGTGGTTCGCGGTCGCCGTCGGAAAGTTTGTTTGCAGTTGCCATCCGTCCTTGCCGACGGGTCCGGTGCCGTTTTCGTGCGTCGGGGACGAAATAGCACACGCCGACCAGAAAATCGGCCGAGCAACGGTCCCAAGTGCCGCGGCATCAATTGTCGCGGCGTTCGAGCACGCGTATGAACCTGTGTCACAAATGACAGTCGATCGGACGGGAGGGAAAGTCAGCTGCTCGCTGGATTCGTCTGTCTAGCGGCGTAACCGGTAAGTCAAATCATTTCCAATTCGATTCCAACGGTTTAGTGGACTCTCCTGTAAAAATGGCTCCTGACGTTTCTCTTCCTATCTTCTTTGTGTATCCACTCCCACTCTCTCTCTCTCTCTCTCTCTCTCTCTCTCTCTCTCTCTCTCTCTCTCTCTCTCTTGCTCGCTCACCCTCCCTCTCTTGCGATGTTCCCTATCTTTCTCTCTCTTACTCGCTTTTCACCGATCTCTACTCTCCGCCTTGCGGTATTCCTGCACGTAAATCGACCGTCGGATTTTCTTGATTCTGCAGGGTTCTTCGTCTCCTCTCTTTTTCAGGTGGTCATACTGTATGCGTGTGTTCGTGCTCAAGTGTGAATGGAGCATTGTTTCTTAAAGTTTTCTGGGTACGGTAAAATATTTACAAGGATGTTACGTGATACGAGGGAGTAAATATTATTTTGTTGCGTACTGGAGGCACTTGCTGCGGAGTGACCAATTGCTGTATCTTTGGTTTCTATTAGGGCATAATAAACTTTCTATTTATCGGATAAGTGATATTAAATTTTGTCATTTAAAAAGAGAAAGTAATTAAATAAAACGTAAGCGGTTGATCACCTCCACAATTTCAGCTCCACTAGTCCATTCATTCTGGATACAATGTGAACTCGTTGGTTGGGAATGTTTTGAATAAGAAGTTTGGCCATTGATAGCTCGACACGCGGCACTCGATGACCCAACCTAGACGGCACAAGTGCGTATTTCACAATATATCGAGTCCATATTTAGTTTCATTTAGTACCTGAAAATTGCCCGTTGTATCTCTTGGAAGGATGGCATGAAAATATCTGCCACCTCGTACCACGTAGCCTCCGTACGAGCGTTTTGTTCACGGCTATAAAACTTTAAGAGATA
This sequence comes from Augochlorella aurata, assembly GCA_028455555.1. Lineage (NCBI taxonomy): Eukaryota > Metazoa > Arthropoda > Insecta > Hymenoptera > Halictidae > Augochlorella > Augochlorella aurata. The sequence continues at coordinate 12,525,715 of CM052168.1, read as the reverse complement.
ATGATCCGTTTATACACAAGCGTGGACACGCTGTATGCTTGTGTTTGACGTATCTGCGAGGCTGTCGGAATTTTAGCGAGCGTCGCGCGTGCCACTGACAGGTCTTTAACTATCGGCCGATACGTGATTCGTTTATAAACATTCCGGACCTACCCCGTGCAATTCGATGTGCTCAGCCCGAACCAGATGACATTACTGCGAATTGTTCAGGACACAAGTTGCATAGCAAGAAAAGATCCTTCGTTCTTGTAAGACAGCTTCCGCCATATTTACTTCTTGTGGGTACATAACCTAACACGACCTTGGGGTGCTTGAGGTAGACAAATAGACGAGCGAACTTTCCCAGGATTCGATGGTTTCCCACGATAGCTGGATTAGAATAGCCAGAAGTTGTTTGATTTATTAATTTATGCGGAATGATCCATCGATAGAGAAATGTTGATGAGCAGAGGCTGTCATGCGGTAGTTCTTGGTGCGTTCTTTAGTAACGAAGTTGCAAGAGAATCGAACCTCGAATAATTAAGGACAGTTCTTTGCATTTTCAATAATTTTTATATTTATATTTGATGGCAATTTGGAAACTTTATTCTTTTCCAAGATTTGTAAGGAAGTCTGTTTTCATCAATATGTCAACATTTATCCTGATAGTATTAATCAGACTTTCCATGTTTTGTCTGTATTAACGCTAAACGTAATAAGCAAGGGTCAAATTAGCCCTTCTAAAATTTACTTTAAAATGAAGGAGAAGTCAGAGATATAAGAATAAAAATAAATGTCTGATTATTTTATTATAAATCAGGAGATATATTGCGAATTATTTCTTTTAATAAATACGTTACGTTTAGTGTTAAAAAGGAATTACAGGAGATGAATTGTAGGTTAAAAATTGATTGAAACATCCTTAGGTAACGTGCTGGTACAAGCCAAGTTGCTTTCACCACCTACAGTGAAATTTTTCACAAAGAATGTAGTCCGTCGGCAAGAAAAATTAGCTCATTAGAGGGTGCATAATCAAACGGGGACAAATATCGAATGTTCTGAGCTTGTATTCAGGTCCCCGGATGTTTCAGCGTTCTCCTGTAACATTGTTAATAATCGAAAACGAAGCGGCGCTTCGACGAAAATATTCGGCCCACCGCATCCGCGTGCCTCGGAAACTGGCACAAAGTAGCAGGAGCAAACGTATCGAAAAACGCGAGCCCAACCTCTTTTCCTCGAGCCTCGGTTGAAGCATGCCTTCTGAATGGCACAATTACGTCGCTTTATTTCCAAGTCTAATTCATTATCATTGAAATGCCGGTCTGTTTTATTTGCGCGCACGCAAAAACGATGGTTCCGTTCCTAGCGAGCCTGGCTCCGCATAAATAAACCGTGTCCAAGAGTTTGCCATCGAAATAGCGCTTTAACAGTCCGCGCTGGAAAGGATGCAAATCGAAACACGAAGCCGAGTGCAGCCGGGAGGCACGGAGCGAAATGATATCGTTGTATCCGAGTAACGAACAAGTTAGATCGCCTCACGCTCCGCGAATATTTCAATGCTAAGGTCGTCCGATGACTGGTTCCTCGGGCAATGGGTTACAGAATGTTCCAAGCTTGGTCTTCCGTGTGGCTAATTAATCGCATTAATATTTAACGAGATGTGGAACCGGTTCTTGCCTCTCGGGGACACGATTCACCGAAAATTGTCCGTTCCGTAGCAAGTACTCGCGAGCCTTTGAAATATTCCAAACTCTCGTGCTTTTGAGATAGGTTTGTTCAGTCAAAGAACGCTGTTCTTTGTTTCCATAGAATCTACATTGAAGAATCGACAAGCATGAAAAGTATAGGCAGTAGTTTTCTGTTTCTTCTGGAAAAATAGGAAATTATATAGTTCAAATAGTAGCTGCGCATACTGAATATCATCAAGTTCGCAGGATCCGACGATCTGAGAGGAGTGACCACTGTGATCGATTATTGGTGAAATTCAGCAAATAACATTGATTCCACGGGACCCTTTGGAGTGTCAGTCCGCAAGTTAATTACGACAGTAGACGAATCCTTGGGAACTACGGGGAGCCACTTCACCGGAAGTGGACGCAAGGACAATCGCTCGTCCACGTGAACGTGAACAAAAGCAGAAAAGGGGTCCTCAATGCTTCGATCGACGGGTTAACGAACCACTGAAATGTTAATGCCTCGTTACGTCACGTTCGTTTACCGCCGCCAGAGAAAGGGGTCAAAGCGATGGAAGGAGGCGGCGGAAAAAAAGAGTGCGAGACGACTAAAAACGGCGCGGCACGGTACGCTATCGTGCAGATTACAGAGTCGCCGTCTCGAACGTCCTTGTTCACTCCCCTCCCGTATTTTCGCACCTCGGTTATCGTGGAATGCACGCGTGCACTTGGTCGCCGGCCGCACCCGCTCGGACGCTTCTAATCGCCCTGCTAATTAGCCCCGAGGTCCGAGGCGAGAGTAACCCCACCCTCGCCGACCCGCAGAGTTTCCGCGTGTCGAAGCCTCGAGGAATCTGCTGGTAACGGTACGCGACCGCTACCTGTTACGCACCCGTCCCCGGTGCGTTTACATTGCGCATTACCGTGGGTTATCGTCTATGAAATCGAAACTCGACGGGACCTGTGTTTGTACCACAAGCGTCTCTTCCTTTCGGACGATTAAGAAATAACCTTCCCGCGACACGAACTGTTGCGCAATCGTCGCGTTTTCCTTCTTTCGCCTCGACGCTACACAGTGGACGGAAAAATCCTCAAAGTTAAATTCTTGAAGTTTCATGTTTCGAACAGATTTTTGTATATGCTAGTGTCAGCTTGGTTTTAAGGAAACTCGAAGACCGATAGCCCCACGTTACTTTCAGTTAATTTATGGTAGGATCAGGAGTTCGACGTAGCTGTTCGAGGCGTAGTTCCGTCAACGGACAAACCCCAGATGGTGGCTAGCAACACGAAGTTCCGTTCGATGGAATGTACTCCTTGACACATGTTTAGAAAGTTAGGTATCTTTATGCAGACGACCCGAGGCCATAATGTCGTCTTAAAGAATGAGGGTAGTTTTCTTGAAGGATCTCGCCACGAAGTGGGGAAGGTACAAAAGCCTTTTGATAAGAGGACTTAGGACTTACGAATTTTGTTATCAAAATTATGGTAGTGTGAGTGAATGAGGTAGGGTGGGAGGGTGGTAGGGAGAGAGAGAGGTAGGAATATAAAATTATGCTCTGCTATCTTTGGACATTGAATTCAGATCACATGCAAAAATTTCGATTTTCTGACTGAGACGCTCTGTCATGATCAAATGAAAATTTTATACGTCGTTTGCAAGAAACAGAAGTTGCATAACTTCGTCTTTTTTTAATTAAGCATTTTAGTTGGAAATAGCCAATGAGGACTTCTGGATTTTTCCGATACATTTTCCAAAATTATCTTCTATATTACGTCCTTGTATTCTTCTATATTACTTCACAGGGTGTTAAAAAAAGCATTCAATAGTTATATAGGTATATAGTACACACGGTTTTGAGTAAAAAAAGCCTTAGTAAATATAGGCCGAAAGGTCAACCGTTTCTGAGATATAAACATTTTTGCTAGCGTCATGATTGATAATAATTGTAATATCGATGCAACTGTGTAATACCGACCGATTCTCGATGAAATCTATTGTCAACAATTGAATGAGGACATTCAGAATGCGATTTCTAAACACTGAAGTAAACTATCGCATGCGATGGAAGCAAGTGTGTCAATCATGATACTAGCGAACAGAAATGTTTATATCTCAGAAACAGTTGACCTTTCGACCTATATTTACTAATGATTTTTTATTTAGTACAGTCTGCCTTATATACCATAAAATATTGAGTGCTGTTTTATGAATAGTACCTTGTATGAGAACCGACAGTGTCTGTGAATGCAAGACGAAGTTCGCCCTGACTCGTCACTCTGGAGCTTCCAGTCGTACAATAAATACGTTCTTTATTCATTTTTCAAAACAAAGTCATAATTGTATTGAGAAGTATTTCACAATGTTTTATTTAATAGCCCACTTTCCAATAAGAACTTAATGTAATTCCTACAAACTATATATGGTCATTCGAAAAATTTTATAAGGGTGACATGTAAAGTATTGATTCTTTAAAAACGTTCATTTAATGTGTTTAAACGTTTATTTACTTAACGTTGACATAACCCTGGCACTCGGTCCAGATCTCGTTGTCTACTAAAAAATTATTGCAACTGTTAAAAACTTTTTAGAATAGAATGGCCGACCAGAAAGTAAAGTTCTTCCTGTCTTCTAAAACATGTACAAAAGTCTTCTTTTATCAAGTACCACGATGCCTTTCAAACCTTCAGTTCGCAAAATCTTGCCTTCAACTAACACCTAGCATTTCTTAATGTTATTTTTCAATTTCTGAGGAACATGTTCAGCAGCGCTTCCACGCCAGGCCATAAGTTTACAAGACGCGGGAGAAAGTTTCGATTAAAGTTACAAGTTGTTTTGATGGTTGGTCCCACGCGGATACGTTTCACGAGGTTGCTCACCTTATTTTGAAGCTATTTATGGAATTGCACGAAGCAGCTTGTGATTAGGAAGAGTCGAACCGCGGCAATTAGGAGCGTTGTACTCTTCCAGTTCGAACACAAAGAAAACGAACGCGTTTCAATCGCGCAAATACTATTCTCTCTCCGAGAAATGCTCCCGTACTCGGATTGCCGTGCACAGTACATACGCAATGATCTATGTTCACGTCATGGCATAATGCTTTTTCGCTCCATTATTGCTGCAAAGATGCATAGCTGCGCTCCAATTTCCGATCGGCGGAATGTCTCTCATTGCAGTCTAGTGATCGGAGAATCTGGCGCTTTTACTGTATTTCTGATGGCTTGGGGAAATATTATTCTTGGCTCTCTAGTCGGCATTATATGGGACGGCTGATTTTGGATTCATTTTCATCCCAGCGAGATTGATCCGAACGGTGGACTTGTCTAAGCCACTACAATCGCACATAAAAGTGTTTCGCGGTTGGCGTTCGAATGAAACCATTTTTCTCTGCCAAGAACTACTCTTAAGTAACCGATCGATTGTCTTGGCGATGTTCTAACTTCCTGTCGGAGGATTGATCTTTTAAACTATCGAACTGCTACATTATTCAGTGTAAGTGATCATTAGACTGCGTATTTTATGGACTTATGGCATGAATATGTAGGTGAGATTTAAAACAATGAAAATATAAGAATTTAAGGACTTCTTTATAGTATTTTTAATTCACTGAATTTCTTTAAAAACGGAAGAAATTTCTGCTTGTCTCAGCTTTGTTGCGATCGATGAACATAATTTTTATTTTACATAAAAATCTACAGTCTAGTGATTACGTTGGTTTACTTAAGGATCATCAGAAGGAAATCAGAAGTAGTATGAAACAATGTATTTATACATTGTTATAAAACAATGTATGAACATTGGTCGCGTTTAGAGCTCAGTAGTTCTCGTACTGAAAAAGAGTCTTCATAATTTCAACACTTTGGAAATAAAAAATACAAGACCAAAAATTATTGTGAAGCTTTTATATACCTGTGAATAACTCCGTAATGCTTACTCCAAAGGGTTTTCCCGTTTGTTAAGTAAATAAATAAAGATCTATCGAATGTTCAGATTTTTTTGGCTCGGCGACCATTGGTCCATCGCGACTACATATTCTCGCCATAAGGGTCACGCATGAATCAGAAAACCGTTTGACATCGATCCCATATCCATTTCTGGCATTACACGCGCGAGCATCGTTTAACTCGATCCTCGCAGGACGACGATAAAACGGTCGAGCGATCGTAAAAATCGACGAAACCCATCGAACGCGTCGGGGCGCCGATAATCCGTGCGAAGCGCGCGTAATATTGCGTTCTACATAAACCGCGACACAATATACGTTTATCGTGGCGACTAGCTTTTTTTCCGCGATTGGAGTTTGCATTCTCGACGGCACAACGATCAGCGTTATCACGGTCGCAGTACGCAATCGACGATAAACCAGAGAACGTGTGCGCTCTCGCGTGGCGCAGTTCGCGTTGACGCGACTGGGTAATTAATTCATTAGGCGGTTAGCGCATCGGTCATTTCGCTTGTTTGTTATCGGTGCACAGCGTGCATATAAAAACTCGGTTTTATTCTTTGAGCATCTTCAATATCTAGTCGCATTTAGGATCGTAAGTGCGGCTATATGAACTGCTAGAATTGCTGAAAAAGAAATCAATGTAACAGCAGCACGTGCTCCGTGTTCACATTGTGATCTTAATTTTTGTCATGTAATCGAATGTTTTTTATAAGAATTAATTCGTATTTGTATTCTTCTTAAAAATTGAGCCGTTTAGAAGTTACGATATTTGTTCCGAACGCCTACATACTTGACGCGCCTCGGTAATTAATTCATTAGGCGGCCAGCGCAACGGTCATTTCGCTTACTTATTACAGGCGAGTCGTTGGCATTTCGCGACATCGGCGCGAATGAAATCCGAAGACACGCGAACACTATCTCTCTCTGCCTTTCGAGCGGACGACCTTTCCTGTAATGTCAGCGCTCTCCGCCGGGGGAACTCGTCTTCCCCGGTGAAATTACTGGCTAATGAAATTTTTTTGCCCGTCTCCGACTCCGGATTACCCGCGCACTCCGGTCTATTTCTGACTAATCGAGAGATCTGGAAATCAATTTACCGTGTCGTCGCAGAATCCGATCCGCTCTCGTTTAAACTGGGCCACCGGGCTGAAACATCCTCGGTTCGTTTAACAGGGGATACCAGTTCGAGAAAGTAATCGGGCTTGAACCTCTGGCTCTTCTTATCGAACAGATGCGCGAGATCGAATTTTTCAAAAGAAAAATTAGCAGAAGAAAACGTAGCTTTTGGAAAGAATGTTTTGTCACGTGTTTCACGACGTGATGACAAATCTCGGTATGGTAGCGCGAGGTTTCTTCGAAAGCTTGGTGTAAGAATGTTGTCGATTCTGTTTATTCATAATATCTTTTTTCGTACGTAGTGTGGGATGACAGAATTCTATGGCAAACCTGATGATGCGAGAAATAAGATCATTTGTGTAAGAGTCGCATGTTTGACACTCTTGAAAAGGGAAAAATTATGAAAAGTTTTTAAATAAACTCCTCTTTTTAACCACTTAGCTGTTGCGACCTAATTGATGAGCGTACACCTAAAATATGTTACAAAAAGTAAGCAATGTAGCAATGAATTTATACAGAATTTTCATAATAATTATTTATATTCCACTGCAATTGCAGTTTAAACAGCAAATTGTAACTACTTTTTATGCATGACGAGTATATTCGTCATAACAAAATGTCATTTTTTCATGACTCGATAAAAGCAGCTAACTGGTTAACCGTACATTATAATAGAAATCGTACGCAGTTTAAATGAATTCAATCATTTCGTTATAAAAGAATATATATATTAGTCACGTCACGGTCTTCTGAGATGATCTAGTACAATAGTTTAACATTGGAACTAGCGGAGGCGTTATAATGACTCACTTTAGACTTCAGGGTCTACAATCACGTCAGACATAAATGTGCTTCCATGGCAATTTACTGCTTCCACGTTTATAATAAATACACACATAATTATCATATAATGAAGTTAGGTGATTTTGACCATTTGGTATTTTCAGTGTGAACATTCAAAAGAGCCGTTCTTATAATGTGAATTGAACATTCCTAGAGAAAGCTAGTCTCGAGATACGAATCTAATTTGCTTTTCCAGCTAATTGGACTTGATAATTACCACCGTATTGTCTTTCCGCCAGAATGAAACGTGATTTTTCGAATCCTCCTGCATACAATTTCTAGTATCAAACTTGATTTCCAACAGAGGAGTAGGACATATTTTATTCGAATAATGAATACAATTTTATTCGTAGAATTTATTTGAAAGATTATTCGAAGAATTTATTTGATATTGTATTATTTGAAGAAAATATTTTATTTTCTTAGATATTGTTATTCGAAGAATTTCTTCGTGTCATTATTCAAATGAAACTTTATTCGAATAATGCTCAACTCCGATTTCTAAAATCCCCGAAACATTAAAAGTGATGACTTCGACCGGTTCGACAAGCGATCCAGCTACGTCACCCGTTACACAACGGTGGTGCATCGGGTACACAGGTGAAGCTATAAATCATTAGCCAGTTGCACGTATACAGTGTGAAGATCCGTATTCCTATTCAGCAACGGCATTATTGCCGTGGAACGATTCAGCTGACTCCGCACATTCGGCCGCCGTATCGTCGGGTGCCGTAACTTCGTCACGATCTTATTTGGCGAATTTCGCGGCCGATCGCCGGGGTGAAGTAGAGCGTCCTTGCGGTGAAATAGTCTACGAATCCTAATTGAATTACTTTCGATAATCCTACGTGTGATTCCACTGGCACGATCGGATTAGGCATCTCCGTCGCTACGTACCCAAATCCAATTTACTTCGGGTCCCCGATTATCTGTTTTCAGTGCGTGTCAGCATGTTGTAACATGGCGACTTCCTCCAATTTGAACACGATAGCAAACCGTAGGCCGATTCGAGCGCGCGACGACTCACCGATTAAAATATCGTATTGATAGCGCCGACTATCACTTTCGCGAATGACTTCTCTTCGGTTTTTCTGAGAAACCTTAGTAGCTACTCTCGATACACGCCCATGAACGCTATAAAATTTCTGCTCGTATCGTCGGCTCGCGAAGGAATGCGACTGCGAGCGGATATAGTGATTCATGCCGGGTTTAACTAGACGCGTTACGAACTGAGCGGAATGAATCATTCGAGGAAAGCTGGGCGCTATTGGCGGAGATGATTTTTACCGATTCAACCATGTATGACCAACGGGAAGTTGAGAACTTAGCTGTATTTGGGAACAGATCCATTAATACTTTGACTGCCGCTCCAACAACTTCAAAATTGCATAAAATTAAAGTACTTGATTTAATCAAATTAAAAGTGGCAAGTTAAGTTGTATAACACCAATTACTTTCCCAAAATTCTTACGTTTTATGGATCTTAAAAGAAAGGAAAAATATAATCAATTATCGTAGAAATTAATTTACAAATCTGAGCAAATCATTCTGTCACTCATAAATAGGTGACGCAACAGCCAAAACGTTAAAAAATCGAGAAAGTCACGCGGATAATATGGTCGATCTTGATGCATTTATGGCGTGCACAAAGTTGGAGAAATGGGGAAATGGAGAAATGGAAAGAAGTTAATTGTTGTTATAAGAAATCTTCTGATCAGAAAAAGAAGCGTTTACTTTATACAGGTTTTAATGAAATAGTCCTTAATTTTTATGCTTTTGTGTACGAAATTAGGAGAAGCAAAGAAACCTGTTCATTAAAAGATGTTAATGATGCCTTTATTTGATTATTCTCGCAAGAAATCTGCTTAGAGAAAGGAAGTTTTGCATTCTGTAAATTTTCATGAAATGCATTGAGAAAAGTTGATGGCATTTTTATTATATTATTGTCTAATGAAATCTTTTGTTGGAGAAAAATTCTAAATAAAAATTCTCCGAGTGCAGTGGGTTAAATTATAATTTTCAAATTGTGTCAGGCATAGGTACGTGACTGACGGGTCGCTGAAAGTGTTAAGTACAATGCAGAAATGTATGTGGGACATGCATTCGGGTCGCGGAGAATCTTCGAGCGAGCTGCGGGCTTATTCTCGAAAAGGCCCGCATTTCAGCTAATCTGTTACCGGAAGTGCTATTGCTCGCTTCTTATTTCAAAGAATTTCCGTCCGGGTCTGGCGCACAATGCCGCGGAATGATTTGCACGGTTCTCGCTCCCTCGGCGAATCGTTTGAGCCCGCGTATCTATCTTCGACGTTACAGAACCGCGACGCTCCGATAAAATAGTTTCTACTCGGCGAGGCGTGCCACCTGTTTCGCCATGGTGTTTCCACGGCGAAAAGTTTTATCTCCTCGACTGATAGACACTCGCGACTCATTATTCCGGCCGCGTAGGGAACGGAACCAGGTCAACGGGCTCGCGACGAGTACGCGTCTCGTGTAGGTGGATGCTGACGACAGGAGACGCAAATTGTTATCGGCAAAACGTCAAGTCCAATCAGTCGCAGCGAGATATTTGGGCGGATCGACGTGTTGTAGGTTTTTCGTGTCGATACGCCGACAGAAGCATATCGGAATAGAAACAGAGTCGTTGCCGTTCTGTTTCGGTCTGGCAAAAATCGACGGAGTCCTGGACAAAATTAATATGGCTCTGGCGGGTGGCCGAAAGAGCCTATGCCAGAACTATTGCTTGTAGAGAAGTACTTTGGAGGTACGGTGGAAGATCGGTTATTGGATTTTCAACGCAAAGATAGAGTATTTTATCCTGGTTAACTTACGAAATGTACGTCGTATTCGATTTAAAAAAACTCAACTTTCTATTTCGTACATAATTGTGCGATATATAACTAGACTAAGGATTTCATGTATTTATGACAATAATTAATAGGTCAAATACATTACGAGAATATGAGGATATTGGTATAGTACTCTCAACGTAGCTTTGAAACAAATCATAGTGCAATGGGTTGAATCAATACTAAAAGAGATCTTCATTATTGTAATAAAAGTTAAACATAAACTGCAATTGGATTCAATTTTAAAATGCGTTTATTCAAACTTCATCCAATTTATTTTATAATCTGTACGTGAATGGAAGTTTGCCTAAAGTGGATATTTTGTAAATGCAATAATTGTGAAAAGAAAAATCAGAATCGATCTGTCCAGCTTTAGTTTTAAAATGAAGGATAATTATTTGCGTAAAGACTGTAATGAATATAGATTGAGAGAAATCGATCTCTCCGACTTCGATTTTCGAGCAGAATGACGTCGTTTGTCGCCACTGTGCGCCGCCATTGCACAGGAATATCAGGACACAGGTAACCGGCCGATGAACGCGATAAAATTAATTAGGTACACGGTAATGGCAAGTTTCATAAGGTACCCTCGAGCGCATCAGAGCGGCCGGGAATCGAGATGAGTATGGCGGGCGCACTGCACTTGTTCCATATAGCCATTATAGCTATATTGCGGACACCTTGTAACGATATGGTGCACCGTCTTCCCGAGATATTCCCGCGCACGTAATTACCAGACGCGTGAAAATTGCTCGAAGAAATTCGACATTGTAAATCGCCGAAGGTATCTTCTTCAGGCGAAACTTTGCCCATCGATGACTGTACTGCGTATATAGTTGTCTACAGAGTATCGTCTTTTGAGTCGAGGTTACGAGACTTCTGGAGTGTGCAATCAACTCGACTGAAATTTTTAGTACGTTCATTTTGCTGCAATGAACGTTCCCGTGGTACCTAAAAAATGTTGAACGATTAGTATTGGAATTGAGTGCTCGTTGGGAATATAGGATTTTTCATTTTGACGGTCGTAATTACGTACCTCTGGATAAAATCGATGGCGTTTTTACTTCATATTAAATTTTTGGGAATATATGTTAAGTGGACGAATTCTTCTGTATAGTTTTATGGTATAGTTTTAATCATTCGCGTATTATGGAAAATATTTCCGTTAACTATAAAGGCAAATAAAATTTTATGTAGAATTAAATATTGGTGGAATTGATACGCGACAATTTCTATCGATATCTTGTCCACTACTTTGTTAACATTTCCTGGAAATATCGTTAACTGTTTCGTTGTGTTTGTCTAGTACACGTAGAAAACTATTTCCCATAATTTATTATTCCCTAAATAATTCTTCCAACGACTATTTTCATCGAACATTTTCTGCTCGATGTAGGGCATGCGGATAATTCTATTATAGGAAGTAAGTGGTGGAAACTGATAAAGTATAAAATTAGAAAGGTAGAAATATCGCGCAGATTAGAAGACACCGCAGTATCAATAGTTTGTTAAGAAATTGCTGAGCTGAACGGGACAGCTCCTTACCGCGATTTTTCTACATTGAGAGAATCCACTTGCGCAAGATAACGCTCGACGGCTCTATAAAAAGAACGATAATTAAGATATCTGTTACGGGGACGACGTCTATATGCACCGGGCATAAAAATACCCGGGGAAAGGTTTAATGCCTCTGAAATCCATGCGCCGATAACGCGGTACCACGGCATTAAACACGTAATCAATTATAAAGATGTTCACAGGGCGTAAAAGCTTTTTCCGCATACCGTACATTTTAATCGGGACAGTCGGTTGTCTGGCTGTACACCGGCAGCTCGGTAGAAATACACATAGTGACAGAGCAACTCGACCAAAAATAATGGTCGACTAACTTTGTAACCTAGACTGGCCTCGGGAGTAGACCGGCTCCATGTCCGCTTTTCTTAGAACCTAACCGGTGCGTACTTACGTTTGTCTGTCTGTGTCTGATCGGACAATATGGACGAGCCTGTCCGGCTATTATAGTTTTCAGGTAACATAATTGATAGTCAAAGAATCAACAGACCACAGAAAAAATAGTAGAAATGGACTAACAACCATTAAAACTACCGAACAGGTCGAAATTACTGATTCCTAATTTTTTCTTTCACAGTTACCGAAATTATGAAAATTATAAAAATTGATTTATTCAAACATATATTAATAGTTTGGGTAAATGTAATCTTGTCATTGATAAATAATGAACTAGTCACGCTTACGGCTCGGCAGCTCAAGTTTTATTGGAGTCCCTTTGATAGTCCTGTCAATAGTCCTGAAATGTCCTGTCAGGAAAATTTGATCGATTTTAACGTTTAAAGATCAATGACAGAAGAATGGAATTTGATTTCGATTTAAAAGGAACGAATAATATCTATATTTAACAGACTCTGTTTGGAATCTTCGTCACGTGTCGGGCGCGATTTATTTTTAAAATTATAAGTTCAGAAATAAATACGCCTCTGGCAAACAGTATTCAATGAAACAAATCAAGCGTCCATCATTATCAATATTTGCAATATATTTAACACAGGAAATGTTCGTGTTGACGGTGAAGACAGATGTATAAATTATAAAAGTCGACGTATATGAAGACTATTTTTATATGAAAATTAATATGGTTGTTTATTAACGAGATAGAGAACCGTTTTCAATTCATCCATTCACAAGTACTGAGCAACATTTTTTGGCAGTTTTTATCTTCGTCACTCAAAGTATTAAATAGGGTGTTAATAATAATAATATGCTACTTAATATTTATCATCTTAAGAGACTAGACTGTTAATCTTTATACGAAAAATAATCTCAGAATATTTAATAATTTTGAATAATCTTAGTTCTAAACAATACAATCAAATTATCAAATGCTTCTAATAGTGCCACTGTTTGGTGTTTCACCTATTCGTTTTACAAAAGTGTTTACAAAAGTAACAATAAGACATTTATTCTTATTTTTATCGAGTGTTATTGTAACATCTGCCTCAAGTAACGCATATATTGAATAAAAACTCATAAATGTATCTTCACAATCTGAATAATCGTAAATTAAAAAATTAGTGACCCATCAATTTAATGTTAATACTGTAATCATTTTCAAAGTGTGCCGAAATAATTCCGCGCATACGAATATTTTCCACCAGTGGCAACGGGAAACACGAAACAATTTGCCATCGAAGAAAATGGATTCGGAAAATCGGACTCTGGCCAAACACGATTTAATTATCGCGTCGTTCCATGCCGGATTCCGGCCGCGTTGACGTTCGTTACAAAGGTTCGACGTTGTTTCTATTCAACAATAATTCGACGGGAATTACCGCGGCAGATAATAATAAGAGCGATGGAAACGAATAACGCCGGCGGTATTTGTTGCAAGTGAAAACGGTCAGCAGTGGTCAGACACATTAGCCAGTTCGCTACAAAGGCACGTTTGCTCGACGGATTCGCAAAGTGGATCTCCTCGGGACGAAGCTGCGCACGAGCAAATTGTATTTCGCGTTTCAGGCTTGTTTTCGCGTACACAGTCTAATTGACTTCATTCTGGTCGCTTCTGTGTCTTTTAATTGGACAGCTTTTACCTGTGGACGATACCGTCGGTCTGTTCGAGATTCGTCGGGCTTCCGTCGAAATGAATCGACGTTTCGCGGAATTATTGTAAATACTGCTTCCCGTGTTTAACAACAATTATAAATTCCCACCGGCGGGAAGGGGTGAGAGGATTCGTTTTACGTCATTATTCAGTAGACGGGTAAACAAGCTTGTTAAATCGCGTATGGATGGACGATCCAGTCGTATCCGAAGAAAAATAAATTCACTTGTTACACGTACGCTTATGTAAGTGCCAGAAGGATTACGCGAACCGTATCGGCGCGTTACGAAAGACGCCGCGATGCCGACCGACGACGCCTTCTCACGAGATCCCTTGGAACACGATTGGCCGCTGATAGAACCAACCATTGAACCAATTAAACTTTCGAGAAATTATAAGTCGAGAGAGCTAGCGCCCGGCTGCCTAGTTTACGGAAGTCTGTAACGGACAGCGAAATTGCAATGATTATACAACGATTCCTGATAGCTTCGCTGCTTCGATATACTCGGTCGCCGATTCATTCCTCGAAGACTCTCGGAAATGAACGGTTTCTATGTTAACTTCAAAACACCGTTCCGTTTAATTTACTTTTTATCAGGCCCGACGAAGTTAATTGATAACGCGCGCTGTTTCTCGTAACCGGCGATAGTGTTCATTCATAAAGTCGTGAGTACATATTTCGCGCGATGATGCTCCACTTTCTTCGCTTTGGGTTATCAGTCGACTGCGGATCTTTATGCAGTTGTGGCTTGAAACCGAATTTTATTATGTTGTTATTTTATTGTGACATTTTATTTTATTCAAAGTAACAAGTCTCCCTGTGACTGGATTTGATTCTCATAAAACAAATTACGGAAGTGGAAAATACCATGAAGATCCACTATCTATTCGACAGACACGTGTTATACATGATACTGATCCATTTTTTTCATTATACAAGGTTTATCTGTAGAGTTGCAGTTGGAACTAAAATTAACCAGTCAGCTCTTTTTAAAGGATATATATATATATATATATATATATATATATATATATATACTTCGATATTCTTTACCAAATTGTATATTTTATAAAAGTGTTGTATTTTAACAAAATGTGAAGAAACTTAAACATATACGGTATAATTAATTATCAATAATTACAATTAATTACCACGTGTTTCATTTTCATTAATATCTATATTAACGTATCTGGAAGCTGTGCCTTACGTTGAAAAAAAGTGATAAATAAAATTATAAACGATTCTAGGCATACCTGGTTTTATTTTTGTTAGAAAGGTTCGTCATTGGAGTGTTAATAAGCGACCAACGCTTCAACCGTATTTCAATATTCATAAACAGGTTGGAAAAGTGGAAATTCGCATGACGACGCAGTTATCAGTTGCGCGAAATATACCAAGGAAAACAATCTGACTCATCTCGCCTCTCAACAAACAATACAATTACAATGTCGCTAATGACGTAGACGTCGCGTCGCAATGAAACAGCCGAGCCTCTCATCGTCGACGAAATTAGAATAGTTCCCCTGGAATACAATTTACCCCTTCGAGGGTAGCCATAAATCAAGGTAGTCCTCCGCTTCCGTGAGACCGGCAACTATTTTTGCAATCGTTGAGACACGGATTCGCGACGTCATTGTGTCGCGTTTTATTTTCGGTTCGCGAACTTCTTCGTGCCTTTGTCCGTTCCTGTCGTACTTCCGTGCATTTCAACGAAATGTATTTTTACGTCGGTTCCGTTAGCGTCGGCGACGGCTAGACACGTGTGCAGCCGTAACAGCGTGTCGCCCTCGACTTTGACGCTCGCGCGCGTAGTCCTGACGCAAATTGCGACTCGCGACGCGCGAAAAAGAAACCGGAACTGACGCGTGTACCGGCGACGAACGACGTCGCTCACGATCCTCCTGCAAAGGCGACATTTCCGGCTAGCACCGCCGAAACTTTACAGGTCAGTTATTTTTACGACCCGCTCGCGAGAACGCAGCTTTATGAAGCGCAGCTCGCGCGTTCATCCCGCGAGCGGACGCGCGCGACTTCCGGTACAAACGGATCGCGCTCCTTTCAACCGACCGGATGCGTTCCTCGCCCTATTTTCTATCGGGACACGAGCAGATTCTATTCCTCTGTCCGCCGTGAAGCTTTTTGTTATGCTCCTTTTGCGAAAGGAATGTTAGAGAACGTGTGCACTGATGGAGAAAATGATAAGACACTCGAGAAATAATGAAATAAAGTCTTCGCGTTATGTTTATTTACCATTAACTACTCGCTTTATGATTTATTTTATAGCTACAGTAATTAGAAGTTCTTTATCGATCGTAATATCCGATAAGAAAAGCAAATTTATGCTATTGTATATTTGTATTTTCATATCATACATATTTAACAGATCGCGTTCAAAAGCCACAACGTGAAATTGACTCGTTATTGTAACGCAAGTGGTTAATAGCCTTCTTAATGAGTGCGTCTGAAAGAAGCTAGATCATTTTCTTTTGAATAATAATTTCAGGTGAAATTGCTTTATCAACCGAAAGAATTTATATAATTATGGATGTAGATGTTATTGTTCGTGTAAAGTCCGTTGAGAAATTTTCAACTTGATCTTCGATTTCAAAAACACCGCTATTTAAAGTTATAGTATGTGTCATTATATTTAAAGTATCGATAACATTTCTTTTTTAAATTACTTTAACATTTCGTGATGGTATCACGTTTAATAAAATGATTTAACAAAGAAGAAGCGATAAAAATTGAGCTAGCGAATTTGTTAAACAACTTTATGTGTGAAACGAAGCCATTTGTTTCTAACCAATTCATTTCTGTTGATTGTCAGGTTATACTTCGCGCTATTGAATAGCAATCTGTATGAATAAATTTTGAGTTTCTGCTTGCTAAATATGAGATCGCGACTGTCATTGTGAATGATGTTGGTAGTAAACATTTTAAACGAAGATGGCTCGGTGAACTCGTAATAGCGCATACATTTGTTATTGTCCTGTATAAATGGAGCAGTCTACTTCAGTATTCTATCAATACTAAATGGAACTGCTATTGATCCTTGCATTCGATTGACAATTCTAGGTCCATATCTATAAATCATTGTTAACATCAAGCTATCCATAGCTCTCTGTTGTTATCTTCGGAATGACATCAAAGTTACTGCCATAAATAGAAGAAAAAGTTTCAGTTACGTAAGGGTATTATTATAAGTGCAAGTATACTATTTTTCTATCTATAATAGTGTCGTTATAGTTTATTAGAAAACTAAAAAATGTCTTGACTTCATTGTAACTTAAAAAGGATATTTTTGAATTTTTATTCCATGTTGACTTGATCTTATTAATTCGTTCTGTTATAAATGATATAGTGTCTACATTTATACAAATTATATTAAATAAAAACATAAACATTTTAGTTTTATTTTGTAATAACTTCGTCGCATAGAGTTGCGCTAAATTAAATTGTCTGTACACGCACGTGTCATTCAAAATAAATCGTAAGGGTTTAAGTAAGGAAAACTTCGTAAGTTTCTTGATCGTTTATCACAAGTTTATTTTTAAACAAGTGTCTCGGTTTTATTTCCTGGATACTGGTGTGGCACTTATCGTGTTAGTGAAAAAGTGTCCCGAGCGGAATGCTCGACGTTTCCACGAGGACTCTCGAGCCGAGCCCGGTTTTTCTGGCAGAGCCTAAAGCTCGATCCTCTTCTCGTCGGATCGCACCGTACAATCTCGAAAGTGTAGACTTTGGGTTAGTGGAGCATGGCACGGGAATTCCAATCTTTCTAATTACTTAGGCTCCAACGGCCAACACCTGGAGAGCATTTTCCACGTCGCGTCGGTGAAACGAGACTCGCCGGGCCACGGCGTCGAATCGAAACTAATTTTCCCCTCCGTCAATGCGAAAACGAATTTCGCGTGCAAACTGCAGCGGATTCGCCTTCGCGCGGACTCGTAAATCACGATCAGTACGTGACTGGCCGCCATCGACTTATTCGAATCCGCCGGGACTGGTTCGCCGATCGGCCGTGCGCGCTATCGGCGGATCCTTTAATTATTGCACGCCCGCGCTAAAAATAGTCGCGACCCCCTTTTTTCCCGGATGGCTCGAATCGTTGCACCGGAAAATCCTTCTCGAAAAGGACCGATCGATCTCCCAGCCCTGCCGCTGGCCGCTTTCGATCTTCCGGAAGGGAGGCCGGCACCGGAAGCCGGGACTGGTTTACCCTTATACGCGAAGACAGCTAAGCTCGTCAAAGGAACAGCCGGTGCAACGGAAAAGTGAGAGTACACACGACTGCCTTGAGCCTGATTCCACCAGTCCAGTGGGCGCAGATATTTATTTTCTCTACCGGGTGTCCGGGAAATCGACTGACGTGGTTCATTCAAATCGAAATCCTGGAATTTCGTTTCGGTAGAAGTGGAAGCCGAATGCTTGATACTTGAGCAAGCGAACGAAACTCAGCTGTTCTTTACGTGTATGAAATCAGTTAATTTCAGTTTTTTTTTTTCATTGAATTAATTACATCTTCGGCGAATATTACTTTTAACCTTTCGCGAAGCAGATGAAAAAAGTGACACCGTGACCCCTGTGGAATTAATTATACTTTGAACATTATACAAATATAGAATTTCAATCAGGATATACGTTAAAATAGAGTTTCATCGTTTTTGTGATAAGAACAGACCCCAATAAAATAAACATAGATATTTTAAAAATAAACGATTTATTGTTAATAGACTATGGATTTTTATGCAAAATAAGAACGGTATAAGTTGACGGCAAGAAACGTAAGTTACATGAATATAATATAAAAATATCCTGAAATTCTTCTCGTGTCTTTACAATTTTATTTTTGACTTAGTCATTTTTATCAAGTATGAAAAAACTCCACAGTCTAATTATTAGTGAAAGGGAACAGAACTTTGTCCACTTTCGACTAACTGAACATCGGAGCTTTTCTGAAAACTGCTGGTGTTAATTTGACCGCCCATGCTTCGCGGAAAGTTAATTTTGAGAAATTTGTCTCCTTTAACCAAGAAAATTCTACGAGTTGTGAACATTTGGGCATGATCAAAAAATATTTAAAAAGAGCGAGATACCTTGAATCCTTCAATTTTCATGGACATTTTGTGACTAATTTAAAAAGAGGATTCAGATCACTTACAACACGTTGGGCAGAAGAAAATTAAAGATACAAATGTTTCATCAAACATCGTCTTATTTTTCAACGGAGCTTTCATTGAGGTTGCACCGAGATTCTTGGGGCACCCTGTATATGGCGGACAATCGGTTCGTTATTCCTTGCTGATCCGACGTTGGCGCAGCACGTGCACGTTGTTATTACAATCACCGACGTGAATTGTTACCCTCCAGAAATGCATGTGATCTACGCGTTCGGAAGTGATGAGAACATTTATCAAGTTCGATTTTCGGTATTAAAAGCGATGGGTCAGTGGAGAGCATTCTACTCGAACACGTAACTTGGAAATATGTGAGAACGCGGGGGCACCCAATTCTCGTAAAGTTGAGTTCCATGAAGTCTCATTTCGCATAAGTTGAGCTTTGTACTGAAGTGTATAGATGAAAAATTTTAAAGTAAAATGAACTTCTTTGCACTTCGGAGAAGTACAAAATAGATTTGTGTCTTAACTTTGGAAGGCAACTGTACATTCTCGTAAATCCTCTACGCGTGAGTTATTTGCACTTCGAACTTCCGAAGTTATCGTAGAGTTTCTTTGTAAAGTTTAAAAAGTCCGGGTAGGAGCGCGATTTCTTTCGAAACTCCAACAGACTATCAATAACAGTTTTTTTTTTTTTTTTTTTAAATGAGACCACGTTCGCTTGAGTAACTAACTTATCGAGGATCCGGGGACAAAACATTCAATGAACCGTGCCCGCATGTTTTTCCCGATCGTCCTACTTCGAAGGGTCGCTGAAAATGTCGACCTTTACCATTAAAAAGTTCTAATGAGAAAGCGGATAGTTCGAGCACCGGACAATGCTAAACAACGTTAAGCGTCGAGTACCTGTTTCAATCTAAATAATGCTTCATACATTTCTAATAAAACACTTTGTTTTATGCGCTCAAGAATTCTTATCTTTATTCAAAGTACGCAGACTACCGTGTTCTTATCTACTTTTCGTTGTTGGAAGCGCATTTCTGCACTCGCGAACGTAACGTAGGCAATAACGACGGACAACCGTAACATAAATGCTACCCGAAGAAGGATTAACCGATGCATATTTATGGAAGTGCAATCGCTCTGTAACGCGATGCTCGGACACGCTCAATTTCGTAAAATACAATCCCGTTACGGTTTAACACTAAACCTACCGCAGGTTGGTCAAACGATGGATCGCAGACTTTTTATTCTACAATTATTATATCAGGAATATCAGCTTTTTGTATTAGTTTTATTATTTTATGTTATGTCGGTATTATATATTATTCTATTGTAATATCATTATTCTAATATCTAATATCTCGCTCGTACCATCTTCGAACTGAGCTTTGAGAGGCTTAACTTTCTATACAAATACATCATTCTAATAGTAGAACAATAAGTTAATAATTTAGATTTAGAGGATGAATGACATCGTAAACTCTGAGAACTGCAACCTTTAAAAAGCCCTCAACATCATCTATCAAATCCTACAATAATTTTCACTTCTAAGTTTCTTCCTAAGAATCCGGTTACAAACAGAACCATCCGTCTAGTCGGCAATTCTCTGGTACTTCCGCAATCCTAGAACCAGTATCTGCACTTCCTAGTGCATTCCAGAACAAAGTAGGAGGGGTCCTAGCTTGAAAGGAGGCCGCCAGTCCTCCTTTAACGGAGAAGGGACAAACGATAAATTACTTTTTTACATATTTTGAAATAGGTTTCTATGTGGCGAAACAAAAATACAGCATTTCATTTAAAAAGGTAAAACAATAACTTAGTGAATCATAAAGAACACATTCATCGCTTTTTTCATACGAAATCATCTGTTCACCAGTTATTTCTTATTGATGAACACCCTGTATTTTCTGCTGTTCTATATGTTCGACGGGGAACATTTTTATTTTGCTGAAAGAGATCCGCCGTGTACTCGTAAGTGATAACTTTGTTTTCAAAGCTGATTGTCCGTGATTTCTGTTGCAGGGACGCGAGATGCATCGGAGGGTGGGATACAGCAACTACGATGGCAAGATCGCCGGCCTGTACGACCTGGAGGAGACACTCGGCCGCGGTCATTTCGCCGTCGTGAAGCTGGCACGGCACGTTTTCACCGGCGAGAAGGTCGCAGTGAAGGTCATCGACAAGAGCAAGCTCGACGAGATCTCGAGAGCGCACCTCTTTCAGGAGGTGAGGGAGCAAAGAGAAAAGCCTAGACGTTCTTTCAGCCGGGGGAAAGCAACGGTGGTTGCTCTCTCGCTCGTCGATACGACGAGGGCCGTCGTCCCGCCGACGAGCGACGCGTATATCCTTCTTCTCCCACCTTTTGTTCCCGCTGATTCCCCTCCGGCTGTCACGTGAATGAGAACGCCCGGCATAAAGGAGGCCGTCGAGGAAATCGAAACGCATGCTAATACCTTCCTACCTTTTCCTCCCTTCTGTTTACCCGAGTGCTCGGCCTCCGCTCGCGGAGACACGGGGGAGAGCTTTTTATTTAAACCGGAGCGATGTAACAGTCTGCGACTCTCAGACTGCTTTATCGAGTGCCAAAGGACGTTGGTCTGCGACGGGTTTCTTAACCCGTTAACCGCCGACGACGTATGCCGCTTACACGAGTTTTCTCGCTTGCTCTCCGCGAGATTCCGATGCTAAATCGTCGCCGTGCTATTACATTCATAGATGCAAATGAAATTTTAATCGCGCTCGTTACGCGTTAAATCGACGCAGATTCCTATCGTCTTGCTTTACTTGCACTCGTGCCGGTATCCGTGGTTGAGAAATCATCTGGTTAATAGGCTAACGTATCGCTCGGCCACGGATGTTTATGCAGAGTCACGTTCTTAGAGGCTAATTTGCGGGGATTTAGGAGATACTAGCGTGCAAACCGTTGAACGTGCGAAATCCCGGCAGAATTTTATTAAGACTCTTCTGCTCGATTTTACTCAGCCATGTAGAATGCTTCACTTGCTACTTTTGACTTTATTCTGAGTTTATCCTTTGGCACTATTTTTCGTACTTATTGTGCAGGTCTTTGTGCAAATATAAATTCTAAGCAAAAGCGGATTAGAAACCGTAGTTCAAGGGAGATATAAAATTTGGTTACGGCTCTACAGGGTGCGGAGAAAATCTTGTCCCCATGCCTGTATATTTATATTTAGCTTTTTACCAGTTTAACATTATATACCAGTTTATTATTATTTACATTATTTACAAAAAATTATTTACTCAATCTAACTTTTTCGTCTTTAGGAATGTTTAAAGAAAAACTTAACAAAACAACGTATTTGCACGTTTCTATTATTAAAGATAATAGAACACAGAAATATACAAATATGTTCATTGCTTAGGTCTATAATTATGCACATACTAACCACAAAATTGAACATTGAAATTTATTTTAAGTGCTCAGAATTTGCTGTTTCTATTTCAATACATTTACCAGGGCTTCTTCGAAAATGATTAATGATCGTTGCATACTTGGTTATATAATTGATATTGTATAATATATTGTATAATATTATACACTTGGTTTTGTATAATAATTACGCTTCACGCATTTTACAAAACTAATTTTAATTTATTCGTCGAGTTTTTAACTTCAATAATAATAATTTCTATTCTTTTTGCCTTACCGCCCTCTGTACCTTTTATTTTCCGTATTCGGTAGGTTACGACGGTGGTCTTCGTTTCTCCCTTGTGTAATTCGATAATTGCAACCCCCGTTCTTTATTGTTCTCCATTTTTCTCCGGAAAAAAGCATTTTTCGTGTAGGGATTTCGTATCAACATCTTTTAGTATAGACTATTTAGCGGTCGAAAAAGTCGAGAATGTGTAAAATCCAAGCATGATTTTTATGTGGAGGGTGGTCTTCTAGATCGCGCGGTTTCCGCGTATTTTTGGTGACATCCGTCGCTAGAACGACTGGATCAATGCGCACCTATTTTTAAAGTCGCTTGAAGTCGTGCATTCTGCACAGTTCTACGGTTGAGTCGTTGCTCCGAGACGCCGAGACAATAGAATTTTCGTAGCCTTGCCCCACGGAAATGTTTTCCTCGTTTCAACGCTCTGAAACATTTCTTTCACTACTTTCAAACATCTTCTTTATAAACATAACCCACGGAAACGACTTTACGAAATTCTGTTTTAAACAGACTGGAAAGCGATGCTACAGATCTATCGCAACACGGTGTAACCTTGTTAATATCCATCGTTAAGGTTAGATTTCTCTTTGACGCGAAGATATCATTCGCTTCGTTGGTCATACAGCGCGCAAATATTTCGCAGCGCAGATCGAGGATTAATTGGAAGGGATTTATCCGATTGCGGAACGTATTGCTCGGAACAATGGCTCTATCGAGTTGTAACGTATGAAATCCTCGCCCGTAGGTGGTATTGTCCGCGCAGAAAATAAAATTGTCTGCCAACGATCGTTTTTGTTACCGCGAACGAGTGACCGACATACGTGCCTCTATCAATTATAAAATTCTTCGCAATTCTTTGCAGTCCTGCTTGGAATTGCCTACTTGTAATTACCAATCTGAAATTGTCTATTTGCAATGGCCTACTTTTAACCGACTTCTATTAGAAACCGTTCTACATTTCATCGGAAATTTTTCTACGCCTTACCGTAAATTTTTCCATAATCATCTCCGCTTTCCGTTCAACGCCGTCCCGGATTATGTTTGCGCTGTCGCGGCCCGTGTTTATACAGATTGTCCGCGACGAGGAAAAGCAAATCGTCGGCCGTACGAAAATGAGCTGTTTGCCCGCCTCTAATCACGTCCGTCTAGCATGTCGCGTTCTCCTCGTAGAAATTGTTTCCGTTTCAGTGCAAACAGACACCGGTGCTTCGTGTGTCGGTGTTCAGTGACAGCCGGCAGCGTGCTAAAACTGTCAATTGACCAAGATCCGAACTCGCCCTGGTAGTCAGTCAGATAGAGTCGAATAGCTTCAGCGGCTTCCTCCGTTCGATTTTGAAGGCGTGGGTCTGTTTGAGAGTTCTCAATGAGCTGGAGGATGCTCTAGCATTGTATACTCGTTTGAGAGCAACTTCAAACATTTTTACTCGGAAGTGGTAGCCAGAGAACTATCGGAACTCTCGGAACCGTGTCCGTAGGAAACTTTTGTTCCTGCTCTCTGCTGTTTCCCTCAGTTTGTACTAACAATAAACTGGGTTCGAGGTGACGATTATGAGACATTGATAATTGCTTGCATTTTAAAAGGGGAGAAGAAGCAACGCAGGGACAGAAAAGATGCTAAATCAAACTATACATAGATTCGTTATTAGACTGAGAATTTCAGTAATTTTAATGAGTTGTAAATGACATAATCAAATTGTTGATTTCTTCTAATAGTGGCATTAACATCTTTTTGTTATAAATGCATAAAATCCGCAGTCCAATCATGATAGAACAAATGGTGAACTTATGGAGGAATTGAAACATAGAATCTATTTTAGTTTTCATTAAAATTGCAATTTAAACAGCAAGCTTTTATTCACGATGAGTATACAAAATATTGCCATTGCTTCATAGCTAGTGTACTTGTAAAAACAGGTAACTGGTTAAACGTCGTCATTGTTGAACAGTGATTCTCAAACGATATTCGCCCGCAAAAAATGCTATTGAGGACTCGCGTCAGTTTGCTGAGGGGCGGGCACGCACCTTAACGACTGATTGCGTAAGATCCGTTCGACGCCATATCGCGTAGGAAAGATCTACGGAACGATTCTGCTTCGAACCTTGTAGATCTCGTTAAGGTCAACAAGATAATGGTTGCCGGGAGGAAGAGGGGGGCCAGGGAGGAAGGAGAAAGGGTCGTTGACCAGTTTATGGTTGTTGCCGCGGTACTGTACCATCTTCTTTGTTTCCCCCCGCCAGGTGAGATGCATGAAGCTGGTGCAACACCCGAACGTGGTCAGGCTTTACGAGGTGATAGACACCCAGACGAAGCTTTACCTGATCCTGGAGCTCGGCGATGGCGGTGATCTCTACGATTACATCATGCGGCACGACAGCGGCCTCAGCGAAGAGGTAACGTACGGTCGTAACAATCTTCGCCGCGTGAATGAAGCCCGCTGCGATGCGTAAAGCGATAAATTGATAATAATATGTCTGGAACATCTGACGAGACAGATAAAAATGGTCGAAGCTCCCCTGCCCCGAAAAAACGTTTGCACTATCTTGTAATGCCGTGTTTTTCTTGTCCACACGCTCTTATCGGCTTGCATCGGTGATCAAGTTCGTAGTACGGGGGAAAAATGTTCGCGTAGACTGTTGGGGAAACCGAGTAATTTAACGACCAATTTGCGCGTTTAGAGTCGGTGCACCCTTGGGGATAGTATTCGAGCAATGCGATTGGAATATCTACCGACTCCTAGACTTGCGGAAAACATTTTCTTAAACCCCTTAATTTAGTAGGAAGTAAGGGGTCTCATATTTAAATGTTTAAAAACCATGTAAATTTCTTCTACTGCTGAGAAAAATTATTACGATATTTACAAATTCTCTTGCTTTTTTTATATCTGAAATTATGTCATTATAGTTATAATAAATTATTAGAAAATCAAAAAGGAATTTAAATAGTTTGTAAAGTTTGTTCGCAATAATTTCTATTATGTTGAGAATCTTTTTCAATTTCATTGTAACTTAAAAAGGATATGTTTCAATTTTTATTTAATATTAGTATTGCTTTAAGAATCTTAAATTAAATAAAAACAGAATATGAATTGTGAGGCACGAGGTTAACGAGAAAGTTAAAACTTGCGATGCATAAGTTAGTGTAACGACTGATTACGATGATACTTGATTCACCTATGATTTTAATTAACTTGACGTAAACTTGAGAAAAATTGAGAAATTTAGATAAATGTATGTGAAACAGAGTATATGTCAGAAAACAGGAACACTGCTAACGTGTTCAATACATCCAGCGAATGGTTGGATCGATTCTTTTTCCTTGTTGGAACCGGGGAAGCCTCGTGGTAGGCAGTTCCTTTGTCGAACGTACACAGTACACTGATACGCTTTTAATCGACCGCAGGTGGCCAGGACCTATTTCCGGCAAATAGTCAGAGCCATATCATATTGCCATCGATTACACGTGGTGCATAGGGACCTGAAACCGGAGAACGTGGTGTTCTTCGAGAAGCTGGGCACCGTGAAGCTCACCGACTTCGGATTTAGCAATAGATTCTGCCCTGGTCAGAAGCTCGAAACTTCTTGCGGCTCGCTAGCCTACTCGGCGCCGGAAATTCTGCTGGGGGATAGTTACGATGCTCCTGCCGTAGGTATGTACACCGGCCAAACAATTTAATCTCTTCCCAGTTCGCGGAACAATTCTCTGTTTTAGCTAACTTCGGCGGTCTATCAATCGATGTCCATTGTGATTTTTCTTTTCAGACGTTTGGTCGCTCGGGGTAATTTTGTACATGCTGGTGTGCGGTCAAGCTCCATTCCAAGAGGCGAACGACAGCGAGACTTTGACGATGATTATGGACTGCAAGTATTCGATCCCGCCGCACGTGTCGGACGGTTGCAAACGACTGATCGCGAAGATGCTCGTCCGAGAACCCGAAGGCAGAGCGACCCTCGAAGAAATCGCTGCTGATCCTTGGCTAGCAATCGGCACCGACTCTGACTCGGTGGAAGCGTTGCCACTTGTGTCCAGGCAACAAGTCTCCGACGATCATCATAATCATATAATTATCAAGATGGTGAACGGTAACATCGCCACCAAAGAAGAAATATTGGAGTGAGTAGACAGACCCATCCGAATAAACTCCGTTCGATCCGTTTCGCCATTGTGAAATGCCGGTGGCTCCTCTCGAAAAGATCGCAATTCAAGCCCCGCCACTTACACCGTTCACTGTGTCAATCGATCGCATATAATACGCCGCCGTCCATAAGTATTTGAACACTTGATGGAATCTGATCAAGTGCTTCTTATTGTTATAATATGGACGACGAAAGAACCGCGGGCTGTATTGTGGCTTCTATAGCTATTCCTTAATTGGTATTGAATTCCGAATCCTTAAAAATTACGTCCTTCGTAATTGTTGGCTTTCGAGCAATTTCCTTTTTATCGGGACTGCGAATTTTCTTCAGTTATATGAACAAAATAAGCCGGCCACTTGTACCTGACTTACCGAAACGATTGAGGGAAGAAATTAATTTCTATTCAACTGTAGCTTATTGTTACATATGTATACACACAGACAATTACAATAGTTAGAAAACTACAGTACCCAAGATTAGATAACGAATAAAGACGAAAATGTCTAGAATTTTTAGTCTTTAACTCGACTATCTTTTTGGGTACCGAATAATGTAAATATCGATGATTGGCATTACGAAACGTCCGACTGAAGCAATTGTTTATCCCATCCGCAGTGCCCTCGACAATAACGAGTACAACCATATAACGGCAACATATTTCTTGCTGGCGGAGAGGAAGCTACGAGCGCATCGTCAAGAGCAGGTGCAGAAGTCTCGGCCGGAAATCCTGGACGCCTCGGCTAAGTATGCTCGGTGATCATTAATTCGTAACAAATCAAACGATACGCGCGAGCGCGCTACGGCGTCTAACACCGTGTCCGTTTATTTTCAGCAGACAAGACGACGCGGCAACGAACTTGCGTACGGAGCAAAATTCATTGAGCACCGTAAACCAGTCGTTGCTGAGCGTGCCACGAACGCCGGGCGACGTGCCGCAGGTATGTATTCGCATGACAGCGTGCTGTCAGGAACCGCTTGGCGGACCACGACAATGGCAGATGCTCCGAGCCGGCTCTGCCAAGAAAGCGTTCCTCCCGTGGGAAAAAAGATGGCCTTTTCAGTTCCAGAACGTCCGTACTCGGAAGTGCAGCATCGTCCAGGAGGAGGAGGACGAGGACGAGGACGACGTGTCTTCGTGTTCGGGTCGCGACGAGCGGGGCAGCAACTCCGCGCTGAACTCGTTCAATCGGCGCGGCTCGCGCTCCGAGGGCAAGCTTTCGCACATCCTGCAGGACCGGCTGTCGCAACTGCCGGAGAAGCCGAGCCTGAAGCTTCAGCGGACCGCGGCGCCGAAGGATGGCAGCGTCGTGTCCGTCATCAGTGACATGGAGGAGAGGCTGTCGAGTCCGAGCAGCGGCAACGGCAACGATGTCACTCCGCCGAACCACGTGAACGCGCCTGGTAGGCCCCAACCGAGCAACATGTTCGACAAAGTACCTGCGCCAACGAAGCTCGACTCTACCTACCAGGAGAACCTGAAGAACCGTCTCGGGGACCCGCCTGGTTGGGCGAGAAAGCAGACCACTACGGAAAGCAGGCCAATGTCAGTGACCGAGTGCCTGAAACCGGTGGGACCCGTGCCACCGAACAAGTGGAGGATGGGGGCGCAACATCGGTCCGCTGGCTGCTCTCTGGAATCCGCATTGCCAGCGAAACCGTCCGACTCTAGCACGGTCGCCACCACCACAACCATTTTGACGGAGTCCTCGACGGTGTCTATCCCGCTTCACCCCGTGGCTCTAAGCGACAGTGTGTTAACCCTGACGCCCAAGTACAAGACGATGCCGTCGCCGAGCAGCACGTCGACGACGTTGCCTCAGCTGACCTTGAACGAGATCCTGGAGGACGGAGATAGGGTCGCCGTGCCGACGCCAGAAAGCGGCAGCTCCAAGTGTCGAGTCGTCAGGAGTTCAGGGTACGATCAGAAACGGAGTAAGTTCCACAAGACACGCACCACCTCCTGCTCGAGCTCGGACGCTAGCGACGACGACAGCGAGAGCAGGAAGAAGCGGGCGCATAAGTTAGGCGCGTCTGCGAAACCTTTGCCTTCCAGACGCGACAGTCACGACGACTCTAGCGATTCTCAAGACCCCGGAGGGAGTGGTGGCGGAAGCGAGGGTGGTGGAGGCGTAGGGAATGGGGAGCACGCGACGGAGCCTTTGAACGAAACGAATCAGAACGACAACGGAAACACGACTAACACGACCACCACAACTACCACGACGACCGGTGGGAGGCACCGTTCAGGGGAGAACCAGGTGATCTTCGGCAGAAGGCATCGGGCGGGCAGGAGAAGAGCCGGAGAGACGCGGTTGAGGGAGAGTCAGTCGTTGAACCGGATCACCGAGGTGCAAGAGGCCGAAGCCCCTTCGTCATGTCACAACCAGTGTCACGTGTCAAGGAACTCGGCCGTGTTAGGGGTGCAAAGTATATCCTCGTCGTCGTCTTCGGTGTCACAAAGCAGCACGGGGTCCCACAACATTGCACAGACGATGTCTCACGCGGCGGCCACCATGCAGAAGGCCAAGGGCTTCGGGCAAAGGTTGCTGCAAAGCTGGTCCCTGAGCACCGGCAAGTCCTCGTTGTCGTCGCCCTCGAACGGCCAGAACAGGTGCAGCCCGAACGGCCGGTGCAACAAGCAGGAATCGCAGAGGGACTGCTGTCAGAGAATCGAGATGTGTTGCGACGACAGGTGGGACATTAACGGTGGCTCGGTGAACCAGATACCGTCCAACGATAAAGAGAACAGAAATGGTTCCATGAACAGGAACGACTGCAAAAACAGGAAAATTCGTCTGCTCAGTCGCTATTTCGCCGTGCACAAGAAGCTCTACGTGCCTCTGCCAGGTTTGTTCGGTAAAGGACGCTTGTACAAGGCTCGATCTTGCGGCAGCATTGCCCGCGACCGTGTCAGCCCGCCCTCGCCGAAGTCCATGCTGTTTTGCACCACGGCGGACGAGAAGTGGCGGGAGCGTCGGCAGTGGTGCGACGTGAAGCACCAGCACCGCGGCAGTGACGGCGACATCAATCAGAACCTGGGTCTATCGCACCTGGTGCAAGAGAGCGTCGTGGGAAAAGGATGCACCGCGCTGCCCACGGTCTGTCACATTCACCTAGGCGATGCCTCCAAGTGCTGCAGTCTCTGTTGATAAAGCGGCAATCACCAGCGGACCGATCCACAGTGTTTCGGAAACGAGGGTGGTTAGAACAAAAGCCATAGCTTCGGGATCATATAAGATTTTTGGGAGAGATTATTTATTTGTTACACTGAGAATACGTTCAGCTAGTATAATAGATCGTCATATTTTGTTAGCAATATTCGTTGAATTGACTGGTCATTTGCTATATTCTATTCAACAAATGGATCTTTCTTATTTCGGATAAGATTAGGCAAATAAATTAATAAGATTTTTGGAATCTCATGCGAAGTTATGGTTTTTGTTAGAAAAGCGAAACACTGTGCGATGCGGCATGAGAATCGAACGATTCGACAATGAGCGCGTCGCAATGTTCCTTTGCTGCAATGGATTAACGATTACTGGCACGGAGCGGGGCACGCGGGGATTGGGAGAGAAGTTGGAGAAAAAGAGAGAGAAAGATAGAGAGAGGCCACGTGGTTATCACCAAGTGCAATCTATTTTCTAATAACGCGGAGAGACACGCTGTTGCGTAAAAGGTCGGCCGTAACGACACAATGAGTGTGCAGACGTGAAGCGATTCGTAGAGTTACAGCGAACGGATCATCCGAACGCGAGATTGTGGTAATCGTTAGCCACGACCCCGGTGATTACGCGCGGCATGCGTCAATGGTCAATGTATTCAACCGATTCATGGCTCATTCCCACCTCCTCCGCCTCGTCCTCCTCGTCCTACCCTCCTCCCTCTTTAACCCTCTCCAGCGCGTGCCTTGAACGATGCGTGTCGATGAGCACAAGGGTCGAGTCAAGAGGGAATAGAGAGCGTATCGATCGATCGGTCGCTCGTCGGGAAGTGTATCTAGTCCGTGTGAACAAACCTATATTGAATATTGCAGAGTTTATTAATATTATTATATAATAATTATTATTATTGACTACGATTAATATTATTATCTTTATTTAAAAGCGTGTCGCGCGAACCAAGCGAGGTAGCAACGCAACCAAATCATCCTGACGTTACGCGGACATCGAGGTGCCGCGATCGTGGACGGTCTTCCTCTAGCTGCCCCCTCTCTTTTATTTATCTATCTTCCCCCACACTTCTATTTTTCTTTAAGAACGCCGTAGTATTTTCCTACGTACCGTTGAACCCTCGCGGAACACACCGCAAGCGGTTCCAAGCGAAACGACATCGAATTTATATAATGTGCATATCGATTCGGCGCACGCATATATGAACTCGATGAAAACGTCGTCACTGGTGCTACAGGCGAAGAAGAGAACAACAGGAAAGAAGGAGCCTTGGTCTCTCAGGGAAGGGTCGCCAGAGTCCTGGAGCCTCGGAGACGTGCCGGCTCGAGTCTGCGAGCCCTGGCAGCGAAGTATTATTACGATTTAACGAAACTGGCTTCACGATGTTTTGTATTCGGACCTAGCGTGATCGATTGGAAAGTTCAAATTGAAACGTAGCTTACGTAGACGATCTCTAGATTCTGGGAACCCCACGAGCTCCTTTTGGAAATTCTCGAAGCTTCTACCCGCTCGGTACATTTAGACAATGTTTCTTGTGCACACTTCTATTACTATCGACTGAGAAGATACATTCTAGGACCAAACAGAGTGGAGAAGGACGACGGAACAAGCCCGCATTGCAATAAGAATATTATGGGAATAGAAACGACTTGGAAAGACGAAGGATTCCAACGAGAGCTGCTCTCCGATTCTCGACATTTTGTACTCACTTCCGCCGCAAGTTCGTCAAGCTGTTGAAGACAACGTTGGCATACAAATGGTGGCGAGTGTCCGCGCGCTTGCCGGCTGAGCGCCGCGTGACACCTTCTCGTCGTTGTCTAATCAAGGCGAACCAGCTTTGTCAGGAAACAAGCGATCGCGATTTGACGAAAGCTGGACGCGATACCGGAAACGATGATCCATGACAAATCGCAAGCACATCATGCCGGCGCGTCAATCACGGATCCTGACATGCTGTGGAGCTTCTTGGATTCCGGGACTCGACTGCTTCGAAGATCGAATGCAGGTCATTCGGCAGAATTCTCGCTTTGTGCGCGTTTTTCACCCCTCCTCCCTTTCTTTTTTACATGTATCAGTGATCGGTCTATTCGTTGAAGATCGAAACGATTTCTTTGACATTGTTATTCTGGCACCGTCTGCTTAGAGGTTGTCGATATTGATGCTTGAAATTCGGTACATCGGAAGTTGACCACTTCAGTACTATACTGCCTCTGTTGGGATCAGTTCGAATCTGCTCTTTCATTAGATTGTCTCATCGTTTTGTTTCGCGAGCTTGCAAACGATGCCTGTCTGCATCTTTCATGAAGTTTTTTACATTGTCTCCATTCCTCATCCATCCTTCGAAGAAGACTGTGTCCGTCGTAGATCGTTACTTTTAGCGACATAGTAAGATGGAAATCCATATCAGGGTACAGGGAATATTTGTAACCTAGTATTTCGGTGACAAGGTCCTAGTGCAGCACCAATTGAGACCCAATCAGCAGACTGTGGAGTTTATGCATTTAGAATGAAGTAACTGAGATTAGATGTTGCAGGAAGATTAAACGAATTGAAGAGTTGATATATTACTTTCGACCTACTAAAATTGTCAGAGTTCGAACATTTTTATAGTAGTACCCTGCATTTGTGTTCTAATTGGTGCCAAAATAAAGGATTTGGGTCGGATAGTACAGGGTACAAAAAAACTGATGATCACCGCTTCTCGGGCTGAATATTTAGATCAGTGTACATTTGTATAAAAAACGTGTCGCGAAATTGTTTACAGAAAGGAAATTGTTGCCCTTCACATAGACAAAAGTCTACGCAACTCAAAGTACTATCATATTTTGCATAAAAATCCGCAGTCTCCTAATCGGTAAAGAGACCAAGAGCGTATATCGATTTCGCTTTTCAGTGAGAATACGACAGACACGTATCGAACTGATGAAAACCTCTATCATAAAACCATCTTGACGGTACCAACGCAGACTCGAATCGATAAAACTGTCCGCGACCTATAAAGTCTGCGATAAAACAAATAGCGATCACCGTTTCCTAAAAGCCCGATTTCGATCTTCAAATTCCGATCCTTTCCTCGTCGAAGTGAACTGTAAACCCCTAATAGTCCGAGAGAATAGCACCCAGCGCGTCGAGTGTGCGAACGAAGGCGTGATCGTGTATACCGAGCCACGTGTAGCCTGATGCAGCAATTTATTTATTATTGGAGGTGTAGAAGAATCCGGAATTGTCGGGAACCCGAACATCGGATTCCGAATGTATCTCATAGTTCGAGAGCTTTGAAATTCTCCAGAATATTATGGGAGGTCAATAACATGTTGTGACTATACTCGGTCGTAAAATCCTCAACTGCTCGGGTCAGATGCCGAAAGTGCTTCATAGTGCAAGGATTGCGAGATTCGCTAAAATTTTGGGGACGTCGGTTATATTTTGGGACTGTGTTCGTCCACAAATCCCCAAATGTTCGGGACGTATCGGGTAGTGTACCGAAAATATCTCATAATTGAAGATCTATGGAATTCTCTAACCTTTAGGAGGGGTGCATAATATTTTGGGACTACGAGATGGCCCACGAGCTGTCCGAGTACTCGTGACGTCAAAAATATCTCATAACTCAAGAATTTCGAGGTTCGTCAGTATTCTGGAGAAGTGAATTTCGTTTTGAGTCTAGCTGAAATCACAAGATACTTTCAGGGATCCGCCGCGGTCCGATATTTTCGGGTTGTTGCACACCCCCGTTTATTACACATCCTGCGAAGGGGCGGTCCTTTCCAGTCGTCACTGCCGACGATCACCGATTCTCTGATTTTCGCCTGTTCTATGGGTTAAGACTGAACAAATTGTACAATAAAACTCGGTTGGACGCGTTGCATCGCATGCGACCACGACTCGGCGAGACGAACAAAGCGATGCGTGATGATCTTGATCCTAGCTCTGAAACCCGAGGAGCGGAGGACCGGGATCGCGAATCGGAGCGGACTCCGTTGATGCCCAACGCGTTAATCACGCTCCGTTAGATCTCGAGTCCCCAAAGTATCGGCGGGAAAGTGCGAACGGGCATTAGGACGATTCCGCTCAATGGAGGCTTGGAGAAGAGCAGATCCATGACCCTTGATTCTCGTTGTTTAGCTGAAAAGCCACGGGAACTAGCGGCGCGCTACGTTGCCGGGTGTCGAGACACGCGAAATTCGAGCGAACGCGGTATTCCATTCGGAACGTTTCTTATATTGTTGGACACCTGGCAGCATGGAACTTTAAAGTTGTTGCACACCTGCAGAAGGTGATCCGGTGAATCGTCGCGCAAGCTGTACCCGGCGACCTGTCCTGCGGCCGGGTTGCTATGTTAGCCCCGGCGGAGACTATCTATGGTAAATAAGAGATATTTTCGTGTTTGCGAGGGATCTCTTTCGGAGGAACGAAGGAGAGCATCGCGCCTATCCCCCAAGAGAAGCTGCTTCGCGAAGCGAAGCGCCGTGTTACGCTAACTCATGTTCGCTAGTCCCGTTGCAGTCGTCGAGACGACGACGACGCCACACATAGTACAATGTCCCGAGGTAATTTTTGTAAGTGAATCTTTTTTCCACCGGAACCAACGCGATCAAGCTGTACAACACGAGTCTAATTACATACACACACACAGAGACACGCATTATAAACATACCACATACACGGATCCATCAAGCACCCAAGTCTCGGTCACGAAAACGCAAAAAGAAGGAAGAAGCAGGAGGAAAAATTAATAATGGCGAGCATACACATACATATGTACGACAAAGTGTCCGCTTTAGATTTCGTAAATGTCGACCCAAGATAACTGCCAGCTGAGTGTAACGAAACGACCCACTTGCGTGCCCAAACGGAGGAGCGATCCTTCGACGATGGGCACGCATAATCATTCATGCAATAACTGTGTGCCCGAATCGAATAAATGAAAAAGTAACGAATTTCGAGATCTGCTATGACGACCTTTCCCGTTCTCTGCTCCCTGTGACCTGCTCGAGGTCACTTTCCCCTTAATTAGACAATGAAAAGAAAAACCATTTGACGATTATCGCGGTTGGCATTATCGCGGTGATCATTTCTTTTCGAGCTATCTCGTTAATGAAGACAGTCATTTGGGTAAGGCAAGGTAAGTCCTTCATTTAGTTTCAAATATTTCACCTGCTTCACTGTTAATAATGAAA
Source organism: Augochlorella aurata (assembly GCA_028455555.1). Taxonomy (NCBI): domain Eukaryota; kingdom Metazoa; phylum Arthropoda; class Insecta; order Hymenoptera; family Halictidae; genus Augochlorella; species Augochlorella aurata. The sequence continues at coordinate 12,490,413 of CM052168.1, read as the reverse complement.
TAATCCGTGAAATGAATTTTACGCTAAACGTACCATCGCCGGTCAATAGACCGATTTACAATTTTATATTTTAGGATTATTGAAATTACAACGGCGCTTTTGTGGAAAATAATTAACTAAATTTTTTATTCAAGAATATATTATAGTACAGTAAATTGCACATAGTCTAAATAAATGCAATCTTATAACTTATATAAGATGAGACAAACCAGTTTCAGTGCTCGGTATGTTTAGTGTTACGATTGTGGTTGTATCATAAATGCAATGTTATTAAGAAAAATGCGACAGGAGCTTACTTTCAAACGATTTTTATTAAAATTGTAATACTATCAAGTATTTGATCAGCACGCAACTGCAACCGCGGGCGCTTCCGCGTTCAGAAATAAAGTTTGTTCGCCGTGGACGAATCGATTATCAAAAAACGTGTGACATACGTGAAGGAAACACATCATTGGTGGGCTGGCTTGCGTGAAAAACTATATACAACGTGGCGATCGATGTACCCGCAATTACCCGGATAGTCGCGCATTATCGCGACGCGTATCTGTCGCGCGGTTTGCTCGCGCTATCGCCTTTGATCTATACTGCACGCCATTCCTGGCAACCTTTCAAACTGTTCCTGTGGCGATCCAGTGTTCAGTTCGAAATTTTTATAAAATATCGTTCATTTCGCACGCATCTCGCGGCGATTCCTCGCCGCCTCTGCTATCCGAATTGCACGGCATTCCTTCGTTACACGTCGCACTTGACACACGTAAACACAGATCAACCTATTAAACTGTAGACACGGAAGCAGATCTTCAATTTTAATCTAGATTTCTAAACACTTATTCCAAGAGCGATCGAAAATTCGAAGCGCATTTATTACATATACATATACGTATATACTATTTGCAATCTATACGCGTTAAGTAAGCTCGTTTTTTAAGTAGAGTCTGCTTGTCTACTACAAGTCGTAAACTGGAAAGTATATTTGATCGTTATATATGCGTCATGTAACAAGGGAACACTATGCTTGTACACATAAAGTACGACACCGCATGACAGTAGCGGTGCTGATACCGAACGTAGTAAATGTATAGAAACAGCGCTCCTAAATCTAGCTTAAACACACCGTTGAGAGACGGTCATCTATAAAAAAATACAAGAACTCTTCGGTGACCGCGGAACATCGTTTATGGGAATGTGAACGCGCTTTGTTCGGATATACGCTATCGAAAGCTGCGGCCGCTGCCGGATCAGCTGTGGTCACAGGTCGAAGGCAACGACAGAAGCAATACTGTTCGTCCACCATGGAAGAACAATGTGCGCGTCACCGACGCTGTCTAAACTTATGTACAGCGCTGCACGGAGAGGACACCTTAAGTCCCAGACAATTTGACCTGTCTACCATTCGGAGGCGGAGCGTGCGGCAGCTGAGAGGAAGAAAGAATGAGCCGAATAGAATGCCGGACAGTCCTCTTGACTGAGTAATTGAGCTGTCTGGATCTAGGTCGACGGATTCCTTCTTCTTAAGCCCGATATTCAAGATGGCTGTTGCCCGGCTGCCTCAACAAACTTTCTCTGAAATAACGACACTGATCCAATTAGTAGAATCTGTACCAGAAGACTAAACGACAAGGTTATTGTAGCTTTCTTAGATCGGCAATCGCATAACGGAGTCGCAACGCGCCGAATCCTCTCCAGGTAGACCAGCCTCCGTGCTGCAATACGCTTTTTCAATTTGATCAGTCTTTTCTCCAGCGAGCTTTCCCTGGTCCGCTTATCTCGCTTATCCTCGAGTTCCTTCTCAATCTTCCTGCCCGGAGAGCCAAGATACGGAAGGAGGTCATACGTCAATCAAAATTGTCCGCGGCTCGTGGCAGACTTCCTCCACGTGGCAACATGTAAATGAAAGCCGAGAGAATCGCTCCAACCGTTTATTAAAACTCGCGGAAGAGTCGTACAGCGACAAGAAGAGGTGTTTTTTGTGAGGTGAGAACTGCTTGTTCGCTGGATCTCCGATTCAGGTATTCTTCAGGTATTACGGATGAGGGCTGGATGGTGGGTGATCCAGATAACTCAGCGCCTTTTTGCTATTCTCGACGAATTCCTGGAACAAAAGCGACCTTATTAATATCGGTTCCCGATGTATGTAACGAATCGACGCCGGCTCCAATTACCATTAAACCACGGCTCATGAAGTAGGGCCTACTGATGCCGTCGTTTTTCTCGCAATCCTCGCAGAAGCAGATGAATATAGTGTCAATCACCATCTGCAACAGACGGAATCGGTGTTAAACGGTCGCGGCCTTTCAATTGGGTCTTTTTTCGCACGGCCACGATCGATTTACCTCGTAGATGGAGATGAAGCAATGCGCCACGAGGAAAGCGAACAGCCCGGCCACTGCTATCGGCACCCACGGATGGTGCAGGCCCTCCTTTTTCTAAGTGCACAAGAAAATTAGGAGCTCGCGGAACTGCCCGGGAATATATTCGAGAAGCTAACGCATACCTGCATCAGATAAATGCCCGAGACGATCGTTAATGTAACGACCAGAACCTTTCCCAGAAAGAGGACAAAGTCGCCGACGCTGTTAATGGCGGCGACTCTTAAAATGTTACTCGACAACGCAGTGAACGCCTTCCTTCCTCCCGTGCAGAAGTTGCACCCGTAGATCGCTGCAACGGCACCGTTATCGCATCTTTAACCTGTGCATTTCGTTATCAGACCGCGTATCTCGGCTATTTCATTCGCACGACCTTCTTCCGGGATTCTTTATTCACCCGTGCGGGAAAAGACACCGCCATGCCTTGTGCAACATTGTTGAACCTTAAAATATTCCCCGATCTGCATAAAATCTATTTTATTTCTCTAAATGCGCGCTGCTTTCTTTTCAGAGAGAATTTTTATTTTTGCAACACTAGTTGCAACAAATGTTTCAAATGATAGAAAAGTAGAAAATAAAGGTGGATACTGCGATGTTGGAAAATCAATGTTGCAAACTGTTTCGAATGAGGCGGTACAGAGAATGCCTAACACTCTCACCATGCTTCAAATTACGAACTATTAATTAATTAATATTGTGCAGCAATACTTTCGTGAGCTCAAAAATATCCTATCACCGTTCGGTATTTTTATTCAGAAATATTTCAGACTACATCTCCGTGTCGATAACTTCGAAGTTCACTGTACAGTGTGTTGTTGCACAAGGCAGCACGCAGAACCAATTGAATTTAACGCTGGAACTGCTAAACCAATCAAAACGATGAAGAGACGCTCTCCTAGAGAATTAGTAACAAAATTAATGTATCGGTACGCTTCCAGCGTTAGGGTTGGTATTTTTCAGTGTATTCACCGGAACGAAGATGCTCGAATAGATCCGCGCGATATACGTCGGCGTACTTAAGCAGTTAATACCTGTTTCGATGTAAGCGTTCCTGGTGAGGAACTTCAGAGCGCACTCGAAACACCAGAGGCAACATTGACAGCAGCACAATATTCCCCTCACTAGGTCGTTATCGTACCGCTTCAGGCGATTTTGGACGAAGGAAATTATCGCTCTTATGAGCCGAACTATACCAATAACCAATGCGCCGAACGCGACCGTACCTAAGTGATATCGCACGAGATAACCGAAGCCGCGCGTTACAGAGAACGAGAGCCGCTTCTTGTCCCTGCGACCAGAAAATATTTCCTTAATGAAGTTTATCGTTCTGCACGCCGGATTGCTTTCTGCGATTTGACGGTCGTTAATCGAGGTATTCCCCTCGGCACGCGCACATAAACGGAGACAATTAAGAATTCGATTAATCGGGAACCGATTACACAGGAATTGGTTCCTCCGATTGTCATTCATGGGCTTTCTTCCGCCAACCGGGATCGTATTCGTAGCGTTGCACGTTTAAACGACCGCATCGGGGAATTGCCGCGGCTAAGATCAAGTTAAGTGCGGGGTCCGTGAGTGATCCAAGAATATCGAAACGGAAGGATTATTCGTGTTGCGGAGATCTAACGCGGTTAGGTGGTCGCGAACGGTGTCCATGGAGATTTTCCCCACGCGGGAAGCAATCCACCGGCAAACTATGATATTGATCAAAGTGTCACCTGGTGAAGAACCACCGTGCAACCGCGCAGGCGACGACAAGGTGCTGACAGCCGAGGAGGAACTCGCAGGTCACGAAAAAGAAGAACAAGTTGTACCATCTGCTCGCCTGCAAAACACAGCGCGGTTCGCGCAATTTAATGCCCCGCGTTCGCTATCCCGGCGTAACGCCCGCTGGATCGCTATACTTACGATCAAGGGACCGTCCTTTCTGTAGTGGAAATGATTCTTTCTGTTCTTGTAGATGTTGCCCGCGCTCTCGATCCACAGCATGCAGTAGACCCACGCGCACACCGTGATACCGATCAGCAGATAGGTCTGAAAGCACGATTCCATCGTTTTCGGTAGCCTATGCGTATCGTGAAAGTACCTAAGTTTCATACTCGTTTGCATATGAATACACGGTAAGGTGCGCCTACACCTGTTACCGAATCTTTTTATCGTTACTCGCAATCACGTACACATTCTGTTGTTTAAGCAATAACGAATCCAGTGGTACGTTACGAAGTTTTGTTACGTGGATTCGTGTGTGTTATTGCTTCCTATTTTGCTGAATTTCACCAATAATTGAATGGGCTAGAGTCGTAGTGACGTAAGACACGGATTCGAGAAGTGTGACTCCTGTCTTGCAATGTAATCTATACACGACAAAATGTTAAAAAGACATGTGAAATGAGTTATAAAGTTACTATAAGTTAACTTAGCAAAAAATTTGTTTAGTAAACAATAATACTTCTTGTTTTTCAGGATGAGAAAGAAGTGACTTGTGCCACTATTATTTTGACCCTCTCAATTCTCTTATATTATAGTATTGTAGAATACATATTAGTAAATAAATAAAGATCCGAAGTTTAATATGCTTTTCAGTAAGTGTACATATCGTGCAATTATGTTCTAATTGCGCCAACGCAATTGCGAGACTGTTTCTGTTTTCTTTTGAAAATTCTTTGAAACACTCAAGATTATTTCATGTGCAACTGAGTGTCCTTTTACTTTCACGAGGCGCCGTATCGCACTGTTATCGAATATTTACGTATATCGGTTGGAGAAGCAGAGCCGGCATCGCGTAGACCGCTTTCCCCGCTTCGCGGAACAGCTGCATCACGAGGGCAATTCTTTTTCGCATCACCAGGACGATCAGAAGCGTGATGACCTGTAAATCGTGGCACTGAGTACGCGAAACTTTCTTCGTTCCCGAGAATTCGGTAGTTTCTTGGGAGTCGAAGTTTAAATGCTGCTAGTTTCTAGTCAAATGTCAGCGAATGGACATTAATTTTGCTGCAACAGAAGCTCGGAAAGTCCTACGATATTCACTGGTAATTATGAAAGTGGTTCCAGTTAAAGAAACTGAATTTTTCTCGTTTGAAAGCTGAGCTATTGAAATAGCAAAAGCGAATATCTCGGCATAAAAGATGTCGGATTTTAGCAACTTTCATAATCATAGCTAATTATAATATGCTTTTGTCTTTGCACAAAGTGTATTTAGTTGAATTATTAGTCCAGTTGAATTATTATTTCATGATTGTTAACCTATTCAAATTTAATTTTCTTTATCTACGGTTTTGGTGCTGACTCTTTGTTTATTAACTTCATTAAGTTTATTAAGTTTCTTCTTGAAGAATAATTCCTTTGAGGGTTACTTGAAAGTCAACGTGTTGTTACAACTTTTAATGACATCTTTTAATTCGTCTTTTCGTTAATCATAATATTGCATTACTCAGAATACACCATTTAAAAAGAAAAAAATGATCATCTCCAACAATCAGAAGATCCCCCTTATTATGATAATTGTATTGAGTAAATATTTAGAGTAAATACTTATTCGATAATGTGTCCAACTCTGATATTAAGAGGAGCTATTTTCGACGAAAGTGTTGGATATGTACATATATTTCAAAATATTTAGAAGAAGCAAACAAGATAGGTAAAAAATTGGGGAACAATGGCCTAGAGGTTAGACTAGAGCGGTAAACCCTGTGCAGTTCGTGGACTGCGCTATACGGTTTGTTTCTGAAAGAAAGAACGATTCTTACAGTGACGGTGGACAAAGCTACTGCATAAATGAGGTAAGACGTCTGGCTAGAATCCTCCTCAGGTATTTGGTGCGCGTCGACCGCCTTCTTCTCGGCGTACCACATGAGCCTAAAGAAACATAATGCCCGGCGATAGAGTAACCGAAAGATGGAGGAACGGTGGCGTCTGTTATATCGCCAGTCACGCGGTCTATCGTGTCTAGATAAATCTCGGTGGAAAAGGGATGCGCTTACCAGAGGTACGCCGAGCCACCGATACAGGCGAGAATGGCGCCGATTAAGACAATGTAAATGACCCACTGCACCATATACCGGAACGCAATTAAGATACCGAGCGAGATACCTGAAAGTCATTTGAGAAAAATTAGAAGAATGCCGATCGGAGATTACGGGCTCCCGTGCTCGTATTAGGTAACGCATACCTAAAGCTATAAGCAGCAGGTAGACCAATTCTTTCCATGCGACAGTAAGGTCCATCGACGCCTCCTGAAATATTTCCAGAATTTGTTAGAGATACAGTGGGTATAGAAAGTATTCGTACAGCAATCAATTCCAACAAAAACATTATAGAACTTCGTTTATTACAAAGAAATGTTAACAAAGAAGATGTGTACATATTCTTTGAAATCTTTACAACAAATGTCATAACAAAGAAATTGTTTATCTATATTCTTTATGAAACTATTAGCAAAACTCTTAAATATGGATGGAAATATACGCGTAATGAATATTCGTACACTTCCAACTTCAACAACGTCTCCTAATTTTTAACATTCTATGGATTATTAGATAGTTATCATTTATACCGTAACGGAAAGCGTTATGAAATAGGAACTGTACGAATATTTATTACGTGTATATTTCCGTCCATATTTAAAAGCTTTGTTAATGGTTTTATAAAAAATATAAATAAACAATTTCTTTCTTATGACATTTGTTCCGAAGATTTCAAAGAATATGTAGATATCCTGTTTGTTAACATTTTTTTGTAATAAACGAAGTTCTGTAACGTTTTGTTGAAATACTTTCGACAGCCATTGTACACCCGGACAATTTTCGATTAGGATTAACTGTGATACGCTAATTTCGCCGACATGTTTCCGGTCGCTCAAGCGTCTAATCTATTTCAAGCTTCATGCATACGGTCGCGTTCGCCTGCTGAACTATGAACGGAACACAAGAAATATAGAGCGACGATAAACAAAAACATTGCTTTGCGCTGTTTAGATTTTCGAATTGTTGGGGCAGCAACGACGCAGAGAACGTCACACGTTTAGTCGGATGAGTAGCATGTAGTCCACCCATTTTCCTGATCGAGGTTTAATTAACTCCACCCTAACAGTTGGGGGTTAAACGGTATAACGTAATTCGCTTCCGCAGCAGTCCCTTTCGTGGAAACTGTAAATCGACTTAATGTGACAGTTTTTACTGAACGATCTACCGACTGCTGCGCATTTACACTGCAACTACCATTACCGGTTTTATATTTTATGGTTTAGAATGATTGAAATTGTACAGATTCTGGATCCACTAAACTCCTTGATCAGTTAGCTGTTTTTGTCGAGTATACTAAAGCTAAAACATATTCGTAAATTTTAATGTTTCGAATATTTCGAGGCCAAGTCGAAATAAAATGGACAAATAAAAAAATATAAATTATTGTTATAATTTATATATAGTTAAGTACTATACTATGTATGTATATAGTATAATACTGGTAGGTAGTACGCTCGTCATCGTTTATTTTTTGCGACACAGTTTAGGTACATACTTTGCAAAACGGTCGCAACAACTAATTGATTAAACAAGTGAAATTCATTACTGAATTTCATTGACAATAGGATACTAGTTTATAATATTTATCCATATTGCATCGTCAACCCTTCATTGATGGGAGGAATTAATTACCACGCGAATCGCAGGGTAAGGTCAACTAAAATCGACTGATCAGCTGCTATACTTATCGCGCCAATTAGCATCGCCAATGTCGAGCTATTACTCGAACGCCTTAATTATATTTATTAGCGTGAGATAGCAATTTATTTTTAATCAGAGCAAGACTACTCTTAGCTGTTGTAATCGATCAAACGAATTTTCTTCTTTGACCACACCCTACTGGTTTTGCTAAGGGTTGCCACCCCTCGATCACTGCTACTATTATTTAGCAACCGATGACCACACTGAGATGGTTAAGCACAAAACATCTACATTCAAATACGGTCACAATACGTACTTGTACTCGAGCTTTACTGAAAATGTTGCTACCGACCTTGTAGAAATTTTCCAAACCGAGTTTCTTGATGACTGAGCTCGTTGTATCGGATCGTTGTATCGGCACGCATCGATTCAGGAACAATACACTGTTGCAAAGTGGAACAGCCAGCGGAATAAATCATTTCAAAGACGACAATAGAAAACAGTAACTCTGGCTGTTGCCGCAGAACGCATTAAAATGTCATAGCCGGATGAAAATCCAACGGTTGCTCGAAGCCACTTCCGCCGACGTAAATTACATTACCAACCGTCTGCGTTTTCGAACTGTATCAGTCCTTACATTACTACAATGGTAGCGGGAAAAATGCGATTAGAAAGCCCGTGGCTTCGGGCAACGAATTTATTTGTCTCGAGCGCAATTAACTTATTGAAACGTTCTATTTTTGTGGCCACTTCGACTGCCGTTTCCAATCGGAATGACGTGAAAAAGTATTTTATTAAAGACGTATTTGATTCTAATATAATATTGTTTAGTCACGATTAATTTTCAACTAATATGAACAATTCTGATGGCAATGCCAGCTACAATGTGAAAAAGGATACATGTACAGTAGGTGACAAAATTATTGGAGGCAATGATGCAAGAACATATTTACAGTAATTTCTTCTACATTGTTCACCAACTTCGAAACGAAAATGGACAACTTGAGAAGAGGAGATATCGATTATACCAGCCTCGCGGCTCGCTATTATAGTTGCCGATTATCAGCAATTATAAAAGCGAGCCGCAAGGCTCCGATAAACGTATCTCCTCTTCCAAAGTTGACCATTTGTTGACTCACCTTGTTTCCAAGCTGAGCGACAATTTCAGAGAAATTTCTGTATTGCCAACATGCTTAAATAAACAATATTTGAAATTTTCAAACGACATTATTTTACAGGAAAATACTAAGAATTCAACACGTTTGGATTCCTTTAAAAACTGTAAGTAAACTCGTCGATTTACACAAGTGCCGAATATTTCTCGCATCGTGATAATTGGAAACAGAGATCTGAGTGTTTAAATAAAAGCTTGGCATCGTACCAAGTGCCACCAAGGTGCGCGTAACTCGAATCCGACGCGAGTCAAAAATGTCAGGCGTCAACCCGGCGGTCGTTAATTGATTCCTCGGCAGGTGACAACAATTCATCTGGATAAAACAATCTACTGGTCTTTCCGTGAACGTGTCGAAAAAAGCGGCCCGATTCTGACCGATGAAAACCGTTCGCGGGACGATTTAAAATTGATTGTCGACGGGCTGCAATTTTTCAAGCAAACGATTCGAGGACTGCGCGCATCCGGGTGGCCTCGGCCTCGGCAGGGCCGGTCGTTTAACGAAAACTTGTGCATTATGCAATACTAACTGATCGCTGCAGTTGGACGTGCAGCTGCGTGACTTCACCCCGTTCGAGTCCAGGGTCATCAGCAGATACCTGGGGGAAATGAATTATTAATGAGCGGCGGGTGTTAATGAACCCGCGGCCACGGAAAGTGTCGGTCGGAATTGGAAAATCCGCCGGAAAAGTGTTCGCCGTCAGGTTCGGGCAATTTATGTGGAGCATTAACGGCAATTACGCGCATTATTTCTCGCGCGACCCGGCGTAAGTTTTCCGCGGAGGTTTTTAGTTGTAATCGAGTACCACCTCCGCGAAAATTTGCGAACGGAGACCCGGTGCCACCGACACGACGGCGGCATCGTCGTCGTTACCGCCGCCGGATCGCTTAACGAAATATTAAGCAATATTAAGCAGTTTTCATTGGCCGCATACTTGTTTCATTCATTATCGCCCAGTAAAATATCGCGACCCCGGCATTGTTCTCCCGCAAAACTGCGATATTAACGCGTTAACAGATTTTATGAGGACACGGTGTTTATGGGGCCACCTTGTTTCCCGGCGATGAATCGCCCGAAGCGTACTCCCGAAACTAGGTCGGATCATCCATTTTTGCAAAACTACTTAGACCGCTTCATTCGAAAAATTTGGCTGCTCGAGTTTCGGATAATTTCAACTTTTGCTAGTGGCGCAGTGCTCTGCGGACGCTGCGACGATTTGATTATTATACCTGACACTTTAACGGGCGAAGCCGGATGAAAGCTTTTCCTTTAAGTACTGCCCGGATCGCGTACCGAACGACTGTTTGTCAAGAAGTATGTATAAAATTTCTTTCATTAAACTTAAAGTAGTTTCGGCATAGCAGGATCTAACAAGGAATTAATTTTCGGGAGTTTTTTAAAGTGTCGTTGATATTTTTTGTAAAATTTGAAACAAGAAAATGTTAAAAGAATTTAAGAACAATCGTGTATTATTTTCAATTGACTGAAACGATTAAAGAAAGAAAGAAGAAGAAATGAATGAAGATAATTTTTATTTTGCATAAAGATTCGCAACCTAGTTATAATAAATTCTGAGCTAAAAGAAGGAGAACCGATTGACAAACGATCCAGGTCCTTTCTCTAGCAAACACTTTCACTATTTCTGCATTCGCGGAAGATAAAATTTCCGCGCTCCGATCATAAAGCCGGATATATTACGCGGAACGTTGTTATTGTTATATTTCTATTTATCAAACGCCGTTGGTTAAACAGAAGCCGCTTTAACCGCGACTCCGGTAACTTTGCGTGTTCCCGGAGCGTGTATTGCAAAAACTGTGTAAAACTGAAGTCCGTTAGAAAGCGTTGCCGGGCGCCTAAGTTGTTGCCGTAAGTATATTTTCCAGCGAATTCTGCGCGTCCGCCTGAAAGGATTAGCGCGGCAGCAACTTTGTTTGGCGAATAATTTCATCCAGTCTCAAAGGCAGCGGAGAATCTACGGACACGTTTCGAAGCGGGAGAACGGAGAGGAGCGAAGCACGTCGGCTGCGCGGCGTTTCGCGGAAGAAATGCCGAAAATTTCTGGCCGAGATCCGGCTAGGATAACCGTGGAAAATTGTTTCCGCGCCGATAACGGTCGCCGGGAAATTAACGAAGAAATTGCGGAACGATCGTAGAATCGCGTCGCGAATTTTTTCATTTAGCCGCGGCGAAGACAGCGGCGCAATCTAATTTCTAACGCCTCGGGGCGAAGCTGAGCGCCGCGTGAAATTATATCCCCAGCTTCGACCGCAAAGGATTAGCGGACTAACAAATTTATTCAGCGAATATTTTTGCCGGGTAACAGGATACACGGGAAAGTTGGACGCGAACTTTTTACCGACACGTTTCAAACCGGCGCGGAGCGCCGCGGAGCCGCGCCGAGCCGAGCGGAGCGGAGCAGAGTCAGAGCGGAGCGCGATGGGAAAAAGGAGAAACTTAAAATTCAGGCGAAGCACACCCGAAGTCGGCGAAAATGCTGCCGCTATTCTATTTACGTGAATTCGCGGAAATATTTTCATCTAAATAAATAGAACCGCTCCCATTGATATCCGGCGCGAAACACTTTTGTGTTTGCGCGGAAGGAGAATGTGGTAAATTGAACTCTAACATTCAGACCGTGAACGATTTACAATTTAGCGAGTTTACTCGGCGGGCATTCGGATGAGCGACTAGCTCGTTTCGAATTTTATTATATTTATGTATCCCGGGTTCACGTATTTTTACTCGGCCTCTGTGGAACGCGTGATTATTATTGCACCATATATTTTATTATCTTTTGTCGTGCCGCGCTGGGAGAAACAGTTGTGAAAATCCCCTTATTTGAACAATTTGTAATTCAACCCGGGAACGTACATACTCTGTAATTTCAACCTCAATCTTTCGTTTTAATTAAGCGTTCGTTTTCGAGTGTGTTTGACTAATTGTTTGGCTGAAAGCGGAGAGCAAGATACGTAATTGTACTGCGCGAAGATGTGATATCGATCTAAGCGGGGGAAATAAGAATTAGATTTACGCTCCGAACATACCGGTTTGCGTCAACATGTCGGCGCTAGATGATTCGATTTCATTTTCAACGACCAGACAAATAATTAATGGAAACACCGTCCGCAAGTGAAACAATTAAAAACAACAACGAAAGGAACGCTGGATACTCGCTAGAGCGAGGAGAGAATTTCATGGTTCCCTGATAAGGAGATTACAATTATTGCAATTTATCGCGACGCAGGATGCTTCGTTTACAGTAACCGTATTAATAAACGTTTCATCGAAAAAAAATACCTTGAAACGGATGGAAACAATTCTACGTGGAGCTTACCGTCGAATCAACAAACGCTCGACGATTTTCAAATGTGATACACAAATTACATTCGATATGCAAAAATTGTCTCGGGACACTTCCTCATTAGACTGTTGATTTTCAAAATTTCCACGGATAAACGAGTTTGTGAAAAACAATGGAAGTTTTAATTGTATATCTGCGTTGGCTGAGCTCGAAAGTTTTATTCGTGTATTATACGGTTCTAACGATGTAAATATTTAGTTGGATATTGGCTGGACCGCGTGAACCATTCTGCTTCCAAAGACAATTTGCAAATGAACAAACGACGTACGAGATTTATACGATAACAATTGTTGAGTGTGTCTTCAATTAACAAATGAACATCGTGTACGTTTTACAATAGGGGGAACAATGCCGGAACAATGGGAAATTTGTATTGGAAATAACGATCAGATAAATCAAGTCGCGTTTACTAAACATAATTCAGACCGAAACAAAAACGTGTAATTTGTAGGAAATCGATCAAAATTTTTGCACCTACTCAAGCTTTAATAGAGTATTAACTCTCAGATTGTTGATGCTACTGGGTTCGTTTCGATCCAACGTGGCGAACTTGTTATCCAATATGTTACTTTTTAACGTTCAAGCGAAGTTACAAGCTATTCGTATGAATAATACTTTAAGAAATATTTCAATGGAAATATCAGGTGTACAGGGCGAGTCTCTGAATGCAACTACTTAGTAAGAAGACTGTGGATTTTATGCATTTATGATAAAACTGATCAAATACAAAACGGTAAAAATACTTAAAGAATTTGGAAGTACTGTTATATTATTTCAAACTCGATAACATAATTAGAGAAAGAAAGAAGTGTTTATGCAGCTGTTTTATCTTGCAATTAATGCAAACAATTTTTATTATGCATAATAATTAAGCCTATTTGTAAGTTACAGACTGTGTAAAGGAACACTGGAAACAAAAGTAAACTTGTATCCAAATAAATGAAAATGTTACAAAGAAAAATTTATTAAACGACAGTAAGCCATTGCCAGAAGAAATGATTAAATACTTTGACTTCGTAGTAGTAATATAATAATAGGTAGTCTCAGGGTTCGAACACAAATTGCTGTACACTAATTTCCTCTACTACATTGCGCCAAAATTCGAGTTTTCCTCAATTTTTCTCAATCTTACTCAATTTTTCCAGAAACCTCATAAAGATTGCAGCGGGTTAAACATATTAATTACAGCGCAAAGAAGTTTATACCGCGGGGACAAGTAATTTTCGCTGTAGGGGTCAAGAGTTGGTAGATTCAGGCATTCATGCCATGGAATCGTCAAACAAGTCCGCCACCGAAAAAACATCAGCAGCGCAGAGAGAGAGAGAGAGAGAGAGAGAGAGAGAGAGAGAGAGGGAGAGGGAGAGTGAGAAAGAAAGAAATAGAGAGTGAGTGAGTGAGTGAGTGAGTGAGTGAGTGAGTGAGTGAGTGAGTGAGTGAGTGAGTGAGTGAGTGAGAGAGAGAGAGAGAGAGAGAGAGAGAGAGAGAGAGAGAGAGAGAGAGAGAGAAAGAGAGCAGTTTCATGCGGCTCCGGGGAATTATTAGCTCGGCGAAAACGCGAATGCGTGGCACGGAAGGTTAAAGAACACGTCTAAAAATTAGCCGAGCTTCTGATCAGCAAAAACGAAGGGTCCGCAACCGGGTCACAGGACCGCGGGCAGCGGGTCGTCAATCGTCGGTGGAAATTCATGAGCCCAGGACGAATTAAAGTTCCATCAACGAATCCGAGCGAGCTAATTACTCAGCCTTTAACATTTTCCAGCGAATTTCCGGGCTGCCGGACGAAACTCGGCCGGGTTTATGGCCGTTCCTCGGCGGGGTTGTACAGGGGTGGACACGAGGAGTCAAAACGGGATGGATAGACAAGGTGGTACCGTGATACTTACGGGTCAGCCGTCTTGTCGACACCCTTGCAACTAAATTCGGGATTAGTTTCCTTGGTATTGGTGCGGCCGCAAACGTTTGCACAGTCATCGTAGCCATTTATAACGCGGTAGATGTCTCCCTTCTTCACCGCGACGCTCGCCAGAAAGCCCTGTGTCGGAAGCAGAACCAGAAATATGTATATTCCGACTGCGTCGCTCGCGAAATGACGAGGGGAACGGAGCAGATCGGGTGGAGACCAGGGAAGGGCGAGGGTGGTCGAAGAAAAAGGAAAATGCTCGGAGAAGAGGCAGTGCTAGACGTACATAACCGACTGCGAGAGCGATCAGAACGATCAAAGTCAGGATGTCGGTGCACGATCGATCGGTGACGAATATGCACTCCGAGTGTCTGGTCGGCGTGCCCTGGTTTTCTGGCGTCTGAAACGGATAAACATGGAAAATTGTCGGTGGTAAAGAACGTATTTCTAGAAAATAGCGTGCGCCTCTATTTATTAACGTCGCGTCAGCCTTCGCTTATTTTTTTTCTGTCTCCCAGTCTATCTCCCTGTCTCTTTCTCTCCGCGATACCCGTCAGTGATATCTGTTGGCGAGCGACCGAATTAAAGCCAGCCCTCGTTCGCCGGGCGTCAACCCCTTGATCGCGCCGGTAATTTTTCGCTTATTCCAGTCGCAGTTCTTTAGTGAAATATTAAACGCCGAGAGACGAGGACGAGTGGGCTCGGCGAAATTCAGAGGAGGACGCGGATTCCTCGGTAACTGAAAGAGGGGCGGTGCTCCGGGGGGGATTAGAGGGTAATGGATTATTGGCGGCCCTCCGGTTGTGGTTATTGTCCGGATTTTCTGACGCGGCGACGAAGAAAAATGGAATTTAACAGGACCGGGGAGATCCTTCTTTTACTATCAAATTTTACAGGGTTCTCCGGGCGTCGGATTTATTGGGAACGCGTAAAATCCGCAGTCTGGTGAGAAGTTATTAGTAAGCGCGCCAGAGATGTTTATGCGCGCTCCAATTCCTGAAGACAAAGTTCCGGAACTGGGCGCTAAACAGAGAATTGTTTTCTTTACGAAGGGCTTAAGTGAGTTATAAGAAATACTTCTCGCGCGGCTGCTGGGAAATTTATTGCCCGCGAATTTGAAACTTTATCGCTGCACCTTACTCAGTCAATCATTTCGCATAATGCGTTCCCATTTATAGAAGTATCCGACGCATTTCTCCGGGAGCAAGCTGGCCCGAGCGTTCTCTGCGAAATTAACCCTCGCGCGATTCTCGAACGTTGCATCGCGATAGACACCGTGTGGTTTTACACTTTCAATCGATCGATCGTGTTTCATTCGTGCTAGAAACAAGTATATTACCTCCATAAGTATCCGGACACTTGGCAATTTCAGATAAACAGTATATTAATTTTTTGATCGGACTCGGATGTTTACTGCTGTTGCGACGTGTTTCAACGAATTCGATTTTATTGGAGTTCATCGATGAAAAGGTTAAAGTTGTAATCACCGTCATAAATCTTCGCTTCCCGGTCTCGGTCTCATTAGTCAAATTACTTTGATATTGCAAGATTCTTCGGCGTCGATATTCCACGACCAACGTGTTAAATAAAATTCCTATTAGTCGTATTAAATAATTATGTAATGTAATTATATATAATATATGGTAATTATATAATTTCTATTACTAGCGACAACCTTTCTCAATGCTTCTGTCTGAATTTCTCTGCAATTTGTTTGTTAACTATCTTCGTAGCTGATTCACGGATTTTCGATACTTGTTTTTAAATTTCTTCGAACAGTACCGACTCTATGCTCATGTTTGTCAATCGGAACTGACTGAAACAACAAAATGAGAGATAACATTGTATAAAAGTGGATCCTTTCTTGCCATTTTTACATGTTTGCTTTCGTTTATTGTAACCTGCACAGAATAACGCAACAAACCTGTAAACGTAAACATCTGCAAGATATTGCGACAATATGTAAAAATCAGGGATCGAAAATAAGTTACTTGATAAATTTTTATAGAAAAAAAAACAATAGCCGAAACTTGTTTATTATTTAAGCTAAGAGCATTAACCACGAACTGAAACGAGGGCTTTTCAATAAAACACGTGATTAAAAAATTTCGATTTTTAACCGTTTTGGTTACAAATAACTCTTCTATTTCGCTCATTTATATTAGTTAATCACGAGGGAAATTTATTTCGATTGTTTAACGTTATGAGTAACCAAAATAAAATTTTTCCGTCTTCCATAAATATTATTTGCGAACAAATATTATGACTGAATAAATAATTGTTGTTCCATGACTGTTGTCCATGTTATTGTAACAGCTGGGGTTTCTGTTAAAAATGAAAATGAACTTATATCATAATCGCGGCCAAGTGAAAGATCAGGTGTTATCAGGAGGACCGTGCGAGGGTTAACAAACTTTTCAATCTTTACAACAACGATCCGACTTTCCTTAGTCTGCAATTTCCTGCACTATGCACGTGAAACTCGCAGAAAGCCGCGTGCCGTTTGATCGTAACGCTTGAACAGCGACATTTCACGTGTAATCTTATCATTTTCGTCGAGCACCGGTTCCCGACACGTGCGGCCATGCATGAGAAATTTAATTCTGGCCCGGAAAAATTTGTCGATCGGCGACCCAACGACCTGTGTCTCGGTTGTCCCCGCGTATCGTATCCGCGTTCGACTATTTCTCTCTCTCTCTCTCTCTCTCTCTCTCTCACTCTCTCGCTTCCAAAAAAAGAAAAGAAAACAAGAAACAAGAAGAAAGGGCGGGATATATCGTTTGTGGCCGGGCGTTCCAGTAAATTTTCGAACCTGTGAAATCGGGCGGAGCTAATGCTTTTAGCGAATCCTGCGACGTTTCACCGACACAGGGAAACTTGTAACCCTGTTACAACTCAGACCGTGTGCAGCCGCCACCCTAAATTAATTAGATTCTTTGACGGTGACCTTGCATTAGCGTCCGGGCCCGTAATTAAATTCCTCTCTGGCTTATTAAAAGCACGCCATTCCGCCCTATTGATTACATCATTACCCGCGCGAATCTTTCGTGCGTTCGTCGCGCTAGATGCTCACGCACCGAGCGGGAAACGTCACTTAATTACATTTACGCCCTTCGCGGGCGCACGCTGACGCTCGTGCTCGCACGCGTTTCAAGGGCCGCCGCAATTCGACTAACCGAAAGACGCTAATTACTATGGTAAACGGCCGATGGCAGGGCAGACTACCGGTGGCTCCGGTTTCACCCACTGTTTTCTTAATAGGATGGTAATATAATAGTTTAAATTCAGTGCGTCCTGGCGGTCGTGTGCTCGACGAAATGGCCACGGCTATCGGAGAACAATGAATTATATTATTAACGGGGATTCCCGTCGGAAACGCTCAGACATTGAATTCCCGGGAAAATATCATCCGATACAATCGTTACGGAGCTCTTCCGACTCCCGTTCGAGATTTCTTTGTCGCCCCGCTGCGTTTACTTTCAAGGATAATTGCTTCCGTACACACCTGCTGCGTTCGACTCGCCGTTTTGATAGACAGTCATGGTCTTTTTTATATGCCCGCGACGCATCGGAAAGGTAACGATGCACTCGGTTTCACCGTTTCAATTAGACTGTGGATTCTAGTGCAGTTTAACCATTTTACGGTGTTTATAAAACATTTTCACTAATGGTGTTCGGGTCATACAGACTAGACTAAAAGAACACCTGCATATCTATCGAAACTGTGTTATAATACAATGTTAATAAAATATCTTTCCATTTTGTGAGAAGATGTAATAATTAACATAAAAATATAGAAGAAAATAATCTTTGGAATTGTTATTATATTTTTGAAATGTAAAAAATTAATTACTTGTATCATTTGTTTGCAGAATTACCAAATTACCAAAACGTTATAATTACATATGTTTTACTCTCATTAGTTAACATTCGACGTAAAATCGTACTTATTTATTTGTTTAATTATTTATTCATTTTCACATTTATGCAATTAATTTCACAAAAAAACTCA
Source organism: Augochlorella aurata (assembly GCA_028455555.1). Taxonomy (NCBI): domain Eukaryota; kingdom Metazoa; phylum Arthropoda; class Insecta; order Hymenoptera; family Halictidae; genus Augochlorella; species Augochlorella aurata. The sequence goes on along the minus strand of CM052168.1, from coordinate 12,471,933 downwards.
TTCATTATTTTGTAATACATATATAAATAAGCAAAATCAATGAATTTGTCTCCAATAGGGTGGTAATTAAAACAGTTATATAAGCCTAATATACGGCGTGGGTCATAGGAACACCATAGAAGGGTTAAGCATCTATCTCTTTTCTGAATTAGTTTAATAAGCTGAGATTAATGTAGTAATATCATCAGATCTTTTAAATATTTATACAGGTTCGTAGTACTACTCATTCTTGTCGGAAATGCATAAACAAAGTATTAAAAAGTCTCGATCAAGTCCTGTGAATTTACATGATCCGAAAGGAGCCGAGCGTGCCTACATTTTATTATCCACCGTGCAACAATAATCGAGGCTCGTTCCTCGTATGCCTTACGCCGTCGCTGCGCCTTGCCATGATACTACTCGTCAGAAACTGCATAATTGCAGCTGCACATCTTGCAAGAACGAAGTAATTTCGACGGCACCGAGCCGTCAGAGCGTCGCAACTTCGCATTATCAAAAACTGTTCAGCGTTCAACGGCAGTTGTGTCCGTGCAAAATTGAACCAGACAGCGACAGCCCCTGGAAAGTTCATCGCCGGTGAACTGTTCGTTTTGGGCCGTGCTGCGGCATCGAAAATCCATCACTTAAATCACCTGCTAGTGAGAACGGATCGATGGAGGGTATTAGTCTCTATAATTTCTGTCGGATCGGGCCGGAATGAAATTCCAGGATGGAAATTCTTCAATTCTCTCTTAATCATCCACGGACATGGACACTCGGCGAGTTGTTCGGATAGGAGACAAGATGTTAAAGTAGAAAAGGGAGGGGTTGGCATGAGGGATCCAGTTGGCTATAGCGTGATTCACAATCAGGCAAATGGCCTTGAGCGACCAATATCCCGAGCGGCGTGTGTAGTCACGTGGCCAGAAGATCGGCTTATGGAGGAAGGGATGGGGCTGGAGCTGATTCAGTGGATAAACGACGGGTTAGCGGAGTCTGCGACGCTCGTTGCGCGGTAATGAACTTCAGTATTAATTGGACGTTTTAGTTGGGTTCGGAGACAACTGCAGCCTGCCCTTAAATGAACGGAGTGAATACCATACGTTGTCCTCTGGATACATTCTCGCCGGTCCCGTAATTATAGCGTCGCGGTTTCCGAACGAAAGTAAAGGTCGACAAGGAGGCGACATGAAATTTTCAATGAATTGGGACGACAATCGATAGCGCGGAACCCCGGAGTCGATGAATACGTCATGAGTAAACCGTGTTAACTGCCAATTAAATCGAATACTTTACTAAATTGCTAATCCAGCCATTCTTCCAGCGCGAACCCGGAAGATCCAACCTCGAGGAACATTTGCCGGGTTTAATGCCGCCTGTTAATTAGATTAGGTCTAAACTACTTTATCGGGCCGAGCTTGTCCCATTTCGTTGACCTATGCTTGACACGAGCCGTTTTTGTTTGTCGAAGGTGTTCTGAATTCTCTATCGTAATGAAACATTATTTTGCTCGTCGCACTGTGATACTATCACTTGAACAATATCGCTATCTTTACAATCGCGTGTATTGCACAGATAAAAGGCACGCCATTGTAGAATGCGATCGCATAAGTACTCGCTATTGATTCCAGTCCTTAAACCGATTTTTATAGCGGCTTTCCCATTTCGCGGAATGGCTTACACACGTTTCATAGGTCTCCATAATCGTAGACTTCCGAAACACCGTTCCGATCATTTATTTATCTTGAAAATATGCAATTTCGCGGGAGCGTTCGTTCGGTGCCGGAAGTTCGGGCTTATCGAATGTGAATCACAGTCTCGGTTAATTACCTTTTTACGTGGCCATCGTACTAGAGAGATAGTTGGGAAACGTAATTATAGGAGACACTTCGTGGAATTTTAATTTAGAATCTTATCTGCTAACGCAGCGACGCGCTTCAATCAATACACGCCTAACAGGAAACAACACAAACGAAGAATTTCATTTCGTCGTCCTCGTCGTGGACTGACTCTGTCGTTCTAAATGAAAAAACTTGTAGTAAAGAGTGAAATTAGACTATTGCTTGCTGGCGGAACTTAACTTGGAACTTTGCTGGTCACGTTTCATTCTTCTTAATTATGACATGCAGTAAGAACTTTTATTTCGCCCTCTTCTTTAAATCCACCTTGCTTTTCTGACGGAAAACTTTGCAAATTATGTCACGTGCACAGAAGTAAATTGTCCCGATGACCATTGTTTGTTGGGAGAACTAATCTTTAAATTTAAGTTTTTTTAATAATAGCAGGAACCAACACTCGGCGGACGAGGTTCGGGTTCGGTTAGACCCAAACTATAAAAATTGTTTCTAGGCTATCTAGTTTCCGACAATCAAGTTTTCCGAGATCTCTTTAAGGTGTATAGAAAAACTAAGGTATCTAGAAATAGCTTAAAAATATATTAGAAAACGTTGCTAAATAAAGTTAATAAATTATAAATGATCGAGTGTTAAATACTTTTATTATGCATCTGGCAATTTACTTCGAACACGGAATTCTGAACGAAGATTACGTCTGCAGGCAAACTAGCGCCGTAATTACTGTTTAGCGACGTCGTTATTTACCAAACTTCCTACCAATGGATTGCACCGGCTAATATTCTGCATAAATGTCTTTACAGACACGCAACAAATGCTTCCAGCTGAATTGTAATACCTTTGACTACTCCTCGTATTGATAATTCTAGTTACAAAGTATGTAATCAGAGAAATGGCAGATCCACTGGGCCGGAAATACGTTCCCTTAGGCACACGCCAACCCTCCGCAAGTTTAGAATCATCCCTCTTCCGTGATTATATTTTGAAACGCGCTGAACGAGCAGTTATAGTCGGCCTTTGTTCGCAGCTTTTAGAGTCTAATGTGCACGAGAATGCGCTCGACTTATCAGGTGATAAATTTCTCCGAGCACAGTCAGGCATTGTTTCTTCCTGTATGAAAACGCGATTAAAGATAAGATGTACATAAATATGTTGGTGCCCGGCAGTTTTAAAAACCACGAGATACCTTGAACGACAAAATTGCAAAAGTGTTGCAGCAACTTTGGGAAGATAGCGACTTTATAAATCATGCCTGCTAAGTGCAGGATTACAGACGGTATTAGCTAATACAGCGCGCTATATCTGAAATTAGTTTGCTTCGCGAGGATCCGCGACGATAATATTTTCCGACAGAGGATAACCGATTTAAATCGGATCGATCTACACGTTAATTTGAATAAAAATGAAACGTCGCGTTCCAAAATAAAACCATCAATTTCGCAAAATCTCAACTGACAGGGATGAATCATTTTTTAATCCCCGTACGCCGAAAACGGTCCCGAGAACGTTCGCATAATCTGCAGTTCCGGGAGCATAAATAAAAATACACGACAGACGAGTTCGTTTGAAAACGACAAACGATAACTTCGTGCCGGAGCGCGGCGGCAACTTCAATTTTTCAAGAAGTGAGCCGGCCATCTGTCAAATTGCAGTGCATCCCAGGGAACAAATTTCAGCTCCGCGAAAGCAAACTCCTAAATGCACTTAGATACGAACGTTTTTCTTGCCTGAATTTCTGTCTCCTAAACGCAGGCTAATTCCGGGAGAGAATGAAATATAAATTCACTTGCTGTGCACAGTAAATGAACTACTGAAAACGAAACTGAAAACGAAACTGAAAACAAACATTCAAACGAACAACCACTGCTTTATTTTTCCGTAGTCTTAATACGTTTTATCAATACGATTAACACTGTGATATCTTACATAGAATGATTTATTTTACTGAATATTGATGTTCATTCGTTCAATATTTTCTTAAGTTTTTTCATAAGCTCTGCGGAATATTTCGCGAATTCAGTGCCAAACAATTGAAATAAGTTTTGTGGTATTTTAAAAACTTCCATCTTTTACATGTTTAATTTGAACACAGATAATTAATCGAATTGCGATAAATATGAAGTTAATTATGTTTGAATTAGCAACTCCACTGACTCCACAACCTTAATGACTAGTAGTGAACCGTTTCTGTTTTGTAATAATCAGTAAATATTTATTCTGTATAGTCGTGCACACTGAATATCAAAAAAAGTTATGTTTATAATCAGCAATAGATTAAGGTACATAGCTGCGAAACACACAGGATTATAGGGAATCAATATCTATTCGAAACCTTACTTACGCAATAAAAAAATGCAGTTATATGTAAATCAACATCGACAACCTTGCAAATTCGGAAAAAGTATGACCTTGAAAAAATGCTACTCTTGTATCGTATTCGTCTCTTGATACCAGTTAAATTTCATATAAGAAAATTTTCTGTAACATCGCTATCGATGGATATATGTAGTTTAGGTAGACCACCCTTATATTAAGACAGTAAAAAGAGGTGGGCCATCTCACTCGGAATTACCCTATAACTTCGTTAATTCACAATTTACTAAGAAAAATTGCCTGAGACCCGTCAAAGAAGAGAACGCAACAAGAATAAGCAATCTTGAAAATCTCGTTTTGCAAATCAGAGAAAGGAACGACGCAATGAATATAATTGCGTAATTTCCTTGAGGAATCTTTCTCCTAAACAGAGCAGAAACGGCGGGGGCTGAGTCGAGACACGCGAACGCCGTGTTCTGGGGGGGCTGACTCTACGACCCCTAGGGTTCAAAGGGGGGCCCGACCTCGGCCCCCACTCTCCGGGGCTGGTGCAGTTCAGTTTACCGTGACAAGCAAAGCTCGAAGTTTTATATTAAAATACTTGAGCGGAAATTTCAGTCGCGGGGGTAGCGGTCGGGGCGGGGGTGGAATCATAAAAAATAATTCTTACCGTGGGCTCCACTTTGGACGAGGTCTCGTCCGAGCAGCCGCAGCAACCCATGCCCGACGATGGGGAAGGTAATCCTTGGGAACAGCCGGGAAACTTTTCCTTCTGATCCTGTTCCACCGCTGGAGTCGGTCGCTGTCACGGATGCGCCTGCTTCCGGGAATAAATTAAAACGGAAGTTCTTTAAAGGCGACCAGAAACTACACAGGCGGTAAACACCGCGACAGATTCTTCGTCTTGTTTCACGGGCTTTTCTTATTCCACCACCGTTTTTCCGTATCGTTCGTTCGCGGCCGGCCGAAGTCGATCTCCGGTCGTTGCGCGCCGAGAGCTAGAACATAAGGAGCGCGACGAGCGTCGACTGACGGCTACCAGCGAGGCGATCATGCGATTTTTCAACTGATACCGGAGCGATAACGGCGTCGAACGGTGCGACACCATTTCCGCGACACGCGATGGATTTTCGGGATGCGACAATGATAACGGGAAATCTGCCGCTGATACTATAATTACCGAGCTTTTTTTTATTTCGAGTGCGATTAGTATTGCGGACCACTGTGATTTATTTCGGGAATTAAATTCGGACGTGGACGAAACATTTACTTTTTTGTTTGTTGCTGATCAGTAAATTGCGGATTTTGTGCATTTATTATATAAACGGGTAGGTGAAATTTAAAACAACGAAAATGTTATAAGAATTTAAGGACATGCTAAGTTGTCATTCTTGGACAATAATGAATTCTGATATTGGACGTCCGGATAATGGAGATGCTAGTGTATTGGCAAAATTGGTGGACTTTTTATATTATTTTCATCTGGAGCAATTCTTACTGTAGACGGAAGAATATTGTTTCTTTCCCTGCTTTCGATAACGGATTCTAGGAACGAACCTATCAGTGAAAATACATAAGGATATAGATAATAGACAGATCGCGGATTTTATGCATTCTTAACAAAAACGAACAGGTGAAGTTTAATAGAACAACGAAATTCGTACGAAATATTCGTTCAAACACAATTGATCACGTTAAACGATTAAAGTCTGAAGCAAAAATAAATGAATAATTTTTAGAACTAATAATAGTAAGCAGAAATTACTGGTTGTAAATTATTATTTGTAGACTGCGGATTTTCATGCAAAATAAACAATGTCTAAGTTGATTATGAGAAACTTGAGTCAAATGAAAATGTCTCCTCTTTTGATAATTTCAATAAGTTGTATATCTATAATATAAATATATTATCAGATACTTCCAATAATTCCACGATTTTGTTTCTAACCCAGTCATATTTATAAAAAACAAATGCATAAAATCCGCACTCTACCAATTAAAGTGTAAAGTGTTAAGGAACGCTGCCGCGTTGTGATCGGTCGAGCGGTTAGAGATATTAGCAGATCAATTAATAACACTTATTTAATTATCCAGAATCGCAGGATAATTATTGATATTAATAATCGCGTTTTCATTACGTGTAACAGCAAATTACATAGTGACAATATCGATGATATTATTATTACTTGTTACATTGTGGACGGCCATGTATCGCCGCTGTGATGTTAATTTCACAGTTTAATTTCGAGTTTGCGTTTAACTCGTTATTACGTAAACATTTTGTTATTACTTTAATACGTTATTCATCTATTATTGCGATTGTATCGCGATTACGAACGCGGACGTCTATGCGACGTGTACAAAATTGATGTATATCGGGTTGAACGAATGGAGTCGGCGACGGATAATGTAATTGTTGCTAATATTTTACAAGCACTCGACCCTCGTTCGGAGAACAGAAGTATAATTGAGATGAATAATTTCCAAATGAAATTGCAAGGTGAATGTTCGATGTAGGTCGGAGAAGCTTGGGCAACTTCATTATTTTCGGATTAAAATCTGATCAGCAGCTTTCGCGGTAGCAGTTAATTACATCGATTAGACGCTGTCGATAACTATTGTGTTTTTTGAGAAGGTTCCGATACGGATTAACAAGGGATCTGTCTTTCACGCTTCCAAGATTTTCGATATCAGACCACTTTAAACGAACATCATCGTCTAATCAAGACTGATAGCACTTTGGATACGAATACAGCGTATTTATTATCGCATTAACACGATAATAATTGTCGTCTTCAGATTAATTATCAATTTTCATAAAAACGTGACCTAATGACAAATTTCCAATCGTCGTTCCGATTTCAAAATCCACAGAATTTCCACGACAAAAAATGACGGAGCTGCCGTCGAGCCTGGCAATTATAAAACCATTACAACGAAGCCCATCTCGGTAACTCTTCAAGTAACTTCGAAATCACTAATTACCGCAGATGTTGCAGATCTACTAAAAAAAGAGCTGTAATAAATCAAACGTGAAACAGAAGCATCATCAGTTTCCCCGATCGTTTTCACTCGCACGCGTTGTGTTTGCATCCGTTACGAATGCATAAAATCCGCAATCAACCAATTACTATTCAGATCGTCCATTGACGAACACGGAGCTCTCGTTAAAACTGGATTTGCCAAGTGAAAAAACAATGTTTTTTAACTCTCTTCGGGTTGACGTCATTAATATTACCGGAGACATCCTCTCTTTCCACCTCTCTCTCTCTCTCTCTCTCTCTCTCTCTCTCACTCTACCTTCCTCTCTCACTCTCACTGTCTCTCCCTCTGCGCCTCCCTTTTTGCTTCGTCGCGGGTCACGTCAGTTTCGATCGATTAATCGAATAAGCCTGCACGCCACGGCGAAATGACTGGTACGTAATATCTCGGGGGTTGTTGCCTTTCCCCTTTCGCCCCAAGTCAGATAGCATCGGACAGTTCTAGCGCGGAACTGTACATTTTATTATATTTCCGCTTGGCGCTGCGCGGACACTCAGCTCTCGAACTTCGTTCGCCGATTAATTATTGGAACTGCGGTTATGAAACAACGCGTTGGTAATTGGGACGCAGGATCGGTTCTTTGTCCACCTTGCACGCGAGAGATTTCGCCGGAACTATTATCCCCATTGAACGTCGCACTTAATTCGCGTAAAAGCCGAAGCGAGCGCAGTCCTCCCGGCGAATTTCCTGAATTTTCTAAACTCGGAACAATTGTTTTATGCGCCGCGCAGCTCCTCGCCGGAAACGCTAAAATATCTTGCCGAGCGAAAACGCCCCACAATTTCTTCGTCTTTTTGAATTGAAGATCAGCTCGCGCCGGCTTCGAAACTTTCCGTCTTCGAGTTCTTTAACCCGATGCCGAGGAATTTTTCGCCAAAGGAATAACGGTGGGATCGCGAAGATCATGCATCGCAATGACGCATATTTTTTTCTGCGAAGGATTAAAGTACCAGTTTCGAGTTCAAGTAAGACGAAACAAGTTGCGGGAAATTCGATCGGAAATACGGTAAAATGGTTCAGTTCCGAACTTCTCTGCCAATCGAACGAGTTCCTTTTCTTTTGTGCGGGACGGTGGAGTATACAGATTTTGTTTAACGGCGTGAACAGTCAGATCTGTTCGGAAGTTTTTTTTATCGAATTGGTGATCAATTGGTGATTTATTGGCAGGGAAAGAAGCGCGTAGACAATTATTCAGGCTGCGAATTATGTAAATATGGTGATGCTTTTATTAATTGGCGTATCGCTCTAATACTTAAATAGATGCCCTAAATGGAACTGTACTAAGTGGAAATGTACGTTTCCAATTTCAATATTCATGCAGACCTTTTAGTATTCCCGTTTGAACACTTTGCTAGCTCAGTAAGCTATAACTTCCACGAAAGCAATCTAATTAGTAAAGTACAAATTGTACAGTAAAAATATTATAATATTATGAATTCGTTCGTGGTTCTTACAGTCTTCAAGTCTCCACATACTGTACACTGAATTCAGTACAATGTAAATACATTTGTTTCTAAAGCAGAAATCTATAATTCTATCGTTTATGTATACTGACATGGAAGTTAACTTATGAAATGATTTCAGGCTACAGCAAATACCTTTTCCCACTGACATAAGTAGACTGGTGATCTTTATGTGTATACATGTTTGTAAAATGCAGAGGAACGAATATTCTGGTCGAAGTACGAAATCTTTTCCTTCTTGAAACTCTTCTAAAATAATTCACCTGTGAACGACGGGATCTGTACCAAATACGGATCTCTATTCTTGGTACGATAATACTTAATACGAATATAAATAACCATAAAATCAAAATATGAAATCATAAATTAATAAAAATAAAAGGAATGTAATTGTTACATTCAGTTACAGAGGTACAGATTTAAGTTTAATGTTTAAATTTCAAAACATATTGATTTTCGATAAAAAAACAAGATATATTCTAAAATGAAACTAGGTAATTTTAATTTCATAGTATTGTAGGCGACGTCGAGACAAATTCAACGACTTGCTACATGATGACCTTCAGATGATATTGGAGGAAAAATTGCCATGACTCGATTGCCACAATATTTGAAACAATTCACGACACATAACAACAAGGCCTCGCATGTAAGCCTAAACAAATGAACGTAAACATTGCAAATGTTCATTTATTCAATTTCAGATCTTGACACATAAAACAAAGGAAAAGTCTATGCAAAACTAAATTGAAAACACGTATTTTGACAATTGTATTGTAAATTAGGTCCTTAACGTCTCCAAAAAGTTCAAGACATTTCGTTCAATTTGAAACAAGTGATCTTGTTTTAAAAGGTGAGCATACATACTTTCATGGGCCACTGTAAGTAAACTTCTTCGCATGTGTACTATCTTATCAAAAGGTTGCAAACAAATAGCTTCGAAAATCCCCTAAAAAAAATTCAAAATTCCTGAGAGACGCTTCGACAGCTCCGCGTAATAATCCCGAGTATCATAACACCGCGCCATAGAACTAGGACGAAAGTATCGTAACACCGCGGTAGGTAGCCATAAATTCCCGAGGAACCGTCTTCCGGGGCAAATGACACAAAAAGCAGCAGGAGTCGCGTGATTGCGGCAGCGAGAGGCGCATCGCCACGAACGGATTTGCACTGTCGATTAAATTTCGACGCGCCTTTTTTCGACCGGACAGCTCCGTTCGGGTTCTCCTCGTTTTTTTCGAATCTCGCGCGGCACAAAATCGCGGTCGTTGAGGAGACAGGGAGGGTTCGGAGAGGATAAAAAAACAGGAGCGAATGTGATAGCCTCGTTAAGCTTCGATCGCGGGCGAAGTGGTCGACGATTTGAAAAAGAAGGGAAAAAATCAGCGAGCAAACAGAAAAAAAAGGAGGAGGGACAGGGAGAGAGAGAGAGAAAGAGAGAGAGAGAGAGAGAGAGAGAGAGAGAGAGAGAGAGAGAGGAGAGCGCGCAGTGGCTGCAGTGGCAGCAGAAGAAGAAGAAAAAAAAACAAGGTTCGCGCGACGAATTTCGCCGGAGTTGCTTTTTCCACCGATGAAACCGGAGCAGCAGCAACCAGCCGGCAGGAACAATGCAACTTATCGAGCGACACACATACCTGGTTATTGGTACGCCAGATAAGAGGTGAGCCGAAGAAAGAAAGAAAGGATCGACGGGGAAAGGTGGAACAGACGGCACGGCGAGGCGAACGGACCGCGACGAAAACGCGACGCGGCCGTGTCACCTGGAATTAAGCCGCAACGATCCGCGTAATCGTAATACCTATGCAGTGTACACGCGAGCGTCGCGTCGCGTCGTGTCGCCACGGCGGAACACTTATTATCACAATCTCTAACCGCCGCCGGGAAAATTAACAAAGTTTGGACCTCGTTTTCGGCGCTGAAACAAATGTTCCTATTATGGAATGCTCGTTAGGAGACGTTGCGCGGCTTCCCGTTGATCACGTGCTTTGATATTTAATTTCCAAAGTGCGCCGATAACCGCTTTTCAGCTCCGACCTTTTTTCAATTTCACCTCGAGATCCGTCGCGACCCCAATCGAACGATAACGCGGTCCAGAAGGCGTTTAATTGTTGACGATGTAATAAATTCTCGCGCACTGAGATTGATCTGGAAACGACCGCCCGTAGAACATCATATCCGGTGGTAGACTATTTTATTCGATATTGCACGTAAAACTTGCACATATTTCATTGGGACATCCTGTGTTTCATTCGGGAATCCTAAACCAAATGCAATTTTCACCAAATGCATATTTGGTGAAAAACTTTCGATGTATCGTCTCTCGTATTTCACGGTTTTTGTATTCATGGAAGAAACGAGTCGGTGCAATTTAAAACAGTGAAAAGATTAATAGATACTGATAACTTGTATATAACTGATAACTTAAGATGTATTAATTTGAATTTATTAAAGTTATTAGAGGAAAAATTAGAGTTTTATTTCGCGTAAAGATCCGCAGGTACCTATACAACATATGTCCAGTTATATTTTTAGTTACAGTTTTAAATTACGTTGGCATTTCTTTCTTGAATATATTTGTACAAGAAAGAAATATATTAAATACATTTTTCAATACAAGATTACTATGCATCTGTCCATTCTTTTTTGCATCAGATTGAAGTAGAAGAATCCAAATAGTTCGTTTAAAGTACAAAATTCTACTACATTTTTTTTTATACACCAGTTTAATATGCAAAATAAGGTTAGCTACATTTGAAGTCAAAACTTATGATACTGAGTTTTTGGTATAGGATTGTTAAAATAGATTTCCATTTGTTATTTAAAATACCAGTATGTTTCTTGTTGTTAGTAAAACGTAGTCTATATCTACGCCTGCATACAGGACGCTTTCCTACCGCAGTACTGCAGATGTTTGCGAAGTACAATAAAAATAGTAATGACTTTGATATTACGTTTGCCAAGGCATTAACACGTTTGATAGAGGAAATAAACTTTTGTTTGGCTCCGGCGGCTGCAAATTGCATCAAAGAAGTTTAATCTTACATAAACATCTGCAGTTACTATGTTCCGGCTTTGATATCGTGGCTTCTCAGAAATGCAAAAGTAATCGTTCGAATTGTGAGGAAACTAAAATTTTGTTTAGAGTTGCTCAGAGTTCCCAGAATTCTGTTCTCTCTCTTTCTTTCTCTCGATTATATTTTTACTTCGTCTGATGAATCGGTAGACAGTCTCTATAACCCTGCGATAGAACTTTAGGAGAGAATAAAGTTTCAAGGGAGGATAGCTCCAAGAGAAAAAATAAGGTAGATGATTTTTCCAACCGTCTTCCGCGAGATTTCAAAAGTGAACTGTCCGTTATCTTCATGGGAATGATTGACGGATCTATCAACCCGTTCCGGAAAACGAGAAAATAATGAAAAGTTGAACGCCGGATCAGCCGCTCTCCTATCCAGCAAACTATAAAACCGAGCATGATTTTGCTTAGCGCGCGATTACACGCGGAGAATCGGGACGACAGCATGAACGAAAATCCGCGGTTAATTCACGGTGAATAATTCGTGCCCAATTGATTGCAGGCTAATCGCGGGCCCGACGTAAACAAAATAATTCATTCGTAATTTATGGTCGGAGCTGGCGGCTATCGTCGGGTCTATCTGAGACCCGGGAAATTATGTAAATCGAATCCCGACAACGTGACGTTTTTCCATGTGTGTCCTGCATTCGAATTTAAAGGGTTTAACGGTCCGCGCGCGGACCAGTTGCGTTCGAAGAAAATCATAGGTTCGAAGAATAAATTTTTCTCCATTTCCGTACCCTCCCTCTCGCCCCCCATTTTTTATGGAATATCGATTCCAGGTGAAATGAATTTTCTCCGTGAGCGGAAAAGTTGAATCTTTTTGATAGATTAATCCCGGCATGATCCTCGGCCCTCCTCCTTTCCCCAACCGCTCCCCTCTCGTCGGCCCCTTTTTTATTTTCTCGATACGCTTGCGGAATTGAGTATTTTCTGATAACAGGGGAAATGAAAGAAACGAATCACTCCGAAACGAAGGAGAACGTCAGAGGCTCAGACCCGGTCCGTACGGGTTCTTCCGGGATCGTTCTTACATCAAGTATGTGTAACCGGCGGCGCTGCGGCTCGATCGATCGCTGTCTTTATTTTTCTATCGGTAATTGCTTTCTCGGCAATAAATGATTTCTCGAAACAAGTCGCGGCAGATCTGATTTATATCGTCCGGGACTGTGAGTAACGTTCTGGCAAGAGCTTTGAGGCGGAGAGAGTTCCTTTTTGTTCCACGCCATGTTGGTTACTACGAAATCCTTGCCTCTCAAAAGAGTCTCTTAGAAAAGCTTTTCATTCTTTCGCCAGGAAACCTGATACGCCTTGAAACTGATACAATCCGTGCCATACGTTCGCCACACGGAAAGAACAGTAAAAAGGGTAGTCTTTATAATACGAGACACGGTTCTTTGTTTTATTTTTCACTGGGTCAAAAAGTCCGGCAAAGGAAATTGGTGTCCCCTTGTTACCTTTTACGACAAAATTGTTCTATTCGATTTATTTAATTGATGGAACACAATTGTTCCATTATAGACGCGATTAGAAATATTATGTACAACGAGATCCTTACGATGACGATAATGCGGTAATACGAAAAGATGAGAAAGTAAACAGAGTACACGATACAAAGGAAGGAAAACGAGGCCAAAATAATGAATTCGAATATATTAAGATCTTTATTTACCCTTAACACTATGCCGTCCGCACATCTAATCGAGATTCTTTCGTTTGGCGCCGATAGGGCTGACTCACTTATATTTTCTTGAATACTTAGTATTTTTCTTTTAAATGGTGGGAAGCAAAGCAATCTCCGAGGTGTAATGCGACTCCACAAGATTTACATATTAAATTTATTCTCCTAATTTTTTGTTTTTGTAACAAGCGTATATTGTATGTACATTGTACATTGTATATTGTATATTGTATATTGTAAGCGCATAGCACCAACGTGGTGCCACCGAGGTTTGCCCGATAGTTTTCGCATGGCAGCAACGTCGTGCCACCGGACGGCATAGTGTTAATAGCCGAAATAGAGGAGAGTGTGATGGCAACTACGCAGGTACAAAAAATGTCAACAAAACGCGAGGCAAAATTCGCAAGGCTACAGATCCGAGTAGTAGGCTCATTCTAGAGCTTCCTATTTCACGCGCATGTAAATACACGTGTACACGGATCGTATGTATTTTTAATACACGTTGATATAATGCGTGAGGTTGATATAGTGAGGCGTGATGAATGGTCGACAACAATGCCATCAGGAAACAAAAACATATCGATTGCAATTGTTGCACGTAATTCGGACAGGTACATGTTTACGAGATCCGTGTACAATAATACACGGAACTCTACAACCGTGTACACGGATAATAAAATGCTTAATTACGCGTGAATTAAGAAAGCGGATACTTAATTCGCGAATACAGGGTTCACGGATTCTGTGTGTACGTGTTCCTCGAGTACACGTCCGAAATCTTAGACTCTAGTTCATATTGTGCAAGATTTTATCTTAAAAGGGTAGACCTAAAAATGAGAAATTTACGTAGTGTTCTAGTTGTTACATTGAAAATTGGCACGAGAAATTCTAAAAGGTGATAATAACAAATTAATATTCCCATAATAAACATGTCGTTTCATTTGGTAAAGGAACAGAAACATTTTTCATGCATTCCTGCGAGCTCGATTCGCTGTTCGCTAATTTAATTCTCCTGGCAAGAGAATTCTATCATTCAGTATGACATGCATTTTTAGATTATAATTTACAGTATTATTTATTGGCTCCAAATGTAATATTGACGTTCTCGAGTTCCGCGGATGAGGATTCATTCTGTTTCTAGGTGCTTCGAATTGTTTGGTTTCTCCATAATTGGTCTGCAGACTGGTCTGTATGTTGAATTCGAGTGAAAACCTATCGTGCAATTTCTGTTTCTGAATATACTATAGATCGAATCACCTAAATAATCTCATTTCACAATTTGCAATTAAAATTTATTATCCTTCTTTTAATAAGTTTAGCAAAGCGAAAATAATGTAACAGTATTCTTACATTTGTCATTTATCTTTATTCCTCTGTATTTCACTAATCCATTTTCACCATGAATATATAAAGGGCCTTGCCGATTAAGACGATCAGGATTGGGAGGGGTCAGCCTCAAAGGGGAAGGGGCCTATACAGACTTTACTTTTCCAATTTCATCACATTATTTATTCACATGACTTTAAAAATATCTATGTAATGTTTTAAAAACGTTTTTTTTTTTAATATTTAAAACATATGTAAGGCAAAATACATATGAAAATAGGGTTGGAGTATTCCTTATTTTATCGATTTTTTAACTTCATATATTTATCATTACGGCAAACCAATTTTATGTTTCAAATATAATGTATTGACTGTGAATAAATAGCTACTTTCACGGGCAAGTTACAGAGTTGAAATATAATATTATGCAGATGAGTTTATCTTGGTCAGCTATCGGTTGATCATCTTAATCGGCTATGCTCTTTCGTCTACTGCACTATAAAATATCTGATTCCTTTTTAATCGTGTTGGAAAACTAAATTTCCTAACAATAAACCCACAAGTCGTCTTAAAGTGAGAATCTTTTGTGTAAGCGCTTCTAAGTGTCTCCCCAGCCATTACTGCTTCTCTAACAGCTCTAGAATCGCTCGAGCGGTTTTCCAGTAATTTTTCTAATGAACATTTCCGTCCAGAAGAAAAGGTCACGAGTCCCACTGGAGCCGTCGAAACGATTACAGCTGTTTTCTCTGGAACGTCACGGCAACTATTCGCGGTTTTCTTCCGAATGTCATACACATCAGACGGAATGGTTCATTGTGTTGTCTGTGACGTTCTGCGAGCAAGATGGCTGAATCATCCCGCCCTATTCGAGTTCCCCAGCCGCGACAATGATCGTTTTGTCATCAGTGGCCACAGCGTTGTCCCGCTGGAAGGGAACTATCATTCCAGCGACTGAAGCTGTCGGTTTTGTTCCCGACGCTGACTCCGATCGATCCCGCTCCTCTTTCTTGACAATAGGTTTGTGCACAGCGATCGTTCCTTTCGATCCGGGAACAGCTCAAAGTGTATCAACCCATCGAATACCCCATCAAAGACTCAGCGGGAATTCGCGACAAGATAGACGAAGTTAGTTTTGGCAGCGACGACGATGGCTTGTCCCGGTATTTAAATAGACAGCGTCGCTTTTAATGTTACCGCGTAGCATTAACGCTTCTAACCATGGAACCGAATCAGATTAAAAGATAACACGTGTTTCCGACTTGCGGAACCGTATATTGTAAGATCTCTTCCATATTAAAAGTAGTCAGTCATCGGTGCACCTGATAATAGTGTGCTTCGTACGATAGCTAACGCAGTTAGTGCCAATCTCGCTGTGTTTAATCTCTGTGGAGATAAAACGCTACTGGCGGAGTGATGTGTTTTTTGAGAAGTTGGGTCACTTTTACGGCAATAAGAGTCAGCAAGCACTCAGCGTGATTAGTTTGCGATGTTAGGTCGTAAATAAAAATTTCTTTCTTGTACGATTCCGATACGTCGAGAGTATAGTATATTGATATTTTTAAATTCTCTTCGTATCTTGACTGTCATAAACTTGTTGGAACAGACAGTCCTTAGTCGAAAAAAATCGAATCATTTTACATCAATTTATAGGTCGCTGTTTATCCAATTTCGGACATGGTTTTAAAATCCTTTTCAAACCAAAAATGCCTTATACCAACGCTCGATCTTTCAGCTTGAATTCAAGCCCTCAAATGTGTAAAAATTGCCACGGAAAAACGTACTCAAATTAATCAGCTGCGACGCTTGCAGACACCACTGACACTATTCTCCAAAAAACTGATACCTACTTTCTTCCCACTAAAACATATCCTTGTCCTGCAAGTCCCAGCGAATCCACTCACTGCTTCACGCTACTAAGCGTCTCCCTCGATCGTGATTTATCTTATTTATCTTCTTCATTGCCCGAAGCACGCGACGGGGGACGTTAAAAACGGCAGCTTTTTGCCGTGGCGATCCGAGACCGCTGCTCGTCGCACCGTCTCCGTTCCGCAGCTGATCATCCTAAATAATCTCGTTTACGGATCCGTCTAATAGCGCTTGATTCCGGGCAGAAAATTCTCCGACGATAATCGAAAGAAAACGGAAAATCCGCTCGCCTCTTGGAGAGCTTTTTCCAGCTGGGCGGATCACGATTACGTATGTAATCGTCTTCCCCCGAAAGTAATATTTTATCCGACGTCGACGTCGCGCGTTCGGAGGAGGGATGGAAATCGTCCGATCGATCAAATATTCGACCATCAAAATGACGTGGTTCCCCGCCGGTAAATTTTGGAATTATTTGCAAATTGGCTCGGCCGACTGTACGGTCCGCGACTATTACCGCTCGCGCATTATTCCCGATTCTTGATCCGACAGTTCCGGCCTGCTGCTGTTAACGCCGAAACGGTGCCGGCTGCCCGACCTCCATATTCTTCTCTCTCTTTCCCTCTGCTTTATTTTTTTGCCACAGCCGGAATCGAACGTGTCGGACCACCGCACGCCGGTTCCGCCGGATTTATATTGTAATTGGCCGCGCGCCGATTACTTCGCCGTTCCAACGGCGATCGTTTGTCGACGTGGGTAGCGGTTATGATGGAACCACGGCGTCGAGACGCGCCTCGTCCATCAGAAACGTTGGCAAACATTTGTTCGCTGCCGACTGACGTTCTTAATGAAAATCGCTGGCTGTTTATCGAGGCATAAGAACATCGCGCTCGCGTCGATGCCGGAGAGTATCCTCCGGGCAGATTGTTCAGCGATCGTCGCGTCGCTGGACGGGATGATTCAATACCTCCGCTGACAGACCGATCTACCGGAAATAATCCCGTGAATTATCGTCGACATTCTTCCCTTGTCCCGTACTGTTTCCTCTCCTCTGTATCTTCTTGTAAATTCCACAATGTTTCTTTACGCTGGACGCATGTCTGATGCCCTCCGTCTTGCGACGTCAATTCAGCTTTTTCTTGAATTGATTATAGCGTCATGATTATTTATTTATTTATTTATTTATAAACCGGTTGAACACTTTGGTAGAATGAAATATAGATAGAAAGAAATTTTATACGAGGCCGTCGTGGAAGGCAAGCAGTCGCATAATATTACTTCTAAAAGTAAGAGCGGAAATGAATTTTAGAGATCCGAATTCTGGTCGAAGTACGAAATGGTGTCTCGCCGAGGTCTGAGATATATTTAAATGAAACTCGGTTAAAATATTAAGACACCTGTAGGAACCATTTAAAACTTTTAAAGCAATAATGGAGTTATACACTTAGAGTTATACATGTTACAATAGAGTTATACGTGTTATACATTTTCGAGTTTAGAGCGAAAATAACGATCATAGGGTGCCCAAACAATGGAATAATGTTCTAAACGTGAGGTTCTATTAATAAAACCTACTTTATCTTCTATTAATATTCCTTTAATGCTTGCATTTTATTTTTTATCGAGGTTCCATTACTGTTCTCTGTATGTATTGTAGGATTGTTTAGTAAACTAATTGAAATTAATAAAGTTATCAAAATTTCGTTCTTTCATTTAAGAATAACAGAAAAATAACACTAGAAATATTGGACCTTAAACGCGACTAATCTGTATTGTTTTATAACAATGATAATATTGGATTTATTTAAACTTAGTACGATTGACATTTAACCAGTTTTAACTGACCAGATTTCGTTTAAAAAATACATGGGTGCAGGACAGTCAAAGAGTAATTATATAATTTATAATATCTAGGAATAGAAAATTATCACATTCTTCACTGAAACTGTTCAATAGAAATCTGTCCCATTTTGCGAAAAATAGAGTTACCGATAACGGAAAAATGTGCAACTCGTTCAAGAATTCATTTAAAAATGTTCACACCGTGGCAACGTTGCTTGAACTCAACGGATGTATTACAAATTGAAAAGATTGTTAACAATTATCTTCTAGTTGTCTCATTACAGAAATATATCGTGCCAAAGTGTTCACGAATTATTGACTATAACCCAGTCTAATGTGTATCAATCTGCAGTACCAATTCGGCAGATCATGGCTGTTCATCGCATGACCATATTAATCTATAATCTGTCACGCGTCTCGTTTAGACATCGCGCGCATTCGGCGCAGTAATTCTTTTTGTCTCGAGGTTTCCCGCTCGCGGTAGATAAACGTCAGTCTTCGAAGGACTGAATATAAAAGACTAACTCTTTGTAATAGAAGCCATTTTACTTCGAAATCGAGGACTTTCATCGAACCGAGAAATGTCCATCCGATGCGGAACAAGACGCGAGCAAAAAGAAACTGGGCTCGCGACGATGTCAGATAAAGTTTAATGGTTCCGTGGGTCACTTCTCCTGTGCCCTTGTATATCAGTCCGCCGATTTTCATCAAGCTGTGGATGTTTTAACGTGCACTGCAAGCAATTTAGTAGAACCGCGAGTCCGCGATTTGACAATGTCTGTAAAAACGGTAGGAAACCAGATTGGATTCAAAAGCGAGCTAAAACGAACAAAACTAAACGAAAGTCCTATTAATCAGTCAATCTTTTATTTCATCATAGTAGTCCCTTCTTGAATCAACCCTGAAACGCATGAAATATTAAAACATTTCGTATCCATGTTGGAAAAAGTGCAGTAAATATTATTTTTTCCGTTCGAGGTGTACTTATTTATACAATACAATTAAGTTAACTGCTAAAATAAAATATCAATAATTTATAAAAGAACATTCTTGGAACAAAAATACATATTTAAAATTCCGTAAACATTTAGTGACTCTGCCTCAAGCATGCTAAGGTTAATATAGCAATTTCTATAATTTTAAGAAGTTTCAAGTGTTGTCCAAAAATTAAGCTTTTTGTAGCGACGTCGAACGTTAGTATCAATTCAACGGAAACTTCTAGTGTCAAAACGTCGCCCTTTGAGCCTCGACTTCCCTTTTCGAAATAAGAAGTTCCGAGGAATAGACATGTCAAAGCATTTCAACTATATCTGCAACACAACTTTGCTATTTGACTAAAAACTTCAGGCACACCCTTTGACTTTCGAATCCATTCGCACATCGCAATGCAACGTGATCATACTTGTACTAAATTGCTCGTAGCACACGCCGAGGTATCACAGTCCGATGAAATTTGGTAGACTGATACACAAGGGTATACGTAGAGAAGTGACCTGCAAAGCCATTAAACCATATCTGATATCGACTCAGAGGAACTGATCGAGTCCAGTTTCCTATTGATCACACCTGGCGCGCATTTTCCGCTTCAACTGAAAAAGTCCAATTAAATTCTTTTGCTCACGCAACACCTAAATTTTCAGTCATTCGGGACAAACGAATTTAACGCTACACCAATCGCGCCTTAGAAAGACTCTTTCGTAGGAACTGATTCAGTAAGCTTCTCAATTAAAACTCAATTAAAAACGGTTCCTTTTTCATAGAACACCGATCAATAAATTTCTTAATTCAAACATATAATAATAATGACGAAAAGTCGCAGTAAATTCAGTCTTCTCATTCTTATAGTTGGTCAATGTTAATGCTCGTTTAGATTATGATATCAGAAGAATCAAATTTTGTTTTTGTTTAGACGAAACGAATAACATTGGTATTTGGTAGACTAGGTATTTCATTAAGAGCCTAACTGGTTGTTTCAACGTGAAAATTGTTCCAGACAATGGCGCGGAATTTTAAGTATCGCCTTAAAGCGCAAAGAGAGCAGAACTTGTCTTCTTTGAAACTGCAAGCTGCGCAATTTCAAACCGACAGAGCTTTTGCATTCGCCCATATATTTACAGAACCGCTGCCTTACATTTCCCCACATGCCGCCTGTTAGGGTGACAAATGATGCCGCGCTCGGTTCTCTTGATTCAACGAACAAATTGTGTCATTCGTTCCCAGGGATTTCTTGACCGGCCGTTTTCCTGGAAAACTCGAGTCTAATCGTCGGTTCTTCAAGTCTGTCTAACGAAAGGCGTGGGGAAAACAGAGTCGGAAAGTCGCCGGTCCCCGGCTCGCGAATTCATGAAATTGGTCGCCGCCTCGCGTCTTTTATGTCCCCGAGTCATTGACACTGTATCGCACTGGTCGCTCCCGTCTCGAGAAAAACTTCTCGTCTCGAGAATTCATGCACTCCAGAAGTTTTATATTCCGCTTTGACGCCGCGTTTTCAGCACGCCACGGTGATTCGGTTGTCGTGCCGAGTCCCTGCATTTCAACAATTCTTCTCGCAGCTAACAACAAAGTGCTCTCGCCGAATTTTGTTGCCGTCCCGACAATTACTCGACGCGGAAAATAAATTTCCCGACCAGCCGAAGTGGTGCTTCGATCTTTCCCTGTTCGAAATGGTCTTTCAATTTGTTCTTTAACTATTAGGCGCCCCTTAACGCGTTCAAGGCGGACGAATCATTGCTGGGCTAAGCGCCCAATGTTCTTCTCTTGGTTTTAGTTATATTGTACTTTTCAGTTTAGTATCCCGAACCGTTGCAAACGCGAGCGATTCTTAAGTTACTAATTCGTTAGAAAATATTCCAAGATGTCGTCTAAAAATAATCGACCCACTATTTCGTGCGCAAAATATTTCCTATGCAATTTAGCCGGTATCAATGAACGGATCCGGAGGAATTCATTTCAAAAAGTTGTATGTAAAATATTTTTAATATCGTCGCAGCCGAAGAAGGTATTTAGATCACCCTCTATATCAACCTTTTATTCGACATGTTAAATATAGTTGTAGAAAATATTCACGGTCAATCGTCATCCCGTTTCGTTTTACACTTTGACTCGAACAATTATGTATCAAATAACAAGCTATATCAAATAACAAATTTGATAGCATTTGAAAGAGAAAATTGATGAATGTTCGAACGAGCAATACGTGAGCCATGTTATCTTTTATCATAACATTATTCAATTTACGCTGATGTAACTCTTTCAAGATTTAACCATATTTTTATTATCTCTACGACGTTTCGATGTTTTTAAAGTAAAATGATTGATTTGCGTTTGGTAATTTGTTAAAAATCTTTTTTTAAATGTGTCGAGTCGTCTCAAGGTCGATTCTGAAAGTTGGCTTGAGGGCGATTTCACTTTGTATCAATACCGTACAGGGAGGACAGTATATTTGTTGTCATATTTACTTGCACGGTGTTTCTGAACCTGCTAGACTAGTTTGCGATCTTCTAGGCCTGCCACGGTTTACAATGTCAACAAGTATAGCTAATGCGATCGATCGTTCCTACTATCGCTTTTAATACTCGGATTATTCGATATTAATGTGCAAACGGATATCGCTGGAAACACTGGTTTGATGCGATTATTTATCTTACCGAACAATTCTGACATTCGAATCGAATTAAACGTTTCATTGACAAACAGCAGTCATTAAAATCGAATCAGCGTCAGATTCATTTCTGTCGTCCTTCAAACGCGACACAAATACATGCTTATACATTTATGAAGCAATTCTTGACATTCTACGTTTCGCAAAATTAAATTCCGTGTAATAATTATATCGTGCTGCATTTATAAGGTACAAGAATCCTCATAGGTTTACGAAATTATTCCAACGAAATAATTCTCGGAGTAAATAAAATTTTGCTTCCACTTCTGTTCCCTTCAGACTGCTTCTAAAAACGTGAATCCTCGCGTAAAGCAACGAGTACCTTGTCTCATATTTTTAACAAATTCTTTCTGCTAGTTATTTCCTGTTCCCCGCGCAGAAAATTTATTCGGCATAAAGGCTCGCAGTCTAATCGTAATTACAACGATACAATTCCCAATTGAGAAAAACAGCTTAATCTATGAACCGTCTGCAATACGCTCGCATCGGAATTAAGATCGAAAACGAACGACGTGACCAGTTCTGAAACGTGAAACGTGTCGACGAAACAGCTTAATTAACGTAGAAATCCACGTACCGCTGTAACCGGCCGCTCACGGCATACCAAATACTTAATAAAAAAGAACGTACGATCGCTTTTACGGCTGAATTCATGAATCCATAAAACGTTTCGCAAAAGCTATGCACGCGCCGGTTCCCACCCGCGCTATTAAGCCTCGCCAGCGCGGCAGAGGCTGTCAACGGCAATAAAAGTCGTGCAACCTGCGCTCTTGGCACGGTTACGCCAAGGTTCAACCTCGGAAGAAAGTAAGAGTCCCAAGGTCGCCGGAGAATTCGAGCCGGAGCATGGCATCGCATCGCATCGAGAGCGTATCGCCTCGAGGCGCGAATTACCCAACCGGTTGCTCGCGTTAATCGCTTATCGCCGGTTCCGATCTGGCCCCGAAGTGGCTCTCGATCGTCCTTAGCGACGTTAACAATTAGCCGAAATTAATAATCGCCTCCTGGCATTTGTTGGCATCACAAGTCTCCGAGCGTGAGCTAGATTAGGATCGTTTACGGTCAACCGGCAGCGATATCAATAGCGAGCCGCGATAACGGGTTCCCAGCGAATCATATGGCGATTAGGCAAATTCCCGGGAAAGAGTCCCGCAGGTAAAAGTCTCGACTTGAATTGTTATAGCGCAGAATAGCGATTCTTGAAAAAGGATCGATTCGCTAGGAATTCGATTCTTCGAAAACCGATCTTAGAGTTTATTACATCGCTTTGCTGCAAAGTCGACTTTGAAACTACCATGCTTGATTTGCTCTTTTTTAATTTTACTGAATGTATAATACTGTTCCATTTTCATCTCGACATTTTTTTAACCAAGTATTATGCGTGTGTTTGAGATTAAAAAAGTTCTCTCATGCGAAGTATACGTACGCGACACGTTTGAAACGGAACTTGATACTTGGTAATACTCTGCATCTAGATTGAGATGTACAACGTACGATGTAATTCGTAATTTAATAGAGGGTTGGAATAAAATCGTCTTTACCGTTACACTTTATGGCTCAGCCGATTTTACGAGCTCGCAATATCGTGTCCGCGGTTATACTGGCTCGATGGAGAAAATCGCGGACGAAGACAGAACTTTTTCCGAATCGTTATCGAAGAAGAAGCGAACAGAAAGAAGGGAAAAAGCGTGGGCGGAGTTGCTATCGCTGGTCGGCCTCGCTTCCGGCCGTCACCGGGGAAAAGTTTGCTTTTCATGGGTCCGCGCCCGGCACGTTCGAGAATTTTCTGTTGCCACGCGAATTATTAAGCGTGAATCGGACCGATCAAAATGTAATCTGCGACTCGGTCTAATTGGAGCCTTTCGGTGTCCGACCTTTTCTTCTCCGCTTTCATTCCGAGCCGCCAATGGAACTTATCATCTTGATATCGAAGATTCCGAGACACGGTGATTCATTGGCGGCCGAAGCCACTGCGAAATGCTTGTGTAAATTAAGTGTGGCGTAGCCGGTCGATCGGGAATTCGAAGAATCTGAATGGGGCCGCGAAATTGGATCGAATCGGATGGAACGTTTGTCGGACGCGGGAGTGATTCCGAAAATGTGGTCTGTTGGCGGAATCTTGGGCCGTCGATATTTAAACAAATGCGGAGCATGTGTACGTTATAAGTATAATTTATTGGGGGGGCTACCACAAGTATTGCTGTTTTCTTTTAAAGTGAACAAACATGCTCACTTTGTTCGCGGACATGATTTTCTATTATATAATCTATAGGTTAACTAAAATTAACATTTGCAGCGTTCACTGCACAATCGCTCATATTACACATTTAATTTAATTTAATTCCTTTAATTTATTCAGTACAAACAGGTCAGATGTTCTTTTCACTTCTGCTACAAAAGTTCAACACAATAATAAAGAAAAAGAAGGAGAAGGAGAATAGTGATAATAATATAATAATAATGGAAATGAAAATGAAAACAATATGATTGCAATATACAAAGTATTATATTATATAGTTGATTTTTAAATATAATAAAATCATTAATGAATAAGTCAATGTTGTTAGGGTAGTGGTAGCCAAATTGATAGTTCTTTTGAAAGGATAAGTATATACAGTGATGAGGCAAAAGCTCAATGGGCTCTCGTTAAAAAATAACGGTGTACTAGTGCCACAAGCACCATTCATTTTATATACAGGGTGGGCCAGAATTCGTAGTACTATCCGAGATAATATTCACAAACATTGACAACGACGGAAATATTCCGTTCACTAAATAGTTCGCAATAATTAATTTAGTAAAAATCAAAAACTTTGATTTTGGAGACATTCGAAGTCTGGTAATTTGAAGGATATTATTATAAGAAATCGTTAGAAAGTATTATGGATGCAGTCTCCGCGAAAACCGGGTCAAATTAATAAAATGGACAGCTAACGATCTTATCGTACAAAAAGCCGACTCGATACTTTATACTTTAAACGGAGCGTTTAATCTTGCAACAGATAATCGACTCGTGTTAACGCGAACCTTGTAAAATTACTCGACTTCTCACAGTAGCTTGAATCGGTGTCATCGATTCCTGACAGATTGTCTTCCACGAAGCTTACGAAATCGGCGTTTCCAATCTAGCATCGGAATTCTCAGAAATTGCGGAGCACCGAGATATAAAAACTGTTCGACGATAGGGCGAAAGAAAGCGAGAGATCGATACGGTATAAATTTCTAATAATAAATTCTTGCAAAGGCAGTGTTTGGTCGACATTTCTCACTGAATTTACAACGTGCGTTCGGTTGAATATTCAAGCCCTTTTGGTATCTTTTAGCCTGAGAAAATATTTACAATCAACGTTCGAAACGTATTTCCAGCTTTTTGAAAATTCATATTGTTACCGGCGTCGTCGGGTGCCGCCGCGGTATTATTTACAAGATTATAATTATAAATCAGGGAGAATGGTGCCAGTCGCTATTAATACATATACACCCTTTGAAACCGTAATAAACGCGCAACGGCCCTCTAAAATATTAAACGGCCCGCTGGAACGCGTGTCCGATTTAACATTAATACGTTTTTACAATTCTCCCAGCGTGTTTCAAAGTGTATGAAAATACGTACAATTAGTAGCATCGCTAGTCTCGTAGGATGCGCGTAAAAACCGGGTAATATCCGGCCGGGTGACGACCAGAAAGCGGGCTGTTTAATTAAATGAAATCGAGTAGAAGTTTGTTAGAGTGCTATCAAGAACCCGATGTCTAATTAGTTACAGTTAATAAGAGCCGCATTAACGGGTGCGTCGTTCATTATAAACTGCGCTAACTACTTCAACTTTGTGCGCCCCACTTTTCTCGCTTTCTCTTTTATATTCACTTTTCGCCGTTTACTGTTATTCAATAGCCGAGCAACACCTCCAGCATTCAAAATTCACATTCATGAACGTAGTAACGATTTTACTTAGCAACTAGTTAGCTACTGTGCTAATTCTCATTAATTTCTCGATTCTAGAAAGACTTACCTAGACTTCGGTAAAACGCGCCTCTTCGTGCTAATTATACCAACGGCAACGGCGATATTAACGAAAGTGGTCGACGCTAGACGATTCTAAATTTTAATTAAACAAACGAGGCGAGATTCCGTGTAAGCGGACGCTGCTGATTTAAAATTCTAGCAAACAAACGGCGCCGGCGTCTCTCGCGGATTATCTCGAACGGAAAATCAAACTCGATGGAACTTGATTAAAATCTTTACTGCATATTCGTAACTCGCTTTTGTTACGAATGCATAAATACCTGCGCAGCCCGGTTATGCAGAAAGATATATGCATTACGCCATAGTCGGCAGACCTTTTGCAAAGAAAATGGCGGAGCGCAGGTTCGCCTGGCTCCGTGCTCTCTCGCTTTGTGCCTGATATTTGCTTTGTCGTCGCACGGTATCATCGGGAAATCTTATCCAATAATTGTTTTACCTAGTGTGTTTTAAGCGCGACACAAAACTCGTTCGAGTACGTGCGTGGAAAACGAGAAACTCCGGTTGCGGATTCGGCCCGTTCCGAGACAATGGCGCGCGGAATGGAATCACCGTGAACTCATTGCAACCACGTTATACGCGCAGAGAATTAACCAGGATCGTGACTCACCGATCTCCGTCACGACGACGCGTCGCTCCCGTTAACAACAATGTCTTCGCCGTGACACCATTGTCAGATGCTCGCGACTTCCGGCAACCTCGCGGCTAAAGCCTTGCTCTTCTCTTGCTAACAAGTGGAGGCCGTAGTTGCGATACTTCTGACGAGGTTAGCCGCAATAGGCTTTAATTCCTATGCATTATCAGCTAGCGTGATAACTCCTTCGAGTTAATTCTCATTAACCGAGTATGCTTGGGATCATTTCTAATATTATTTATCAATCTTTTTTAAAGTATCTTTTACGGTACTCTTTCGGGTTCGTTTTTCTATAGACCTTAATGAAACAAAAATTTTAATGAATCGTCAAGCACTAGATTGTCTAACAATAATATTTATATTCCGGGTCTGAGTGGACCCGTCGCGCTATAACAAGTCGATATAGCAAGATCTCTGATGATTATGTCACTTTCATAATTACAAGTTTTTGTTTTGATTAATCATTACGAATTTATATTTTATATTTATATTTTATTATTAATGCTTTAATTGAAGCGTTACTCATTTTAGTATAAATTCGTAAAAATTATAGTTAGCTTATTAACATGTATCCTCTTAACAAATGCGATGAGAACATCTTCAAAGGAAACTTGTAAATTTTTTAAGTATCATGCTACGTGTTATAATTTTAAACGACATCCGCCATATTAATTTGACGTTCTTCACGTGAAATATAAAATCGTAGTCATCATACATGTCTGACGTTGATACCGAACATGACAATACATTTGCTGCAACGTAATGCAGTTTTGTATTTTACATAAAGAAATTAATTTTTGTGCGTCGAAGAACTTATCACTTTTCTTCAACTACCTTCTTCGATTTATCTTGGGAGGATACACGATGTTTGATAAAATAATAATAGTAATTCACATTTCAGTGTTACCTTTTTGTGCCACCTTAAATGATTTTCCCAGTTTAAAAGTCTGATTATTGAGCAGTCTTTGAGAATTTTTTAAAAGAAAGGTATTAGATATTATAAATTCAAAGTTGGTACGTTTATTGAATAATGTTCGAAGAATATACCTGAACTTTTTGATACTGTCATGACCATTTTTATCGAAGTCATAGCAGTAAGAGCGTCAGGAGAACACGATTCTGACTCTTGCAGAAGCTAACAAAGACATGCATTTTATATAAGTTTTAAACGGCGGATTAAGTCATTGTGCGATTGTTAGCGTCTCTTTTTGATGACTAAGTGTTGTTGATATCCTCTATTCAGCGATAACGAACTGATCGTGTGCTATTCACGCGGTGACTTTGTATTTCAAGGCCTCTGATTGAGCAAGTTGCAGTTTAAACCACAACGCTGAAGTGACGAATACAATTCGTCATAAGTACTCGACGGAGAAAGAAAAATTGAACAATACGTCCGACGACGGCTAACTGGAAATGCGAATAAATAGCAGTGGGATTTTCCAGAGAAATTTAATTATTGCAGCGACTATTGCTATCAAATTAACTCGCTGCAGACGTTATACGTTTATACTGCGCACGAATGAATAGAGCACACTGGAATAAAAATCGTCGAAACAGTTCAAATTACTTTCAAATGAATTTCTGGACAAAAGTCAATTTTTCGACTTTTATATTAAACAAAATTTATTTTCCCTTTCCAGTGAAAACCTATTAAAGCTAAAATATTCACTCTTTCGGATAACTCCACGAGCCGGTAAAAAATGCCAAGCCTTCACCAACTTGAAAAAATTGATTAAAAGTGACGTCGAGCGTAATTTATATGAAAGTTTGCACTATTCTTAAAATGTACACGTGGCTTTCGAATGCAAACACCCGTGAATTCCTTGTGGATTTTAGTTTGCAGTATAGCGCCCCGTGAACGGCCGGATTGAAACTTTCAACGATTTTTCATACATTTTCTATGATGTTAGCATGTAAAATTTTATCAACGATTGAGGTCGTTTCGA
Organism: Augochlorella aurata; assembly: GCA_028455555.1. NCBI lineage: Eukaryota > Metazoa > Arthropoda > Insecta > Hymenoptera > Halictidae > Augochlorella > Augochlorella aurata. The sequence goes on along the minus strand of CM052168.1, from coordinate 12,443,236 downwards.
TTTTTTCGAACCAAAAGAGTAATAATGCTAAAATAATTTGGGCCACAGTAGGTACAGGGCCTACTGTACTGCCGTGTGAATAAACATCTCATAAGTACAGCTAATCAAACTCGAATCAAAATTTGATAAGAAACGTCTACTCGAAAAAATTAAACGTCTTGAACGAAAGAGAAATCGTCTGTCGCGGAAAATTTGCCAGCCTCGCGCGCGTATCGCTATAATTTTTACTCGTGGAAAAAAGATGTTTCACTTTGAAAAATCCTCTGCTTCGCAATACTTGAAGGCGCACAACAGTGAAATTTTAATATTTCAAACAATGCCCGTTCCCAAAGCGCTCGTCCCTCGTTCGCCTATATTACGTATTTAAAAACACGTCGGACAAAATGTCCCGCTATTTTATACCCGTTCGCCCGTTTTCGCGTATTAATTATTCTGAGAACGCTTATAATGAGTCACCCATCCTCGCGTCTAATTTCGACATCCACGGATCCAATCATCTAGCACGGCCCGCCCGGTCGCGTCAGGTGTATCATATTTGATGTACCAGGCTGCAGCAGGTTCGCGGGGCCCGTGCACCGTAAATAATACACAATAAAATCACGTTCTTACGCCGGCCGTGTATTACACTCGATGCATTATTCCGAAGCAAAGTGCCTGTAAAATATTCGCGGGACTAAACGGCCGGGATGTTCTATTTTTCTCGTGGATCCTCGGTGCTCTTCACGGTGATTCATGGCGAGTCAGGGGTGCCAAGACGAAAAAAAGAACGAATGACCTCCCAGGTAACACGGCGATCGTGGTATTAAAAATTGATCGCTCCGTCCGCAAAATTCATCTTTGCGAAAAACAATTCTCGTGTCCTCCAGCGGAGCGGTGAGTGATCCGCAAAAATACCATTGTTAAAAACTGAATCTCCCGGTAATCTCCCAAACAAATGTCAAGCTATTATCGCGAGCGTGTACAGATTGACCAAACAGAAACAGCCATTCCTAAATTCCGAGTCTATTTCCGTAAGTCTAAATTTCTGGTAAATAGTTGCAAATTGACCGTAGATTTTAATGGAAAACTTCGTTTTCAAATCTGAATAAGGAAACTTCTTTCAGATGCTACAGGATTTCTTGCAGTATAGATAAGGTGGTGATGTGCATTCTTTGGTAGCGTACATATTATATTCTTATCGCGAGTTGTTTAATATAAAAGTCGATTGCTTGAAGTTTGAATTAATTGGCGCTGAGAATTTGACAAGCTACCGTCGGAATCCAGAACTAGAGTTACACGTATATCTCAAGAAATACCAAAGCCCTCTGGATGGTTAATGGACAACAAAGACGTCGGTTCTCTTCCTGCCAACAGTCCTTGTCCCGTTTTTGCAGGTTCACTCAGGTCACCAATAACATAAACACGGTTGTGAGCCCCGGACAGTAACCGCGGAGAGCTATGTGCCTTCTTGCTAATACGTCGAACTTTCCTTTATATAACCTGACTTCGTGTGCTCCTTAAATATATCATTCTTCTCTTTAAGAGCTATTTATTTGATGGAAGACCTTTCAACTTGCTGCATTCCTCGAGGCTACTATACAGTCGAGATTTTCAGAACAAAAATCTCCCACATTTGTGGAACTAATATTTTCAGTTTTGTAATTTACTAAACGATGCAGGAAATAGTACACTATTACGCATTTTATAATACCTTTCCCTGTAAGAAAGATGCTATATTATATTTAAATTATTTCTTTACGACAATGTTCGCATATTAGGCTACAGCGTCTTTTACAAACAACTAACGACTAACTAAAAAACTTACTAGTTTATCAATGTTTATCGAAGTTCGCGGACAAAAATATTTTGCAGCTATTATTAACGACATTTTCCAACATCCGACGGTAGCTTATGAAATTTTCAGCGCCCATTAATGGAATCTCCGATCATCGACGTTCTGCAGAAGTACGTAAAGATTATTTTAAGGGAGAAGATTTTGGGAGAAGACAATCGACACGTGGAGAATATACATGCAATAAAATGCTAACGACTGAAAAAATATTCAAGAAAAAGAGGTTTCTCTAAACAATTCCATAAATTGAAAAAATGTCAACAACGTCATAAAAGTTCAAGGAGAACTGTACACAAAGTCTCCGATTAATTAACTTCATTCGTTATTTTCCCTAAAAAAAGAAATGCTGAAGAGCTTCTCTCTTATTAAAAAGGGAACAGAGTGTTGTCCCTTCGGCATCTATTTCGAAAGCGCGGTGCACAGAGTAAATGAATCAGAAATTGATCGATATCCCGGTCGCTATTGAAACTCCTGATTATCATTTACCGAGTTTCAGAGCCGGGAACTGATCTTTGCATCGTTCATTACTTCGCGAGGAGCGCTTTCTAAAAAAATTCTTGACCCGACGGACACTGAAACGTCGCTGCCGTATAAAAAGGGAACGTTTCGTGTAAACCGATCTGAAATTTGTTCTAAATCAAGAGTCTTACGATCCCGGGCCGTTTTGTAGCTGCCGTCTAAGGTACGATCGCAAACTTCATTTAATTAAGCCGCTAATTAATGCCGGTGAACGAGAGAGGTCGAGGGAGGAGCACGGGAGGGACAAGGGAGTGGAATCGCTGCGAGCAACGGCTTTGAAAAGAAACGTACGATTCTGTTTACCATCCTCGGAGCCCGGCAAACAACGGGCCGTGTAATTGAAAGGTGGAGCAAGCGGATGTCGATACCGGACGATTTTCTTGAAACTTGCCCGCCCCCTTGTAACGCTGTCTGAACGCGGCTAAACAAGCCCCGGGATTTACGCAATATTTAATGCCTTGAAAAACGACTAGCATCCGTGTTTACAAGGGCACGCGTTCCCCGTGCCCGTGCACAGTTACACCGTGCACACACGCTCGATAAAACCTTTGTCACCTTACCGTTCGGCCGGGGATTTCCGGCGACTAAGAAATTGAGTTATTTCTCCATTAATCGTTCAGCTGGAAATTGCCTCGGAAACTCGATTCGCGATGAATAATTTACGCAAAAGAAGTTTCATGTTCTCGAGCTAGTTATTGTCTCTGCGCAGACTTCCTTTTAATTGGAAAAATTCAGTCGGGACGGTCTCGGATATTCGTGGTACGTACTGGGTTTCGGCATCGGTGGCTCGATATTTTTGGAGACATAATTCGCGGAAAATTGTACCACCGGCAAATGTTTAATTGGCTGCGTGACTTTTGAGCTTTCCGATGGCTTGAAATTCCTTTTGAAGTAGTTTTTAAACCGCCGGCAAGTGTGTGGTGGAACCTCCGTTAGAATTAGGACGGTTGTTAGTTACAGTCGGTGTACGAGGTATTCGTAAGTGCAGCATTTAAAACAGAATCTAGAAAATTTTTTATTTTTTAAAGAAAAATTTTAATTTTTTATATTTTCGTTACAGGCTCAGACGAACAAGTTGAGAGGACGTTATTTTTTAATTTTTTCATCGTCCGATCGAATTATTATTATTATTATTATTATTATTATTAATTATAATTATAATTATAATTATTAATTATAATTATAATTATTAATTATTAATTATTATTATTATCAATCTGGAAACAGAAGTTATTCCGTTTCGGAAGGTGTACGAATATTGTACGAATCGATTGTTCGCTGCTTCGTACAATAAATCGAGTTGCACATGCGAAATGAATTTAATAATAGAGAATTCGGAGGTTCGGATAATCGTGGTTTTACCGTATAGTCGAAGTATACTTCCATATTACGTACGCGAGCCAGCTTTTTAATAATGCATTCGCCATTTTTATAGTTGCCTATCTAAACTAAATTTTTAATTACTCGTTGACCATTTTATGAGCGAGGAGCGTAAGCTGAATTTTTAATTATCGAGTTGGCGAGCTTCTACTCCTGAAACGAAGTCGAAAAAATGGCAATTTCCACCGACGCTGAAACATCAAATTGGGTGCAACGAAATGCGGCGCGGTTTGAATATTCTGCGAAGTGAGGTCTCTTTTTGAAAGCAAATTTCCGAAGACGGCTTGCGTCTACGTGGATATTTTGTGTGCGTATTTCGACGTGTATTACGCTTATACAAAATTTCCCTGAAATCAAGATTTCTCGCTCGGGCTCCGGCGAAGCGGAACAGACGCGGCGTAAAGTCATTTCGGAAAAATTCCGCAAGCGGCGGTTTTCAAAAGGGGAATAGTCGCGAAGTTGTGTTTAGCGTACTTCGCTGCGTTATAAAATCACGAGCATTGTGGCGCAAGGTGATTCGAAATCAGCGTCGCAAAAATTTAACCATTGCGGAAACGTTGGCTTTTGGATGCCACTCGTTCGAAAGAACCTTTCGCAGTGAACAACCAATATGGCCGTTGTTACGCTCTAGTTAATTTTATACAGCACTACCATTAATACTCGAGCACTCTTTTAGAGATAACTTTTACAAAATTGGACTGGACGGCTTGGATTTATTTTCGGAAGTTAACCTGCCACGGTCTCAATTCTTTATGTGGGTATACAAGATTTACAGAAACTAGTGAAATATTCATCCATAAATATAAATTAACAATGAATTCGCAATTGAAACAAAAATTAAATTTACTCTGATTATGATGCAGGAGTTAAAAATCACGATGGACAAAGAAGGAACAACAGAACAAAGTATTTTCGAGATTGAGTTATATCGAGTTATAGGTGTTTTGACGGGACTAGTTTATTAGACGACGTGTAATCAAACTTTTGTAAAATTGGAGCTGTAATACGAAGATAAATACAGGAGCCTGCTTCATATAATCTGGATCAGTACAAAAGACTGAAAAATAATGAAATGCTAGACTGCGACAGCAGAATAAAATCTCTATTATTGTACGTATTAATAAGGTTCCCTTGCTGTTTTATATTTTTCGGTCTATCGAATTTGTTTTCACGATTTTCTTTCGACAAAGATAAGTAAATTCTATACAGATATATTCGAAAACGTTCATCTTGATCGGTGAATGTTGCTGGGAGCACAAATAAAAATGCTTCCTCTTGATAGGACTTTCGGAACTTGTCGGAGAAACTCGTTTGATCCAATTACGGAAAGTTATTCTCATTTAAAGACTGTCCGAATATCAACGGGAGCCCCGGTTAAAAAAGAGAATTCAATTCCCAGTCCAAATGAATTCTGATACTCGAGATAAAACTTAAAACTACAATACTCACAGTCCCGCCAAAGCGCGCAACGATTCGCACTCGGTCCGCGGCTAGTGCAAAATCGTTTCAATCGCAACGAAGTTTGTGCTTTACGCCGAGCGGGCCGGAACACGCCACGAATAATCCAAACTTCAATCTAGCTGCGTTACTCGCGGGATGATCAACGGGGGAGAGAGAGGAAAAAAAGAGCGAACGAACCGTCACAAGACCCGTTGTATCGGTCGCGGAATACAAATTCTCTAACACAAACAAACAGCCGTTGTAAAACGAGGACTCACGGTTTCACTCTCCGGCGCATCCAGCGAAGAACAACAAGGACAACGGCGACGAGCGGATGATGGCGCACTTCGATGTCCGCCGGTTGATTTCCATGAAAATATTCGAAGTGCCAGTACACACGCGCGAAGGGAAACACAAAGGCACTGCCGCGTCGCGCCGGTCTAATTAATTCCCGCAAATCGCCGGAAGATAATGACGAGCCGCGGAGAATGATTAAACACGCGGCCAGCGCAGCTTGTACAGGCCGAAATTAGTTTACATGTACTTCGTATCACCGCCGCTAATCGCGTGAATTTCAATAGACACCGCCGGCTGTTAATAATCGATCGAAATTTTCCATACGAGCGGCGTGCACTGCTCCGCTGTCTCTCTCTTTCTCTTTCGCTTTTACTCACCCTGTTCCGCGGCGATCCGCGTCGATCCGCGTCGCGCGTTGCTCGCGTGTATCCGCAACAGGATCGAGGCCGTGGTTCAGTGCCGCCTGAATTTTTGATCGATTTTTGACCGAGTTTCTGCCCGCGAGCTGCCGGAGCGGTGACGAGTTCCGACGACGACGACACACGAAGTGCGAAGGTGCGCTGCCAGACACTCCCGCAGGTAAACTGCAGCCCGGCCGTGGGTTGAACGAACGCACCTGCTTGCTCTTCAGGTTAAATGTATCGCCCCACCCCCGCCGCTTTATTGTAGGCCGGATGAAGGGTCTGCGAAAGCCTCTCGATCCTTCGCCGAACTCACGGGACTCCCGTGCACGTCCGCGCTCTCGTCATCCTGATCTCCGCTTCCAACCGCTTTCCATTCCTTTTCTACGAAATGCTACCTTTTGCCAGCTGCAATCGCAAGCTGCTCCGAACTTCCATTCATCTCTATTTCCATTGTATAATACCGCCTTTTTGGAAGCCTAATCCTCGGATGCTTATAAATTGCCTGTCACGTCGCTTCCGTTGCTTTGTTCGTCTCTATTTCAATGTTTATCACGCTGTTTCTTGATACAGTAACGCTTCGACAGGGTTGTTTGCCAAGATTTGAAGATGTATTTTTACGCTAATTTATTTCGTCTTCCTAATATAAAAATTCTGTTCCCAAGTAAGAATGTCGAAGAAGTAATCAACGTTGCACAATTGAACTTTTCAATTTTAATGTGACCGAACAAAATACGTTAATTTTATTAAATTCCTGAGGTTGTCAACGTGGCAGTTAAAGCGTCGGTCAAGTAAACTTAATAGATTTTATTACAAAGCGTGGACGATTACTGCGGATCGCTTTTGCCACAGTGTTCATTTTACCGTAAAGTAGTAACCTTTGTTAGCTTAATTCGCAAGTACAATACATTGCGAGACCGCTTTAAAGATTCTTTTGTTCTTATTGCAATTGTAATAAACGAATCAATTGTACGTTTCAATAAGGACTTAAAAAATGCCATTTTGTCGAAGCATAACACAGGTGGTGTAAGACCTCTCGAAGTCAAAGTGACGACCGTCAGCGTGTTTTCATAGTAATTTTATGTCGTATAAAGACGTGATAAAAGAACTTTTTACATTGGCTTCGAACGATCTCGGACCTATAAGATGTTTTGTGCCAATAAAATGGCTCTGTTACGGGATAAGAACACGTCCATATATTCTTTATAATGGACATTAAAGCGGGGATAAATACACGGGAATAATTGGAAGCGCCATTTTGATTGAACGAAATATTCAACGAAATTTCAAAGCTGAAATCGCGATTTCCAATACGTTCTTATCACACTTGACACAGAAATGCGATTGAAGTAATTATGGTATTGGCTCTCATCGATTTTGGATTTAGAAGTTGCTTCCTTTCAATAAAATGGCATCTTTTCGATAGGATGAACGTTTGTGAATACAGTAGCGGACTTGCCATTGAAGATCGGAACAGATGGAGCGGAGAAACGTGGTGTTTGCACACTTAAATAAATAAATACCTGAAAGCGCCATTTTGTCGGAACGCTCTGTTGTTCGAAAGCATTTCGAAACCGAAATCCGTATCGCGCGCATGTACTATTAAATTAATTTTGATAGTTTCCGACCATACGCAGTGTAAGTGACAGAAATACCGAGAACGCATTTATTCCATTATAGCCTGACACTTGGATGAATAAACAAATATTCAACGCGTTCAACGGCACCGCGAATATACAATGACCGCAATAATGCACATTGACCACTTGCCTTAAAATATCGGTTCGCGATTAACACGTTAATTGGAGAAATTATATTTCGTTGTACTAAATATATTCAGCCGCGCTAAGAAACATATTAATGGAAATTCAGGTTTTTCCAACGAGTATATGGTATCGCCATTCTCTGGAAAAATTGATGGTATTAAAAGTTGAATTGAAACCGGTAGAAATACTGCTCGTACGGTGATTTCTTTTTTCCTGTTTCCATTTGTGGAATGGATCGGTCAAATTCCGAACTGTCCGCACAGGAAATAAGCGAAATCAAACTTAACAGAACGAGATCTATTATGCACTTTCCATTAGTGTATAATGGTTAAACCAATCAGTCTACAATATCCGAGTGCGTCCTTCCGTTAATAATGGCGGCGGTACTGGATATTATCTATCAGGGAAAGTAACGCTTCAAACTGGAAACGAATGGCTTTAATACCCGACTTCGTTGGAACTTGTTTCCCAGCCTTGACGCTTATCGATGGAAGCTCCGAGAGGGAAAAAGAGAGCATGCGAGCGAGCGAGCGAGCGAGAGAGAGAGAGAGAGAGAGAGAGAGAGAGAGAGAGAGAGAAAGAGAGAGAGAGAGAAAGAGAGAGAGAGCAAGAAAAAAAGCACTTTCCACATTTCCATTTTATGAAAGTGAAACAAACTGCTGGACCGCTGTTTTTAACTCTCGATGCGGCAGCCCAACTGCGCGAAGCATATTTTACCTCCCGCAACGAAGAAATACGCATAAATATATACATCTCTCCCGCTACGTGTACATATATACCAATACATACCGCAGACACGTGGAAATTAAATTTAATTTATGAAATACGTGCGTACACTAAGGGGCGGACTTACGCCAGAATAATTTACACGGAACAGGCCGGTTACACGGAAACACGGGAAAAACGTGCTGTCCGATTAGCATTAGAATCACTGCAATTCGTCGGCAAAATGGCGGACACGATGCGGATGAAATTTATGCCGGGTTCCGAAATCGCGCGTGGGAGCGTCGAATATTTCGCGAAGCTGTGCGCTGCTTTACCACGCAAATGAACAAACCGACTTCCTCGTTGGAAGTTCGCTTCGAGACACGCGGTATAATCGAAACAAACGTTAAGAAGACCGTTCCTTCGGTGCGCTTCGAGTTCCATAAACGTCAGATAAATGGAAAACTTGCGCGGATATTACTTTAGGTTATCTGAAATGCATTTATCTTTGTCCAGAGTATCGTTTCACTTTGTCACAGTTAGAGTACACGTTCATTTCAACAGAACAATTTTGAAATACGGATGAATGTCTAAAATCGATTATTTATAAATAAACGAGTTTTCCCAACGAAGGTTTCCGTATTAACTTTAACATATACATAACGTATATACATTATTACACGATCGTTCACGTGCTACTCACGTTGTGTCACACTACGTTAATGAATATTTACGTTATTGTACGCAAGGTAATTTAATAAATACGTTCACATGCAGCAAATACAATGATAATTTTATAGAATATTTACAAAATGAAGATTAACACCGCAGTAATACAGGCTGAGTCATTTAACTCTTTCTCCTCAATTTCTTTTTTGTAAACTACACGTTGTACAAAAGATGTTACGAATATATCATTGAATTCTATTCAATTGCCGAATAAAAACTATTAAAGCGCGGGATTCGGAAATTAGTGCTCTTTAGTTGATTTTTAACACAGAGATTTTTAACAATGTCTTGTCCATTACAATCCATACAAGCATGTAGACGATTAAGCGATTCAAGCTCCACTTGTAAGTGTTTCATATTTTGTCAGATTTTTACGTGTTAATAACAAAGGAAAAGAGCAAAAAATTCATTGTTGCCGTATATGATCCCCTTTATATCTAACATCTTTCGTTCGAAAGATATTTTATACAACATGCAGTTTAGAAGAAAAATTAAGGTGAAATATTTAAATGACTCACCCTGTATATTAAAACATGGGCAGAAAAATCGTAAAAGAACGAAATTTGATTTTTGCGCTAAAATTGTATCGATCCCACGAGACGCGATAGTGTCTGCAGAGAAAAGAGACTATTAGCTTGGAAATTAAAGCTGCATAGTCCAATAGAGGTTGTTTAAATTGCAATCGAAGCACGCAGCAATCCGCGATCAATTATTTCGCTAGCTGCCGCAGGAAATCTCGCGAAATCGCCAGAATTTTTCGGCCGTAGATTTTTGACAAAACGCTTGGGAAACTGCGGGCTCATTTTCACTCGATGCGTCCGGGAAAAATAGAAACACAAGCGTCGGCCGGGTCGGACCGAGCGTCGGGCCGAGCGTCGCGCCGGCATTTGCATGCAACGAATGCTTCATAATAACATCCTCGTCACGTATGATCCAGAGACGACGACGACGACGAGACCGTCGTGGTCTCGGGACACGGGCTTTTTGTCGCCAGGCTCGAACTAGTGACGGGGCCGAGTATTCTCTGTGGAACAAGCGTTGGGAATCCGACTGGACGCTCGAGGATTTCGCGATGCTCGCTGTCAGTGCTGAATGTTTGCTCCGGCGTTTCTTCTGCTCGATTTATTAGCGATAAAATTGAAGTGGAAAGCGTATTTTCGTGTTCTTTCTTCCCCGGACGTTGTGTTCGCTATCTTGGACCTTCATTGAAGATTATGGCGTTTGATATTTGAGGCGAGCGCAGACGTTCGCACGAGTTGCCAGATAAACTTTTTAATTTTGATCTTGCGAGCTTTTGTTACTGTCTCGGGTATTTTTAGAGTCGGTATCGAGTAACGTTCCGTTGAATATCGTTTTTGGTACGTGACAGCTTGTTCGAAACTCTAGGACGTCGTTGAAAGCTGACGACCATGTAGTTTGTCGAAGGAAAATTGAATTAATATCGGGCACGTTGCTATTTAATATCGTAATCCGTTAAAGCACGTGTTCAACAAAGAACGGCTGCGTCGGAACAAACTGTGACAAGTAATTTTATTTTATCTTGCACCTCTATTTGATAAATGTGCACGCTGTTCAAGCGAAGAACTAATTATAATCCCCAAATTATAATTGTTCATTGCGGCACAGCCTGACATTTTCGCTGGTCATTAATTATTCAAGTTTTCGTTTAATCAGAGCCTCCGACGTTATCATTTGAATGACGACTTAGCTTATACAGCCAGAAGATTAGCTAATTTTAATCTAATGTAACCGGGGCGGCAAAATAATGTTCGCTAATTTCAAAAAGATTTCAAATCAGTCTCATCAAATCACTATCGCGTGAATGGTTCCAGCGCGTATCGTTATCGCATATTCTGGTTCGTTTCCAACCGATGGACGACAGTATGTTGTGTAACGAACGGTAATACCGTCATCCTTGCGTTGGAGATTACAGATATATTAAATAATCATCGGCGGTTTATCTCAAACAGATAAGAGGGCGAGTTATCGGGCTGTAGCATGTGCAAGCCGACTGGGGTTCGGAGCATGCAAGGCAGCACTACGGGACTTGGAAAAAAGTTAATCGGATCCAACGACGTTAATTATTTTAAGTGATTCGTTACGAGCCCGATACCAGGCAACGCGGATGATTCAATTCGGCACGAGATGTGCAATTGCAGCGAGTGCGTTCGCGAGCCTGCGCGATGTCCAGTTATTAACCCGGCAAGTCGAACAGGAATTTTTTCATTGGAGTTTTCAGTTGGAGGCAATTTTCTTTTCAAAATTAACAATCCTGTTCCGCAAGCGGACCTTTCAAATACGATCCTGCTTTCTGGTTCTCTTCAATACCTGATCTTATGATCTAATTCTGAGACTTCGAATGATTACTATTAATCTTACCAATGGCCCTTTTGATTGCCCTTTTCTAGATAATGATGGTTAAATAAATACAGTCTTCCCATCCTTAGAAGGCAAAACACGCCAGTCATATTGATTGTTCGGTAATTTCAGTGTTAACACACGTGTTCTACCACCTATTTTGAGACGTCATTTTAAGGTGAAAAATCAAAACACGAATGTTTTTGTAACAAGCGTATATTGTATGTATATCGTATATTGTACATTGTAAGCGCATGACACCAACGTGGTACCACCGAGGCTTGTCCGATAGTTTTCGCATGGCAGCAACGTCGTGCCACCGGACGGCATAGTGTTAATAGCCGAAATAGAGGAGAGTGTGATGGCAACTACGCAGGTAGAAAAAATGTCAACAAAACGCGAGGCAAAATTCGCAAGGCTACAGATCCGAGTAGTAGGCTCATTCTAGAGCTTCCTATTTCACGCGCATGTAAATACACGTGTACACGGATCGTATGTATTTTTAATACACGTTGATATAATGCGTGAGGTTGATATAGTGGGGCGTGATGAATGGTCGACAACAATGCCATCAGGAAACAAAAACATATCGATTGCAATTGTTGCACGTAATTCGGACAGGTACATGTTTACGGGATCCGTGTACAATAATGCACGGATCTCTACAACCGTGTACACGGATAATAAAATGCTTAATTACGCGTGAATTAAGAAAGCGGATACTTAATTCGCGAATACAGGGTTCACGGATTCTGTGTGTACGTGTTCCTCGAGTACACGTCCGAAATCTTAGAGTCTGGTTCATACTGTGCAAGATTTTATCTTAAAAGGATAGACCTAAAAATGAGAAATTTACGTAGTGGTCTAGTTGTTACTTGTTTTGATCGCATTCTCATTAGTGTGTACACATAATAAACGTCTGACCTGCAGTCATGGAAGGAACATTATTTTGTGAGGAATCTTAACTATTTATTTATTAATCCTTTAAACCAAATGATGTATTTAGCAAATACAAGTTACATATACATACGTTCGATGTTACTTATTATTAATTTCTAAATTCTTACGGAACATTGTTTAAGGAAATTATAAATTATTCTTAGTCCTGTTCAATCTCACTTAAAAATTGCCTTTTTAACAAGAATTGTTCCATAAGATACAGATAAAATTTCAAGTAGATTGCTATAGTACTTTCTCCTCGATCATGTCAACAACCTGCAAAAACAGCGAAATTCGTCCTTAAATCGAGCGTTATGGCCGAGAGTGAGCCAACCTTCGATCCGCGATTCTAAAACGAACCCTTCGAGCGAGACGTTCAGTGAAATATCGGCGGATAAATAAAACCGTCTGCTTGTATTTTTAATGCGCCGTTCGCGATTAAACCGTGTCGCTCCGACGTGATTCCCGCGTGTCGAAATAATCGCGAGCGTTCCCAGCCGTCGTACTTTCTCCGTATCGAATCATAAATTCTCGAGTCCTCTATCTATTCGTGAAATTTCGGAGACGCTTCGCCGGCGGAATACAGTAGGGCAAATGTATTTATTACTGCTGGTATAAGCTTTATTTACTGTATTCAGAATTTACTTAAAGTAGCTAATACTCAGTACTGGAATAATACGTCCTCAATAATACGTAGAATATGTAATTAGTTTTATTCTTGACTCTTTTCTTATGCGATACTAGCTTCGGGGACCACCAATTTTGATTGCTATACAGAACGTATCATTCTTCGATAAAATTTCAAAAATATTACTATTTCATGATAAATTAGGAGAAATATTAGAATAAAATGCGACGGTGGCATGATACCGGGCACATTTAACCTAGCGGCGGAGAGTCGATATGGGATCCGATACATTCGGAATACTGGAACACGGATTTTAAATTTGAACTTGATCTTCAGGGAACAACGACTCGATCCAGTCGGAGCGAATTTGAGCTGGCGGAACGAGAGCCTCGTTGAATTTTAAAACAGAATAAATTGCCGGCGGAAGAAAATTAACTCGGGCTTTTAAACGTCCGGCGTAAGAACCTTAACGTTGAATTAGGACCGGTGAAAAACAACGTCGAATGCGGAGTCCGGTTTTCGCGAGGCGGCCGGACCTAATGACTTTTTAATATGAAGCCTCCACAGGAAGCGCCGGATCGATACAATTAGATAACGTTCATGGAAAATTCGTTGGTCCGCGATCCGACACTTTTGATGGCTTTTGTGCGGGCACGGCGCAAACAAAAATTGCTGCTCGCCGTATGAAAATATCCATAAGCGCGCGGTCGTCAGTCAGTCAATCTGTTAAAGGCAGTTTTTCCCGCTTTGTTCTCTCTTCGCATTGTCGGGAGGCCTTCGTGTCTGGATTTTCCTGGTACTCTAATAATGGCCGCCTACGTTTCGCGCGTAGGTGCATCGCGATTGAGCCGCCGCGCTGCGACCTCGCCGATTGCCAGGGAATTATGGCTAAACGCGAAATCATGCGCTGGTCCTTGCTCCGGCAGTTGACTGCCAGTCTCTGTACTATCTTCTTCCATGATCTAATCTTCGCGTAATTAACGACGGCGGTCGTTTTCGACGTGGTTCCGTGGCAGCCGTCGAAAAGTGGAACGTAGAATAGAGAACTAGATCCGACCCTTGGGCATCTTTCATTTTCACTTTATTTCTTTATGATCAACGCGGATCTCCTATCGATAGATAGTTAATAACTCGACCGTGGATCTTTATGAGAAATTGTCTGCATGAATAGCAGTCGAATAGGAATATTCTGTTTAGTATTTTCAAATCGTTGCTGGAAATGTTAGAATTTAGATGGACCGTTTAGACGTTCTTTGTAATGCTCTCATGCGTGAATATTTAAGCTACAATATTGACAAAATTAATATTGGCTGGTTTTAATATTAACTAAAATTAAATGTACACTCGTGCCTAGCTCGTATCTCATGCTTCCCGGGCGCTTCAATATTATCTTAGAAACTTCAATTTTCATAGTAGAAGATTCATTTATTACTAATACTGATTGCAATCGGTCGCTCACCTCCGTTTCAGACCTTTCTCCCTGGAAAATCAGACAACACTTTTTCGTCCACTTAATTGGAAAGTCAAATTAAGGGTTTATCCCCATGCCGTACCTTTTTCTTCGCAGTTGCATTGATTAGAACTTTCCCAATTGTAACAATTTCTTAGCAGCACAAAATTTATATTTATCGTACATTTACTTGCATATTTAAATATTAATGAGAACAGGATAAAATCTTATTCTGACTTTCAAGGACGAACTGACGTTCATAATGGACAGATTATTATTAGAAATGTCCATCACGAGAGCGTGTCATGTTACCTTCGTCATTTTTTCGAAGCTTAAAAGGTACTAATTTCTTTTTTCAATCTTTAACTCTTTCAATGTGTAATCCGCAAGTGACACGGGCAATAGCCACATTGTATAATTTCTGGTATTTCTGTAAAATTCGATCTAGCACGATTTTTATACGATTTATCATATGGATGTAATGTAAGTTCAATATAATCTCTCAGTGGTGTTAGCATAATACGAATATAATAATAAAGTCTTAAAATTAAAACGGAAGATAGATATTTCTTCTATTATACTTCTTCATTTCCTTCTGCGACTGTCACGCGACAGCCTCAAAAATATCACAAGTATTTTATTTAATCAAACTTAAATTGAAAAGTTATCTTGTAGGCGCTACGTTCTGGGATCCTTAGACAAACTAGGGAAATATGATAGATTAGCGTAAAATTTAATTTTCAAGTCTGAGCAAATAATTCTATCATCCACATATGTTAAAATGTGATAAATAAACTTAGTTAAAATGTTAAGCTAAGTAGATAGCTACGGTTTCACGGAATATATCAGGTTTTCGTATTATAAAATCTTACAAAGCGGGCATAAAAGACTGACACGCATTCTACAGCGTATCTAATGGTTAAATCTTAATTCTAGAATGCATATGAAAATTAATAGAGCTGTTGCATAACAAAACGCGCCTCGAAAGGTGAAAACTGAGGGCGAAAGCGCATCGACGGGGGATTAAAAGCGAGCAGCGGATCACGGTATTAAGTCGGGGACCTAGTATTTTATTGTGCCGCGTTCATATTTCTCGATTGCCTCCGTCGCTGGTACATATTTACGGAGAAGTAGTTAGCCGGGATCACGGCCGAAGAAATCGAGCGGCGCGGCGCGAAGGGCATCGGGCTGTTCCGCTTCTAAAGAGCCACTCCGAGTAAACAACCAACGAAATCCAGTCCCGCCGAAAGCTTCATGAATAATTGAGCACGCGTCCGCGGCTCTATTGTAACGTTAAGCGTTAATATCGTTGCGAAACCTTTGACGCGTCGCGCCGCGACCTACATCTCCTCCCCCGCCGGTAACCGTTTATGCAAGCCAAGCTTTTTACGTTCTCCCGGGAATCTTTCACGGATTTCCGTGGTTTTTCGGGGACCCTCGACACAGTGACACGCGGCCCGGAATTGCTTGTCGGGTGTAGCGTCGTACTTCGGGAACAAGCGGCAACTTTTTGCCGCGTATTTAAATCGGTTCGGTCCCTCCGACAAACTGTTCCTTGTCGCGCGTTCAACCGAGCTTCCAGCCCCTGCGTCGTTAGACCTTCCTACCGTGCGACACGTGCATCCTTTTAGAGAGATGCTAATCAAAATAAAATCACTTCAGACCGTTACATTCTCTGACACTCAGTTCTTTCTTTTCGCAAGTCTCGCTAAGATCAGAAATGGATGTTACTCGAATTGTTTCGAATATTTAATATTTATATATGTATCTAATATATATCTACGTATACAATATTTAATATTTATGGAAATATTTATTTATCTAAGATCCGAGTGAATTCTGTATAGTCGAATCTTTTATTCGAATAACGATTATTACATTATTCGTCATTAATTATTCTATCTAATATTTGTTCGAATAAGTTATTCGAACAGAGACTGCAAAATTATTCGAGTAATAATGCAAATAATTGTTGACTGTTCTTGTTTTTACATAACAATATATATCGACAACTACATTTCAGGATCAGTCCAATTTCAACTATTTATGGAATTCTAAAATTGGCCAATTTCGAATAAATGGTTTCGGAAAAAAACGGCATATGAAGTTTTCAGCAGCTATGTACACCCGCGTGGTGCACTACTGTGTTATGAGCTGTATGTACATAACTATTTCGAATTTCTGTTGGAAACTCTACACGCATGACCTCCACATGTACAGTCATTGATCGAAGCAAAAGGCATCGATCTTCCGGAGTTGGTAAACCTGTCCCTTAGTAGCGAGAATCCTTTCAAAAGTTGTTTCGTCTCAGAAATGGTACTCAATTTTAATCAAGTATCGTTCAAATTCAGCCTGCGTTCCTACGCTTTGGCTTGATCAACACGACGGAAGTGATGAACACTATTGAGTAGATTTAGTGGAAAATAGGGGATCACGGGCCGAGACTTGCCAAAGGAATTTCCTGGAGGCTTGGTCGGGAATTTTAATGAAATCGACGTATGTTGTAGCTCGTGCGAATTTCGGAAGGACCCGGTGTTGCCCGTTTCCGCGTGTCGTACGAATTAATCTTTATCTAGGTAACCGTTAACGGAGCTGATTTCCGCCTAGGAAAATCCACTTTCATACTCTCCGAAAATTGGTTCGAAAAGTTCATGCTTTCACAGAGCTAGAAAGTAATGGGCTACGTTAGCGTATTGTATTACTCTGCAAAAATTTCAGCCGAGTGAAACTATATGAATGACTCGTTTTGATTTCGATGTCGCATACAGTGGCATATTTCGACAAGCTAGGAGTATTTAATTCAGATATAGACTGTTTTTAGAAAATTTCCCAGTTACCCTTAATTTGAAAGCAATATCTTAGGGACCCGAAATAAGTATCATTCTTAATGTTAGATTGCACTCAGATAAAATAAATATGTCTCAAGCGAACTCTCAAAAATTGATTAACACTGTATCGTAACGAGAACGTTTGCATTTGAAGTTCGATTGTTATTGCATTTATTTTGCAATTATTCCACTGTTCAAGGTGTGTTTTGAATATCTTTTATTTAAAAATTGTGTACATGGAATATATGATAGTTTGCAAAATATTTCTGGAAACTAAAACTTCACTATATGAGTAAATATGTGCTTCTCCCTTTATTGGGCATTTAAAATGGAGTCTTAGTTACTAGAAAATTAAAAAAATCATAAATCAACATAATTCCTATCTATAATATAAGTATTAATATTACTAAGTAATAATAATACATAATTACTATATCTAATAAATCAATATAATTACTATAAATCAACATTCTAAGTAATTATAGTCAAATACATAACGAAAAAACAAAAGTATAGTCACTGAGACTCAGGCCCTCATAAATTATCGAAATATTACACCGAGTGTCGTTCAGCATCGTATTTTAGTTTCGCCTAAGATCCCTGACACACATCCAAAAGGAGATTCATTTAGCGTGGAATGACCCTTACTCAAGAGTGCATTCAATAAGATTATTCGCGACAGTTCTGCTGCTTGTGAATCACTCGCGTCAGAGAGGTCGCCCAAATAGAGCAGTTTCGCGTGCCAATTGCACGGACAATGGTATTCTCAGCATGTGCCAGTGGTGGACAGTTCGTTAATTATTTAATCGCTGGTTTATTCGTTGCTTTTTTCCCTCCTCGCTCGCTCGTAAATACTATAAAATACGATGGTAATTCCCATGCGATAATAAAAATGAGCAACACGAAGGCACAATTTTGTATAAATAATAAAATAGCGTGATGCGTGCCTTGGCAGACGGACAATTCCTCATTGCGACCACACGCGATCGCTGCTCGCATAAACGCGGACGATGGTTGAGCGGAATAATTAGAGGGAAATGTAAAAATGCCCCCATGATCGTTCTTGGAAACCCGATCCACCAGTTCACCTTACAGGAAGCCTATCGGATTAAGTGTTTAATAATATGTTGCTGGAGATGATTTGTTGTTGTACGAATAAATTTTCCAGCAACATTAAAAACTCATTAAGGAGTCCTAAAGTCTTAATCGTTGATCGCTAGATCGCGCTTGAAACACCGTGGCTACATCGACAAATCGTTGATATTTAAATCGTTCTAATTTCGTAAAAAAGAATCGTACAACAATAAGCCGAACTCAGTTGTTAGATTGAAGCTTATGCTTTCATGATCTGTCACCCATTTTGTATTAAGATATTTCAACACGATATAGAAAATGAGAAATGGAGTGCATATTTTTCTACGGAAATGGTTTCTCAAGAATAAAAGAAACATTGTATAATCTCTCCATTGAACCATTTTTAGAAATAACTACATAAATCCGACAATTCATTTTCAATAACGATCGAGAGAGTCCTAAAGTTTCGCGAGATCGTTCTATACGCATTTTGAAGCATCGTTAAAGTATCTGAATGTCCCGACCGTCGAGGAATACTTCTACATATTGGTTCCATCGTAGGAAATCACAGCTCACATTTGCAATCGGATTTCCGTTTCTTCAATAAATGAACCGGCGTGAACGTGACGGATTAAAAATGCAGAGCCTTCCGTCGTGGCTGTTTCTATTCTTCCCGGTCGCGATTATGCTTGCCCGTTGCTGCATTATTTGGGAAAATAAATCGAATCGCACATGTCCGAGTCGGGAACGTAATATCTGCATTTGACACGGGACCGCAATATTATAACCGATATGACAGTGACACGCGTGTCAATCCACGGGTTTTAACGCTAACAGATACGAGCGTTGTGAAGTAAGAGGAAAGATAGAGAGCCGGTGACGTTGGTTACAAGAGCAAATAAAACAGTTTCGCCATCCGCTTGTGTGGTAAATTCAATTTCAACGATGCCGCAGGAATAATCCTTCATTAATTATAAACTCCATTAGCCGCGTGCCGCGAAGAAAGAAAGTTCATTTATAATTCAAGATAATTCATCAAAAAATTTCGATGAACACAATTCTTCGCTAACCGCGCGGTTCGTTCATTGCCCGAACAAAACGAAGGAAAAGAAGAATCACTTTGGGAAAATTTGTTCCAGGATCGTGTGGAAATGTTTTGACATAAATTCAGGACAAGAGACATCACTGAGCGAGGCTCTCGAAAATATAATCCTCTCGTTAACGAATTGTAATCTCCGTAAACCAGAAACAGCAGCACCTAAAAATGGTAATTCGACCAATACCGCGAAAGTAATCCCTAGTTATTTTGAATATAGAATATCCGGTGCAGCGGGAAAAGAATTTCGCAAATAAAATAACAGCGATGTTTTTGCAACCTCTTTTTTACGGACAATCTCCATAGAAATACTAGCTTTATCTGCTAGTTTTCGATTCTTCAGGATAAAAATCCATGTTTTCCTATCTACCGCGCATCGTGGAAACCGCAGCAGGTAGCAGATGCAGTAAAAAGTTGAAAACAAATGAAACGTCTTCAATACCGTAGAAACTGTGAAATATTATGTACGACGTCCATAGCGACGTTTCATTAAATAATACATTGTCATGTCTAAAATTTCATATAACATAAATTGTTCTCATCACCCTGAAGAGCTAAAAATCAAAACGATGGTGTTGACTAAAATAAAGATATATAATACAATCTAGTTTTTATATCATTTTTATGACTTTGCTAGGAATAGATCATGAAATCTTGATACCATATAATGAAGGTGATCTGTCCAACGAATGGTCACCCCTAGTGTATACTTCCTGTATGTTATATTATCTTATAGTAGCTTCTTTATATTATAATTTTTACAACAGAACTGCTGTATTGTGAATATTGTACATCTATAGATGTTTTGCAAATGTTATTTTGTACAAAACAACTTTGTTAGAATAATATTATTCAGTGGATCGAATAACAACCTTTTCAACAAACATGCATCTTAAGGGTTCGCTCGCTGGACAGGTCATGCTATTATATTTGTATTACATGAATGGAGTATGGTACATATATTTTCATAAATACCACAAATTAAACAAGATTACAATTTATCTTTTGAAATCGATATCATCATAATATCTCGATACTACATAATATACAGGGTGAGTTACGTCGTAATTATAGTCACTGAATTCCTAATGAAAGGGACTATCATTGCAGGTGTTCAAAAAGGATTAGCCGTGCCCACAAAAATGAAGACAACCTTGTTGTCTCTAAAAACAATAAGCCTGATCGTAGCATTGAACTTTGACCACTAAACATTCGCCGTATCTTTAAAAACAAGAAAGATATTTACGGCGTAAACGTTAGGTAACTCACAATGTATAAAGGGACATTGCCATTCTGCAGAATGAGAAATCCACAGATTCCAAGAATCATCGGTTGAAACAAATCGGAACTTCCAGGCAGCCGGACGATAAAAGAACAGCTTAGAGGATAGCATACCTAAAGAAAGTCTGGCTAAGGTAACCGAAAAAGGGGTATCGATACCGGTTTTATAGGTACAATAAGTTTCCTTACGAGACGGACGAGCGTCGTCCGCGATCGAGAGGAATTCAAGAAAAAGCGATCGTTTACCAATTACGGGCTGTATCGTCGCGCGGTAAAATTGGCCCCGCCGACGACGCTCGGCCCTGTTCTCTTCGTGTGGAAAGAGGGAATAGAAAAATGTCGCGCGGAATGAAACGGCGTCGTTAAACTCTTCCGTCGAATTGAAGTATCGGCCGCGCGCGAACCGTGGTAATGCCGTTTACCGTGGCCGTTCGATTGCACGCAATCGATCGTAAACGATACGACGTCGGGCTCGTCTTTGTCACGGGGGTCGGCCCGCCGTGGAAAAATTGATTCCGCGAGAAAACGGGGGAGCTGCACGCGAGACAACAACAAGGACGACTACTAAGACGGCTACGAAAACGGCTACCAAGACGGCTACGAGGACGGCTACCAAAGCGACTACCAAGAGACCGGTACGAAGACGACTACCAAGACGGGGACTCGGTTACTCGCCGAGGAAAATACGTATGTAGGTCGGGACAGCGAAGAGGCTGAGCGAGGAAACGAGGCGGGTGAAGAAAGAGTGCCCGGCTAGCTGGCCGTATGTTCCGCCATCTTCCTTTGTGCTCGGGCAAGTGGACGACGACTCCGTAGACCCGCGGCAGCAATTCCTCTGTGCTTTTATGTCAGCTCAATTGGCCGGCAGAAGTTGTCGACGCATCGGGAAAAGAAACCCGTGACCCTGCTTTCTCTCTGTTTCGCTGGTAATACCTAGCGAT
The DNA here is from genome assembly GCA_028455555.1 of Augochlorella aurata. Taxonomy (NCBI): domain Eukaryota; kingdom Metazoa; phylum Arthropoda; class Insecta; order Hymenoptera; family Halictidae; genus Augochlorella; species Augochlorella aurata. The sequence goes on along the minus strand of CM052168.1, from coordinate 12,421,573 downwards.
AGAACTGAACACGTTGTAAACTCCGGGCCGATCCTCGACCGTGCATGTTGCAACGTACCTAGGGCGAGGGAGACGCTCATCGACGAATCATCAGTTAACAGAGCTCGCATATTGCCAAACGAAATTCCGATATCATAAACACGTCGGTTGTGGACGAGGTGGGATTCTTGGCGTGCTCGGACATCGTTCTATGGTAGAAACTATACGTTGTCAGTGTGGAATGCAGTGCTGGACAGATGCACCAGCCACGCGACGTATTTCGTAATTGTTTATATTTAAGTGTAGGAAACATTCGCTTTGTTCACTCTAGATATCGCATACTATCTCCAGAATGAGCGAATGTTAACCGTAGGCCGACTAAGCTGGATTTATATCGACTCGCATTATTTATGGTACTCGAAGGCTTATCAATGACAAAGTCTGTGGTTGGCTGTTCCTCCACTTGACCGAGCGGGCCATCGAGCAACTTCTGTATACGGCGGTTAATGAATTAGCAAGGAGAAATGCCATTTGAGGAAGCTTTGTGTGAAGGGAAGAAATACTTATGTCGAAGAATATAACATAGATTTTACATTTATAATGAAATTGTAAGTAATGTGTTGAGCAAAGGCGTTAAGAGTGAGTTAAGAGTGAGAGAGCAAAATTATAATTTGATATTTCATATTGTCTTTCTTCAAAATAATTTTCATTGAATAACATTCCTTAAAGGTGAACATCCTGTTGTATAAAGGCTTAAGATTTTTAAAAAGTGAAAGATGATTTTTTAATTTAGATTAAATATTTATCAATGTATTATCCTATATTTTTTCGACAATTTTTCTGGTAGCTTTGAAATCTTATGGTCGTATAGGTACTGTTTTACATTGGCAAAACACTGAATCAAGTGTTTCTGTAACATCTTTTCGAAGCAACAGTTTCTTGAAAAAAAACGAAATAACTTTCCAAATAACACAATACGACGTAAAAACTTCTTACGCTGGAATATTAAGAATTACAAAATGTGCCACGTGTTTTATTCTTTAGTTGAGCACTGTAAGCTCGTCTCCAGCGACAACGTTTCGTTTTCGACATAATCGACGGTGACGGTTCAGTAAGCGCGTCCTTGATTGTACGCAGTGGAAATGGTAAAGTCAAGATCAGTCGCGAACGCTGCACGGTTTCGCTACTTGTTAAAAGGCATTAACTACTTTTGTGACGGACGCATCGCTCGCTATTAGCGTGACACTGTTCTTAGAGAAGGAATAAGTCTACGTTTTTAATGAAGCGAGAAATATATGTGAAATTATCTGGAGTGATACGTCTCTGTCGGATCTGAAAAGATTAATATAACGAGGGTCGTCTCTCTGGGAGTGATTACCGTGACTAAATTTCTTTCACTGGGTAGAACGTTTTTATTTTATTAAAATAAACGTGTTTGTATAATGAAAATAGAAATTTCCAATATTATAGACATGCTTAAATAAATTCGAGCTTGCCATGTCACAGCTGCAATCGTTAAAACTTCTATATTTGTAGTAGTTCGCTGACAGCAAATGAACACTTCTAACAGACGAATCAAATTTTATTCCGGTTTAAAATTGGACGACCAAGATTGATGTCCGTGGATACTGTTTGAAATGCTCATCACGAATCTCGCTGGTGGTAATACAGCAAGAGCTTAATAAGGAAACACACACCGGTAATGTTTGTGGTTAATGTCCTCTTGCGTGAATGGACGATTAACAGCTGCAGTGCTCGAGCACGTCGTTCTATCGCAACTATTTCGAAAACAGGGCTCGCTCCACTTTCACGAAATACAAAGCACGGAATTATTTATGAACGAGCGCACTGTCCGGTCGCTGTCAATGGACGTTCGACTCTAACCTTGTACAAGCGCAACTTTGTGTAACTTCGCGCGAGCGGTTTCACAGGGAAACTGGAACTAGTTTCTTTCTTGGTTAGCCGACTGTACTTGCAAAATTGATTGCAGCACGGGCACGATATATGTGCTGGCGCGACTGCTACTTTTACGAACTTGTGACTAGCCGACCAGCGAGCCGTGTGTGCGTGAGATCTCCTCTTTCTTGGTTTCAGCGTCTAGTGTCTCTGGACTTGTCGTTTGATTGAGCAGTCAGTAGTCGTTCAATGGAGCACCGAGTGCATCTCGTAACTTCCCGATGCGGATGCTGTGATTTATTTCACCGCTAAGAATCACGTTCGATTGTCAGCTCTCTGGAAATCAGGCTCGCAAGAATAGTATTCTTGACTCTTCTGGCAGCGAAGGCTTCTTCTCCCGGCCATTTCTCAACTAAATTGATTAGCTGATCTCATCCGTGGGTATTACACCTTCTACGGGAACTTTGTTGGACTCTGGTAATCCTCATAGACAACATATTTTACGGGCAAACTTTCGTCCATTTCATTCCCTCGAAGAAAACGTCTTAGCACAGACACAAATCATTTCTGCTGATAGTCTTGTTAAGCTCAATCATTATTAATCATTATTAACCCATTGCCGTAGTTTGACGAGTCTGGCTTGTGACGGAGGAAGAATGTATGATATACTTCCTTTAAGTCTCCACTCTTGTAATCAATATTTAATCAGTCACATAAACGTGCTCTTCCATTCTCCCAGGTGATTTTCTAATTACATTAAGTAATTCTTTCAATGCTTTCTCTTCTAAGAAATTATTACGATCGGAAAAATTCTAACCATTGTGATTAAAATGGCACGACAATGGGTTAAAATGTCAGTTAATTAGTAGACTGTGGATTTTTATACATTTATAGTAAACTATGGTACATACTTATTTATGGTAAAAATGTCCATACGATTACTCGAAGCAATTATCACATTGTTGATTCGTTTGTGTTTAAGAAATTGCCAAAAATTTCATTGTTGTAACGTTACATGCTTGTTTATAAACGGCTAACAAAATTAATAAAATAGCTTCTAATAGAAATGATTCAATTGCAAATAGAGAAGATCGTACAACAAAAACCTGAAATTCGTGACTACGATATAACAATTTCAAAGGTTGCATCGTCGTCTGATTTAGATTCACATCATGTGAGATTGCGAAGTTATTCGGTGCTAAGCACCCGCTAATTGCGTGAGTGTTAATCCGGTTTGATGGGTGGAAACGTCAGCTATTAGGTTTGATCGGTGCTCGCAAGTACACATTGAACTCGGTCCCATCGCGGGTAATATCGACAAAACCGGAGCCGTTTACGGGACGATGTAAGTAAGTAGCTTCTGCACTGTCACGGTATCTCGGGAGAAACGTAAACACGAAGTGTACGTCGCCGGTCTGACATGATCCAGATTACACCCCGCCGGCGGAAAGCACAGAAGTGATTAAGCAACAGATCGGCGATGACGGCGCCGTTATCGGATGCGATTGGCAGGCCTTCGAAATTTTTTGATCGATGCTCTTCCACGCCATTAATCAATAGATACCGAGGGGCAAGGGTATTAATTGTGTAAGGTTCGCAATTTATAAGAAATCCGACAACAAGCGTGCTTATTAGATTCCAGACAAATTGGAAACTCCCCGGTGAAAAGGATCGCGGGAACGCGTTATTAAATTTTTTTAATATTAACATCTCGTACGAGATTCATTAATACATTGCATGACGAAAGCTTACAAACAAATTACGAATTATTGAACGTGGAAAACAAAGATCGATTACACCCCCTTTCATAGGAATATTCAGATGGTCATCCAAGAAAAGTTGTGAAATCATTCGTGAATATTATTATGATTTTCGTATTTAATATTTCACTAGTAATAAAAAAAAGAGAACAATTAAACATTACTTTTGACGACGTACACGGCGCATGCTCTTAAAACCTTTTTTACTAATTGCATTTCGGCTATGAATTCTGCCATTACACCCGAAGAAATATTCTTCCGTTCAGCTTGTAATATTCATGGTAATACGAGATAAGGAAATCTCGACAAACGATCGCATGCAACGTAATATAGTGCAGTCTTAATCTGCAGCTTGAACTTTTAATTACTTAAGGGACTTAAGTAATTAAATCACGCAATTTAATACTACTGGATGTTACTGGATATTTATGCGAAATAAATGTTGCTAACATGCGTCGTTTTGTAGCTTTAATTCATATTGTATATCAATTATTTATTAAACGTGTTCACAAACTTATGGACGGGGGTATACATACATATACGATGTGCATACAACAAAAAATCCTTTTTAATCAGAGATCTCCTATCGTGCCTGTTATTAAAAATTGCGAAACATTTTAACAGGAGAAATTGTTTGAAATACGGAGGAGGGCCGATCTCTGCTCATGCAGAGTGGACATTATATCTGAAACATCCCCTTTTCACAGGACGCTGTAGAGCATGAGTTACGTCCATTTGAAATCGCAGAAAATTTCATTAAAAAAACACTATTTCCACTATTTTCTAGGATTCCCTGACGTCGTTTAAATGCTGTTCTTCTAACCCAGTTCTGCAGGACAATTGACATCGATATCTTTGTTTACACGTTTCTACGCGCTCCTCTGCCGCGATTGCAGTTCTTTCAAATGTGGTAAACTTGTCAAACCGATTGAAGATAGAATTAGATACTGATGAATCGATAACAGGTTTGACTAAAAATGTCAGATAACAAATCCACTCGCAGAAACCGGTGAAAAAATATATCTAAAAACGAAAGAAAAAGAGATAAACAGCATATTTAAAATTAACAACAACTTCGTGTTGGATTTATTTAACAAGCATATAAATATCATCTTGTTATTTCTTCCTTGAATTCTTCAAAGAATACAGCTTTGTACCTCTAATTTAGGTACTTGTCTTTGTACCGGGTGTTTACCTAACACTTTACCTACCGGAAGTAAATTAACAGAATTTTCAATTACTGTGCTATACCAACAAAAATCTAAACGATCTTCTTATACGTGACAATCTCAAATGAAATTATTGGGTAATATTACTGGAGATAACGCGTCTGTATTCGACTGAAATAATTAGCACCATTAAATGATTCGTTAAGCAGTTTTGAAGCGTAAATTATAAGCTACTTCCAGTAGCACTTACCTGATTCGTCACCGATTTGTATCGCCCGACCTTCCAATATCCCCGCGTCTATACTGCGTTAACGAGAATTGGCACAAAATGTAAACAGAACGTTCACGTGAACGGTGCTGTGGCTGTCAGACGACGACGCTTAAGGACAAATTTTGGAGGACCATCATCGAAGGCTCTTGTATGCAGAGTTGCCACACGTAGAAGGGCCGGACAAATTTTGATTCAGTACTGGCCCGATCCGCGTCGCTCGCGTACGGCTGTTTATTATATTAGGTTGGAAACTATGAAACGGGCGTTTTTGGTTAGTCTGTGTTCAACTGCGACTTCATTACAACGTGTGCACGATATTTTTATTTATATATTTTAAAAGTATTCTTCTTACTTGTTTTGTAAAAATTTTTCATGTTTGTGTTCCATTTTTATTTTATATTTCTCCAAAAGCAAATGGAAACAAAACGCAGTCGCAGTTGAAACTCTCTCAGTCGCAGTTGAACACAGACTAACCAAAAACGCCTGTTTCATAGTTTTCAACCTAATATTTCATGCTAGTGTTCTCGTTGAACGAAGTGCCGTGCGTTCGCCAAAAGAAGGCGCAGCGTGTTTACATTCCCACTTCTGCTGTAGTCCGCTGTCCCTCCTATGATCGCAGATAGAAATCAGCTATTGGTCGAAGACAGTGTCGAATATTAACTGCGGCTAGTAGCGTTGATATTCGACGCTGTTTTCGGCGATCATAGGAGGGACAGGGGACTGCAGCAGAAGTGGGAATGTAAACACGCTGTGCCTTATTTTGGCGAATACACGGTGTAAGGCAGAGCCCGCTAGATAACCTTACTGACGGTCTTCCGACGATACCAGAACCAGACGCTCCCTTTCCTTCTTTCACTCTTCCATCATTCTAAGCGCCGACAGAAGACCACTTTGGTTCTCCCGATGATTCATAAAGACGAGCATTATTCGCTCGATAAGATAAAATTGTGGTTATATTGAAAAGTATACGAAATCCAATAATTCAGATGAAGTACAAATAAATAGCAGCAAAACATTTCGCAAACGACGGGCGATCAAGATTTAACGGCGATTCATCAAGCCGTTGCGTCTTGTACTTCTCCAAGTTTCTTTTGGCGAACGACGTTTCTTCTGGAACGGGCTTAACATAACGTAAAGGGTATAACGCAAATTCGGAATAATTCTCTCATCTCATTTACCAGAGATTCCTCCGCGATGCAGAGCTTGGAGGGCGATCCAGAAAATTAGCATTTCATGCGTGGATCTTCTCCGGTTCGCCGACCGCATACGAAACCGCGAGCGAAAAATCCAGGCACAATAAGACCTCCTCCCCTCCCCCGGGTGACTCAGAACGCGTGTCAACGCTCTCGCACTTGGCCAGCGAAACTGGTAAATACCGGGGAAGGAACAGCGTCGTTCAGCCGCGTTCGAAACCATAATCTCGTCGCAGTAATAAGCCGGCAAGGTCGGCGATGCGAGGGCAAACGTAGATGGCGTACGTACCGCGTCTATTTTCACATTTCCGCAACGGCGAACGCTATTACTTTGCTAATTACGCAGTCTGCTAAATGAATTATCGACGGCTCGATCAACTGTGGCCAACGCTTTTCGCTCTTGCTCGTTTCGCCTAATTCGATGGTTTGAAAAACTGGACAGTAAAAGGCACACGATTTACGAAACAGGCAGGAAAAAGTTGGTAGAATTCGAAATGGAGAGCAACTGTCCGAATACTGCCGAGTTGATTGGAAAGTAATTTTGTTCTTTCATGGGAAAATGGAAGAGGATTTTTTTAATGTTTCGAGTAAAAAATTTGTTTTGATATTTTGCCAGTAGCTTTGAAATCATGCTTGCAGAGGGCCTGGTTTTTATTGACAAAACACTGGATCAAGTGTTTTTTGAACATCTATCAAAGGGAATTTTTTTATGAGCAAAACTACTTTCCGAACAACTGAATAGTTTGAATAAAGTACATTTAATTAGACGATCGTCAGGATCTTTGAACAATTTGTTCGAATTATAAACATTGTAAGCTGTCCGATGCATTTAATACGTCGCGTTATTCACGGACAATAATGTAATCGAAACGCGAATGTCCCGTAAACGTTCATGTTTCTGCTGCAGTAAACGCTATTACTTCGCTAATTATGTGTGTCGAAATGAATGTCTCTGCACGCTAAATGAATTGCCGATGGCTCGGATAACTGTGGCAAACACTTTTCAATTCGAGCGAAACGTTCCGGAGGAAACAGAATTCGAGTAGAAAGTAGTCAGAGTTAATACTTCAATGTAGAGAGTCAATGATCAGGCGAGTCCTCTTTTAACTACGTATTTTGTTGACAGTGAGTTTCGCGAACCGTTCGAAAAAAGTGCCTCGTTAGCTATCAACGATGATAAAACGACAATACGAACGCGCTCGAATTCTTTATCCAGTTCGATTCGAGAGAACTACATAGCCATTCGAGAAAGAGGTTATTGTCGCTATCCTGCAGTAATCGCATTAAAGAAAGAGCCGGTTACAAAGTGACGTGTATATCGGTCCCACGATAAAGAGGACGCTTTGTGGAATTAAAATTAACTGCAGTCGGATAATCTTTTCACCTATATACGCACAAATATCTGGAATAAATTGAATTTCATTTATAAGCTGAGACAATTTAGATCGTTCCAAAATTATTTTTATCTAAATGAATTTGTTAATTATTTATACAGAGTGTCGACCGGTATGACCATGAGTAACCTTCAAGGTCAAGGTTAGGTATACGAATGAATTCGTTTCGACACATGCTATCATAAGTCAAAGGTGTTTCACGTTAGCGTTTGTGTATTATGCTTGCCGAAAAGAATCCCTCATGAAATTTGAGCAGCCAAACATCATGGTATGAAAATCGATGTTCCGCGACGTCGATTTCCGAAGGTGAAATTAACCTGTATAACGAATGCCGGTGATTTACATAATTCCCGAATGATCGTTACGATCGTAACAATCGCGAAACCGGCTTCCGCTTTTTCCCGGAACGGAGCAAGAACAACGGACTCGTAAGTATTCCTAATCGATTGGACGAGCCGCGGAACCGCACGTGCGAAAAGCACGTGCAAGCACTCCTGATAAACAACGTTGATGGAGACCGCAGCGAACAGTATCCGAGGATGGGACGTGGAAACCAGACGAGCCTGTCAATATTCTTCGCGAAGAGGTTTATCGCCGGCGAAAATCGCCGAGATCGGTTCGACGATAACAACTGGCGTCCCGAAAAACAGCGAAACGTCAACGCGAGGCTTAAAAAAGTGTTCTCTGTCATTGGAAATAGCCGACCAAGAACAGACCGCGCTATTAAAGGAACTACCATTAAACGTATCGTCGGTGTTCGATCGATCCGATCGGTCGTCGCCAGGGTCGACCGTTCACCGTAGCAAATATTCACTCGTACACCATTGCCAATTATCAGAAATTCTAAAAGAAGTTATAAAATTGTCAATCCTTGCTTTAAACTCGAAACGGTTAGAAAGAGAATGTTTTATCAAAAGAATTCTGCCCGACAAAGAATATTTAATAAATATGAAAAATTTGGTGAATTTGTCGTAGTTAAATTCTTAGCAGTTCGCTAAATTCAAACAAGTTTAAATTGTTTCGAGTAATGGTGCTGTCATATTTAATGGCGCTTTGGAGTTGCCATTCGTTTGCGAAGGATTAAAGGACGTTTCTAAATTGTTACAGCGAGCAAAGAAGTGAAATACGTGTAATAGCGGTTTTGTTGAATATACGACTTGTAGAATCTTTTGTGAAATGTAATGTGTCCGCGTCAGGTTTCTGTGTATTTTTATTTAGGCCAGTGCGGAACAACCGCGTTTAATATTACTGTCAGCGTAGACTTTGACGCAAAGCGAAATCTTTCGGCTGAAAATAACGTTAAACTCAGTGTTTTGCCGCGGACAGCATTAACAGTTGAGAGCAAAAGTCAGCGATGCGTGAATACGTTTTTCCCCTCGCTGTCGCGCGGTTTCTGAGCACTTAAATCTTTTAAAAGGCGCGGGTTCGCCGGAAAAGTGTACGAGCTTCAATTCGAGCACCAATTTCTTTTCAAGCGATTTCATTGTTATGTATAATATAAGAATGTATAGCGCGATGAAAAATCGTGTACGATTGTTACCCGAAAAGTTATTGAAACGCGCCTCGAACTAGTTCGTAAGGATACTCTTAAAGTTCCGTTACAGCCGTTATGAGAGGTTACTTTAATGAAAATTTTCCAAAGCGTTGAATTGGATGGGCAGGTGTTGGCAATTTGCCACTCACACGTTGGTCACTAACAATCCCCGACTTTAACACTTGACCACTTTTTATTTTTCGCCATGTGTGTCAATGACAAGGTCTTCACTTTTCGATTTCGAAGAGTTGGCAAGACCTATTGCAACTAATGATGTTTCTGCTTATTTGTTAAGATAAGTTTCTGTTTCTAGAAAAATGTTTCGAGTGTCAGATCAATCTCAAGTTTCTTCTAGAAAATATGAAAACATTTACTTATTACTCCATAAATACGTACAACATATAACGCTTTTAAATGGTATGAACACTGCACCTACAATGCCGGTCATTTTCAACGATTTCACATTTTATATTTTAAGACCACTGTCATTACAAAAGCTCTATTATAGGAACTAATTTAATACATTTCTTAATTCAAGAATACAGTGTAATAAAAATGGCGTAATATTTAAATAAATTTAGTCTTGTCATTCTTATAAAAACGCATGCTTTAGACACTTTTAATGCTCGTTAGGTTTAGTATTAAACATATTTGAAAGCCATATGTATGTTTACGTGAAATTCTATCGTAACAAATCATAATTTTGAAGATCTTGTCTCGACATATTAGACGCCTCACTTTCATGAATCATCGATCATACAAATATAAATTACTATAACGTTACAAAAATATACACCGTTGTATAGAACAATCTACAGAATCGTTCTACGTAAGAATCATTCGTGTTTCTTCCACAGTTAAAGCAGAACAAATCAACTTTCAAAACCAAATTAGCAAACCAAAACAAACCATTCACCGAGTTTACATGTTCTCAAAACAATATCCAGGTGTGCCAGAGTCACGTCTATTAATTAACTTACGGTCCAATAAAAAAACCAAGACGTTGGAAAACATCGAAAACAGTGGTCCAAAACACCTAATTCCCGATCAAGGTTCTCGACGAGTCTCAGGGTCTCGCGTTCGGCCCTGAGAGCAGAGAGGTCGCCGATGCGCATCGAGCGGTGGTCGTGAACGATCAGAGTACACGAACCCGGACTGGGATAAGTGAAATCAGCCGGTGGTCGGCCGGGCCCGAGATAATGGTCTAACGGGCTCGGTTCCCCGCGAAGGGAGAAGCGGGGTGGCGGTGCATGGTGCGAATGCGAACGCGAGCATAACGCGCGTCGGCCGAGTTGCACGGCGATACCTCCGCGATTAACATTGTTTTGCTCGTAATTCGGGGCCAAGTTCTCGGGAGTACTCTTGGAAATTCGGCGAGAACGCGACCGGCCGAGGTCCGGTAACAAGTTTCGCGGAAACTCCAGGGCTTGGTCTGGGAACGTACCTGACACGAGATTCCTGCCGACTAACGGGGCTCGGTGCACACCTTGGCTGCGCGTCCGCGTTCGATACGCTCCTCCTTTGTCCCGAAAACGCGCGGCTGAGTCACTACTGCGAGCCGGGCTGATCGGGAGACGGAAATAGCAGCGCAGCCGATGTCAGGCGCGTCGCGACGCCGGCGAACCTTCCATGAAATGTTTTCGACGCTACTCTCCCAGCCGAAGGCGACACGCTAGAAACTGCTCGCTGCCTACTAAGCTAGCTCACTCACTCGCTCGCTCGCTTGCGTGCGGACCGAGTTCACTCGCGATACTAACTCGTGCCTCTTGCACGCTGGAGAACGGGCCTCTTGTGTACCGGTTAACGATACTCTGCCAGTGGACTTGCTCCCTCCTTCTCCGACGAACGCTGCACACGTACGTGGTCTCTCGCTCGACGGCTTCTCCTACTCTACCGCGCGAATGATTCTTGCCGCTTCCCACGTGATTACAGCACGCGACCACGGCAGTTATTTCCTAGCCGGATCGTTTCTTTGTCCCGCTCGCTCCGGCTGAAGGAAAGACGTTTAGCAACACGTGAGAGGTCTCGCAAGAGACTCTCAGCATGGAATCCGTTTCAGTCGGCGTTCCTTCGTGCGCTAGGAACCCGTGCACGGCAAATACTCGACGGTGCAACGACGGTGCAACGGCAGTGCAACGACGGTGCACCGTGTACCGTGTATATGGCCCTTCGAGACAAATATCATAATTTTGTAGCTGCGAGCGGGGTGTTGCCAAATGCGTTTCAGTCGCTTAAATAAGTACCGTGCGAATTAATTCGTTGTTTCCTGGGTGCGATGTCTGCCGGTAAATGCAGTGTCTGGTGTTACTCTATTGTTTTTTTCATTGCAATGTGTCATTTTGCGTACTCCGTGTCTGATGACACTGATGCAACTCTGACTCGCTGTGGAATTGGAGACTGCGGATTTATACTGTGAAGATATTACAGGGATTTTATTGTTAAGACAATTTGAAATTGGTCTATTAAACGGAACGCTTTGTAATATGACTACTACTTGATTTTTAAAAAACGAATAAGGCATCTTATTTGCTTCGCGGTGAAAAGAACCACTGTGAATATTCAAAAGCGGACCCCGTCACGTACCCACAGACTCTATCGATCTCAAGATAAACACTCCGTCGAGAGCTACAAAGCCGTATTGTCTTCATACTTTACATATTTACGGCTTTCTATCCTTTTATAAAGGAAATTCCACAATTAAAAAAGAAATAAAATAATCATTCAAAATCAACGTTTATCCATAATTCTCTAAATTATTTAGTGAAAATTATCTACTGAAACTTTTGTTTAAAATAAAATTATCGAGCATTATTCGATGATAGCCTACTATTAGTTAATAGGCTTCCGGTAATTAAAGTGTTAAGAAGTCGGGGCAGAAATATTGCAGAAGATGACTTTTATATTTTTCTTGGATAAATTAAGCAAAAATCATGTAATTACCATTTCATGCGACTCATTTAGAACACTGTTCTCTTGTAGGAGATTAATAAATAACACCATTTAAGATATCTTCCAGTGTTTCATTATTCACAAATCAAATTGTATTATTTCCGGAGTAGATAAGATTAGTAGATGAATAAGTATGATTTATAGTACCTGTTGCTTAAGTCAGACTGAAAAATAGGTGAAAAAATGTAACACCATACATGAATAATAAGCCATTATAATCGGACTATTTTTTATCAAATTTCCTCGAGAGCTCAACATTTTTCAACCCCTTTGATAACAGGACAATTCACTTTCTTTCAATTAAGAGAAAATGAATAACATTTATATTTTAGTAAATTATCACTGACACGTTGTTGTAGTGTAAGGAGTTAAAACTGTTATATCTAACTATGTGCTGTTATATCTAATCATAGGACATTTTTAAGTTCATTTATTTAATCGAAAAAAATATTTAATTAATTATTCGTTAATTCTGATGTCATTCTGGCATCTATTATGGCCAAAAATTTTAATATTAGTATCACAGAATTTTAATATTAGAGACAAATAATTTCGATATTAGAGTCATAGAGTTTTAATATCAAGGTCGAAGAATTTTTCAGAAGTTCCCCGTAGGCTTTGTTCTAGTCGTGACTCGTTATAATGCAAGGAGTTATGTAATTTTTATGTTCCACAAAATTCAAGAATCATTAAATTTCAGGTGATCGATTATTGCTCTTTGAACTTATCGAAGCAGCAAATGTTTCTTTCGAATTACAAAAAGTCAATTCCGTAGCATTCTCACTTTTCTCCACTTTTCAGTCCATTGAGTTGATGATTCAATCGACCGAGTGACTCGTTTATCGACAGTTGCGCATTATTGGCTTAGATTCCAAGGATCTCGAGTCTAGATAATCATACGCCAACGAGTTTACGTTGGATGCAGTTGCAATCCACGCGTGCAGTTTCAATAAAAATGCCGCGTTAGATTGCTTTATCGCAACTGCGCGATGCTAACCATTTCGTAACGAAGCAGAGATGTATCGTCGAGCTTGTTTCGACGAAAGAGTATTGTTCTCGAGTTTGTTTATGCAACGGTGTTGCATAATAATTTTTGAAATAATGAACACGAAAAAATATGAATAACTTGTATACTTGTTAAATTGTTGCACGACCGAGTTTGCGACACTTTCGGAGTTGGAGAGATTCGTTAACACAGTTGCCATCCTAAATTTACATTAAACGTGACAAACAGCCGTGTACTCAGGCCGTTGTAAATAACGTTGTAAGCCTTGTAGAATTCATAAAATTTTCATGTTCGGCTGCGTTAGAACATTACTATCAGTATCGACGAAATTAGAACATCAAGAATACGAAAAAATTTTTCAGTAAAAGTTACGTTTTTGAATAATTTTAAGGCAGATAACTTGGACACCCAGTGTATGCGAACCATAGGTAAACCATTGAGACTATACATATACAGGGTGTCTTACCTAACTCGATAATCTAAAATGTCTCCCTTATTTATTATGATAGAAAAAATTGACACAAGAAAACATTGACTGATTCAGAGAGGCAAAGATTATGATGGGCAAAATGATTTCTTCAAGCTTATATCTTTTGAGACTTCATCAAGGTTGTCGAAGTTTTTTTCCGAATGTCGAATCCAACGACCTATAATGTTATGACTTTCTTGTCACCTTGAGTAAAATGTGACCAGACAATGATTGGAATGTCGAGCATATGTACAATAATGATGCAGGATCGAATCATATTATTCAATTAGCTAAAATAAACAGTATCAACATCTCAATTAAATTTTAAATACATTCTGCGAAATTATAATTCTCGGAATACGCATATGTGATATTTAACCAATTGAATTTGCTTTCTGAAAGTTAAACATTTTCACATATTCATTAACGTCGAATATTAAAATAATTTAACAACTTTGGAACGTTGGTGTGTCACTTTTTCGAAGTTTCAGATTGTATATCGTACTAGCATTATAAATGTTGTTTACTCTTGCGTCGCGTAGATGATTTCGTCTTTGCTTCGGGGAAATGATCTGAAGCCGTGTCTATATGTATGTATATATGGTCTAAGATTGAGACATCTATCAACCGATAGTGTATAGAAGCAGTCGTTGCACCATCTGCGATGGAGGATTGAACTAATTTGTCAGTGATGTGTCAGTCAGTTGTGTGTCAGCCGAGTACGATCATCGGAGAAAGTTTCTGTGACTAACTAACACGAAATTCTAATGAACATTTAATCGCTGAATCGATTCTGGGCGCAGAAAAATGTTTCTTGTATTATGTTTTATTAAGTCGGTCAAAAAGTTCTTACGATTTTTAATAAGTAAATAAAAAGCTATTTTTTATATAAAGAAATGTCTGCAAAACTGAAATTAGTTTCATTTTCGAACGCCAAATTTCAAGAATCGCCGAAAACTGCGCGAATCTTTTGGCCAACTAATACCTTCGTAAATACAGTCTTCGATGATCATTTCAATCAGCGTTGTATAGCATATTTCTGTGAAAATTCACGATCCGATGATAATTAATTTCTTGCCGCGGCTATGCGTGAGCATAATAAAATATGCATAAAACTGCGCATAAAGCTCTCCGAAAGAACAAGCAGCAGCGCGCGTGTACTAAAAAAGATAATTTGCATGGCGCGCTCTTACGGAAACGTCATTTCAACGAGCGCATTTCGCGCGCGAAGAAATTCATTTTGCGCTCCCTACGATGCAAAAAATTAGACGGTGCAGAGTTTTATACGGAGGAAAGGAAATTTCAGCAGGCGTCAGTGTTGCAAAGCGGCGAACGTCCGCGGGCCGGTCGCAAACAATCGTCGGTAACGCGGAGGATGTTAAGTTTTCCATCCGGGAGTTTAATTCAACGACACCTGTCCATATTAGCCCAATAACTATCGAACACAGCGCGGGATTACACCGAATATTTCGCGGCCCGGACGTATATTCGACGCGACGATAGCGGACGCGCGCACGGCGAACAAGCGAATAATTCTCCTTTAATTTTACAACGAAAATAAACCGCGTAAATAACTGTCTTCGCGTGAAATACTTTCAACGGTGTTGGCGCGCGCGGGCGGCGTGTAATAAGGCCGGCATAGCCGCGGGCCGGTTTTATACGCGGCGAATGCAGATTATATCTGAAAGCGGAAACGTTCACGCGCACAAATTGATATAAACTTTATTCCATTATTTCGCCGGCCCGGGAAATCTATATTATCGCGAAAAATCGCCGGGGAATTTTTACGATCGCCGCTGCGTGGGATTACGCGGCCACCGCCGCGCCGATACATCGATACGCCGTTTTAATTCACGATAATTTTGTAACCACCGTTAATTAATAAAGTAACGTGTTCTCGTATCGCTGAATCGGCTTCCGCCCGATTCACGTGAACGCTCGGAGCCGGAATGCATACTCGGCTTCCTAGACCGAGAACGAGGGAATAAAGTGTCGAAGGAATACGAACCGCCGTAGTCGGGAAGTTCGCATTATCTCGCGAAAATAACTCGTTAAAAATTTCCCTCCGCCCGTCGACGCATTGTCCGTTTTAATTATGTAACCGTTGCCCGAAGAAGTATTCGAGATCCACCGACAACACTCGAGTCGGTCAACGAAATATCGGCGAGTTTCTGAAGCGGGAGAACGGCAGAGAGAGAGAGAGAGAGAGAGAGAGAGAGAGAGAGAGAGAGAGAGAGAATGGGGGTGGCGCAAGAATAATGCTGGATCCACGTAATCTCGCGCCACTTCATTGTCGAGAGGCGACGGAAGAAACAAGCTCAGCGTTTCCCCAATGAAAAAGATACTTCTCGAGGGCGATTCATGCATCTTGCATTTTCGCGAGGTCCAAGGGAATTAATGACGCCACCGCCGCCGCGGGGTACGGACCATCTTGTTGACTCTCCTTTCCTCGACGAGGGTCGAATTCGTTCCCAAGACGGAGACCTTATAGCCTATCGGTGCACCTCAGAAATTTGTCGATCGGTTCTCGAACGGTCGCCATTGTGTTCCCCGTTCGCTTTTTTTTTTTTAATCGGTTTTCCGTGTTATCCTTTGAAAGACCATTATTCTCTTCCATTCAACCAATTCTCCTCCGCTTCGATTCAATGTCGGATCGACGACGCATCCTCTCTGTCCCGCGCCGATCCGCGCCAATCCGCGCCACGTTTTCGCACGCGTTCCCCCTCGTTCTCGGTCGCATGCTCGCGAGCACTGTGTACGCACGCATACATATGCATATTTTTCGATTACAAAATGTCCGATTCTTTCGAATGGAAATCACCGCGTGAGCTGCGCGTCGAAGCTCCGCCTTTCAGAGGTGAAAAATATATATATACGCATATACAAGGTGTTTCATAACATACGTGACCAACTTCGGGTGCTGATTGTACGCCTGAAAACAATGAGGAAAAGTCATTTAAATACACGTCCTACCTGTCGCTGTTTATGTGATATTATGAATTTTATTCATAAGTAAAAAAAACAAAATATCTTTAATTGGAAATTCTGAAATACTGTGAAACAGAATAGAGCAAGGTTTGTGGCAAATTCGAGAAATGCAAATTAGCCATTTTGATTATCTTCTGCAAAGATAATTAAAGCAGAAAATTCACTATATCTCATGAACGAATGCAGGGAGGAGGTATATTTATATGACCTTTCTCATCGGTCTTAGGGGTACAATGAGCTCCCAAAGTGAGTACCATATATTATAAAACACTCTGTACATATATACATATACAGATATATACATATATATTTTATATATATAAGTATTGGAGACGATCAAGCGTAATATTTTTCGTTCGATGATGTCACGTTATTTATCGCCTTCAATTTAAACGTAAAAATATGTCGGTATATTTCACCTGCTTCGGAAGTTTAATCGCGGCGATACAATTCGCGAGCGCGCGCGAACGAAGCGTGATTTATCTCGCTTTCCTTTATTTTTTCGCGTTTCTCCCTCTATCTATCTATCTATCTGTCTATCTCTCTCACGCTTTCTCTTGCAAAGCCTCTCCTCCGCAACGGCAAAGAATTCATTTGGTTTTGAATGTCCGTGCACCGTCCGGGGTCCTTTTAATCCGCTCCTGCGGCCGAAGCGACGCGTTGCGACGCAGACCGGCGAATCCTTCCGGCTCGAAACGAAAATGACGCGCGGAACGAACGAAATAACGAAGCCCGATTCAATATCAGCCTCTATTTACGCATCAGTCCGATATTATCCGCCGGGGACCGTGTATTTTTCATGTAGAAATGTTTTAACGTATCAATGACTCGCTGATCGCTTTGATAACGAAGAAATTGCACGCTGCGTCGGTTTAACAACCCGGGCCGCCTACGTATTTTGTTTACGTAGCTAATTAATGGATGTGCCCGATGATCGTTACCGTGC
Source organism: Augochlorella aurata (assembly GCA_028455555.1). Classification (NCBI taxonomy): domain Eukaryota; kingdom Metazoa; phylum Arthropoda; class Insecta; order Hymenoptera; family Halictidae; genus Augochlorella; species Augochlorella aurata. The sequence continues at coordinate 12,404,019 of CM052168.1, read as the reverse complement.
TGAATCTTTTATTCCATTATTGGATCCTGCACCGCGGCCGGCACGCCAGGTGCATCAACCTACGCTGCACCAGGTGAGAAAAAGATCACGTTGCATCACGTGGCACCCGCGACCATTCCTATTATATAAAATCCCGTATCTGGCCGGGGATCCAACGGAGAAGTGGATCAGCTGTCTTCTTGTTTTTATTTTCCGGTTATTAATTACCGATATATCGAGGACGGAATTATTCAATGAGGTTTTACGAAATTTCCGTAATCGAAGTATCGAACTTCATGGGTCCAGCCGCAGTGTGACTGCTCTTTCAGATGGAATATCTTCGCGAAATACTATCTGCTGAGGGAACAGCTGACTGGAATTAATATTTAAGCTATCTACATTGTAATTGTACCGATATACATACATATTCTGGAATTAACGTTTCGATTTAAGTTTTGAATGAGTTGCATATTCCACGGATGAAATAAAATGGATCTTCGGAAGAATTACACGACTATTGTAATACTAATGCATACAATATACGTATGCTTTAATACCAAACATACCGAGCACTAAAAATAATCAAAGTGTGTGCTTCATAGAAATGATAAAACTGCATTTATTTAAATCTTTTGTCACAATTATGTATTCTGTTCAACCATTTTCTATGAAAGAGTCTTCATAAGTTCGGCAAGTTTAAATTAGAAAATGTGAAACCGGTCATTAGTGTTAATAAAGAAGATCGAAACATGTTTCATAGAATTCCGTAATATTATTAACTGTTAAAGAAGCGTTATTTAATTATTTGCTATACTTACCAAGAATTCTGTTACGTCCTCGTAGGTAGTCGGGATTCCCAAATCCGTGATTCACGTCGACTTTGTAAAGTCGCTTCTCCGAAAGGAACAATCCTGACGCGTCGATCGAATACGCGTCTCACGTCGCGAAACGCGTGATAGGAAATTATGCAACCGAGCACCTAATTAGATGCCCGTGAAACAGAGACATTTACCCGAGCTCGACCTTACAGCCGACACGGTAGGTAACACAGCGACATTGCGAGAAGCCTTGCGTTGTACAACTTGTTGATCCCAGACATCGATTCCGCTAATTTTTCCAGTTGTCGGTATCTCGACTACCCAGCACCAGCTTTCCACGCTTTCTCCCTAAATTCCAGCGTTGTCTGCGACGGGATCGTGGAAAAAAGGAAACTGTTTAATCCAGTTCTCGCGCTAAATATACGTTTCCAGTTTAACCGCATCGTCCACGCAACGTGGCACCAAGCCAGATGATCTCTGAAAATTACGTCAAACATGGAGGTCACCTGCCGGCGCAACATACAGCCCAGCCAGAAAGGTCGGCCCGGGAATTGCACGGTTCGTTAAGGGATTTTAATAAAAGAAGTTCGCGGAGTACGTGTAAATTGAGCTCCTGTAAAACCTGGGAGGATTTAGTTTACCATTTTAAAATCTGGGACGACGAAATTCTAACGGGGACTCCTATATAAATTCCCCAAAAGTCCCCGTTGGATATCGTTCGTCCGATGTAATCCTTAATTAGTGCGGGATATGGGCTTTTTCATTCGAATTATAAGATTTTGATTCCGGAACGAATTAGGTCAGCCTGCGGATTTTCTGCAATTATCGCGAAGTCACCTAGTGGAATCGTAGAGACACGAATTTAATCAAATCGTGCCGGTCTGGCATTATATCTGGTGTCATATGTTCCGAAATCTCTATAGATCTTTAATCCCTTCAACATCTAGATCGCGGCCCTTGCTATATTATTCTTTATTTTGATAAATATGTCTCCATACTCAAAAACCGATCAGTATACCACTAACTTTAACATTGAGATAAAAATTTTGCAAACTCTCTATAAAAAGATAACAATGCCACCAATAATGCAAAACACAATTTTTATTATATTTAAATAGAAAAAAGTGGTTGATATTAATGCTTTATTAATTTATTTATTTTCTTTTATTTTTTCTATACATTCTTCTATTTCATTTAGCATACCATGATCGATATAAGTGCTGCTACCTATTGTTTATTTGTGAAGAAATAGAATGTATTGATTTATCGACCGAAAGTTTCTATGATAAAGATGTGTCTGCAATGCGCAACTCATTTTCAAAGAAAAATAGTCTTATACTGATTGAACACCGCATGTTACACGATTTCGAGGTATTGTAAAAGTTCTGATCGCTAATGTTTTGTTTCAGTAGTGACCAATTTCTATTATCTTTTTGAGCCTACCGAATTTGTTTTCACGATTTGTTTTCTGTTAAATAGGTGTATCCTATATTCTACGGATCAATTAATGTTTCAACTAAAATTTTCTGAAATTATAAAATGTGGCGTTTTTCCTTACAGCAACATACAATGTCATAATTGTTTCAATTAGATATTAATTATGAACGACTGTCACTGCTCTAAGACGCAATTATAACTATAAACAATCTCGTATATAACAACGTATTTGCAAAATGTTTCGGAATTTTCCGGAAAAAGGCTTTGGAGATTGGATGCTGAGAAACGCTAAAAATTTGAAATTTCTTTCACCTAGATCCGGTGTTTGCCTCGTCGCGCCGTGAGCCCCCAATAACCCGATCCCAGGATTCTACGGAGACGAGAGCTCGTCGTCGAAAATTCGGAGGCGAGATTCACCCCCGATAGAGCAGCCGTCGAGTCAAAAAGTTTTTGGTAACTTATGGCAGCGTCAGTCGTGATTTAGTAAGCTGCATTGTGTCGGGTCAAGACTAATCGCGCCGTATATGTTACAACGTTAGGTCGCGATTGCGTGTCGGTTTTCGGGGAAATTTTCAAGCAACCCATTTTTTGGGACGTCGGATCTAAAAAGCGAAACAGAGCACGCAATAAAAAAAAAGGAAAAAAAACGAAAGAAAGTCGACGCGTGAAAGCCGTGTATCGCGAGCATTTATCATCTTCGCGCTGCGATTTTACGCGCTTGCCCGCCGGCCGCGCAGCATTAAAGTATTTTCGCGCGTGCAAATCGTCGGTGTGAATCGCCGAGACTGCGGGCGAACAGAGCATCAACGCGTTGATGGCCGCTGTCGCATTGACGGCCCGTGACGCCCGGACTACAATGGCGGACACGCATAATGCGAGCGGACTTGCGGCGCGTTCCTGCGCGCACAATGAGAGCAAAAATACGAGCAGCGTTTCGGGCTTAATACGGCCCATAAATGCCGCCGGTATTTGCATAAACGCGGAGCATCGTTGTTGGATTAAAATTCCGAAGGGACGTTGCCGATCGATCGATTGATCCCGGATCGCTGGGAATCCGCGGCGTCGATGTGCACAGCTGACTCTATGCTTGGTTCTCGGCTCGGCTCGCTCGATCGAGCAACAACTGGCTCCTTTCAAGGCAGACGTTTTAAAAATTGAACACGGACCGACCAGACGCGTTTATTGATTCATCTCTTGGTCCGCCAGCTGCTGTTCGACCGCGATACGTCCGCTATCGGCAGCCGGATTACGCGAGACGCAGTTTCCGCTCGAGATTACGGATGCATACGCAGCCGGGACCCGAAACGTTTCGGAACGGTTTGGCTTGATCAGTTGCCTGGATCGTTTATCGGTCACCAGTCTGCATCGAGCAGAATCGTTAATAGAAATATTTCGTTCGGTGCAAGTAGAGCTATCGTGTTTTTTCACTCACGGCGAGGCTTTCTAGTGCAACACCGATACTACCGATTTTTACGAATTTTTTCCAGAGAATATATTGGTAATGTGGAATTAAAGATTTTTGAGATGTATAGCTGCCTCCTTGAACTTCGAGAAAATATTGTGTCAAGTTGTATCTGTTAGTGCAATTGTTGGATGGCGTATAATCAACTTAAGAATGGTTTCTCGCGTGACAAGTATGAAAATTGCTGAGGCTTCTTTCCGAAATTTAGCGATAGCTATTATAGGACATGCGAATCTGTTCCGCGTGAAAGCCCTCATTTATGGTCACAGTCATACAAAAAATGAATATTTCCGAAGAAGAAAACCGCTCAACTTGACACTGAGACACAAAAGAGGTAGAAAGAATAGTAATTGGGTGGATATGATGTGGAAATTAAACCTGTTTCAGTGTAAGTTTTACCTGTAAGTTTTAGCTGTTTATGCTTTAATTTTTAGCTTTTAATGAATAAGTTTTCAATGAATAATGTTCATTAAACGAACCTGCCTCATACTTGAAGAATGTTACTTGTTCGTGTCCTCTAGAAAAGGAGCTTGCAAAAGAGGAAACTTGGCAAGAGATTAAAGGTTACAAAGAATGAATCAACAGGAGCTCTTCAATTAATTCTTTAAATCAGACTTTTTAGAGTCACGATGAAGGTAAAAGTTGAAGTAGCCGCAATTCAGTTTTTCCGTTTTCACTAAACAGCTTTGATCTCCGTTTCTGAAAGTGTATCAAAGGGACCTCTACAAACAGCACTCTCAATCTGTCTAAACCAAAAATGTACCTTTTACGAACTACATCTGACCATACCTACTTAAGACTAGCTAAAAATGTTATCGTTTACTATCATTAATCGGAACCTGCAATCGCGTATAGGCGAATAAAATCATTTCCATGTACCATGAATTGTATCGCAGCCAACATAGAAACGCGATTAAAATTCGATAAAATCTGCCGTCCTCTCTGCCGTGTCCTAAAAGCGTTCGCATGGTCCGCCTGTTCGAACAGTGTTCCTCAAAAGGTTAGAGTTTCAAGACATCCACCGCGGCAATATTTCCCGGGGATCTACAAATGGAATAACCAATACCGTGGCATTTTATTAAATCCTCGGCCCCGAAATCTCGTATCGAGGCGGAAAGGTGGCACGCGTTTGAACAGGTTCACGGATGTTATTATTTTATCTCTAATAAGCCGAAGCTCATGGTAAAAGGAAATAAGTCTCGCGGCCATTGTTCGCGACGAAACGATGTTAATTCTGACAAACAGTCCGGGACGGGCGCGACCCGCGGAACGAGCTGATAAAACACGAGCGGGGCGCTGGTTCGTTCGGTGCCGTCTTGGCGAGCTGAATCAATAATGAATCGCGATAAATATTTCACGGTAACGAGGAGGATGGGACCGGACACTTTCGTGTCGGATTCGGCTGGACAGTCTGGCCGGTTCTCCAGTTGCAGTTGCAGTTCCAGTGAACCGACCGATAACGTTTCTCGCGAGCCTGTCCCGCTGCACCGCTCGCAGGAACGACACACCTCGGGACTATAACGAGACAGCGGCTCGAGTTTATACATCGGTGGTGCCATCCATTGACATGTAGTCTCATTACCTGTTTCTGCTTGGATAGTTTGCAAGAGTTAGCGTTACCAGCCGTGCAAGCAATGCCGGCGAAGTTTCTGTATAATAGAGTTACGAGATTTCTACATTTAAAGACGCTCGGGGACCCGGGCGCGGCACACTTTGAACAACAGCGAGCGAGCTGCTCTAATTAACCGCGAAGACAACGGGATTTATTTCGACTCGATTTCCTTCATCGACGAGCCCCCGTTTCCCGGCTTCCTCAAACGCCGCGGTTATTGAACGAATAAATTCGCTTTTGCGTGCGAACGCGAAAGTTCGTTTCCCGTGCCTGCTCCCACACCCCCTGTTGCAACCTCTCCAAAATAATTGCGCCAGAGATCCTACCATTTTTGGTCCACGTTTGAATTCTTGATTTCTATAGGTCTCACAGATCGCTGATATTTATGTCGGGATTTTCACGAAAGTCCGTTTCGTTTTCGATTAATGCGCGGTGCGAACTTGGGACTGTTTTTTGTAAGCTGGCTAACGACGCCGTTAAATACTGGCTTTGGCAGAAAATAGTCGATCAGAGTCGCAAACATAGTTGAGCGGATTAGAAACATAGTGGCGTAAGTTATGGTTAAGTTTAAAAATTAAAGCAGAATCAAAAATAAATTAAAAGCGAAGTTAAAAATACAAGTGAAATAATTCATAAAGTTACTATAGATTGACGTAAATCTAAATTATCTGAACAATAAATTTGGTCACTGAACAATTAGTAAACAATAATGCTCCTTGTTTCTCACAATGAGAAATAGATAATGTAGCAGTTACATGAAATGTAGCAGTTCTAATTTTTATAGCGAATTAACAAATCAGTAATGTAATCTCGTAATCTCTTTCAGGATTACTGTTTCAAAGAAAATTTTAAAGCTTCTTTCTGACATAATACTTGGAAATCTTATCAATAGATTTCTGATAGATAAAATATTAATAACAAAGTGTTCCAAGCGTAATTAGACAATGGTATTATGTATTAACGTATTACAGAATACATGTTTTATCGCAGTCAAGAATTATTAAATTCGAACACGGGTGAACGATAATTGGATTCATAGTTTAAACAATACCCATATTTCGCAGATTCTGCTACGAATATATGTTTAAAAATGTGGAAAAAAATTACGCGCAAGGCTATTGAAACTGTAAGCCAATGCGAAGGACTAAATGTTGAAAGTGGTTGTATCAATAAATTAATTTTAAATCTCATTCAACAAGTGCACCGAGCTTGCAATAATAGACCCTTACGAGAAAGTGGGCCCATTGTTCCTTTTATTTTCATTTTAACCGGCTCTCCAGTGATCTCGGCTCTCGTAATCCCTTAACAGAGGAAGTATATCCGAATATAATTATAATTTCAGTAATCTGAATTTCATCTCTGAATTAAACAAGGACAATTAAATGAATTAACTTGATTTCCTTTCAACTGAATAGCTAACAAAGCGTAGATCTATTCTCCACGAAGATCGTTCAACGAACCAGGTATGTATATTTAAAAAAAAAATGGGTAATTAAAAATACATATGTCCAAGGAACGTACTCGCAAATAAAACGTCGTGAAAGCGTATCAACCCTTTAGCAAGTTTTCGTTTCTTCTCAGTTTCCCGTATTTCCGGAGATCTAATCGCGGTTCTGGTTTAAAGCGCAGTGCCAGCAATATTAGCATTTATATACGATGGTGGTTAAAAATTAATGCAGATAAGAAAATGGATTCGGATTCGTTGCCCGAACCCGGTTCCCGGACGATAACATCTCAGCAGCTCAAGCAGAAGCAGAAGTATTCCGTAGGCAAATTTTCAAATCCGAACGACACGAACTATGACAACTCGCCGATGCCGCTGGCTCGCTGCCAAATTGTTTTGTGGTCGTTTATGCGCGTCTAGTTTGAGCGGGCTACTTTTTTTCACGGAGCGGAAGGTCGTGGGCATCAAACAACCACGATAAAAAAAGCGATAAATAAAAATGAAAAATCACTGTAACGTTGAACAAAGCAGAAACGACAATTCGGGTCCTCGTCACCGGCCAGAGACAGAAAAATACAGTTCGAACACAATGCTAGCCAGAAAGTAATCAATCCAGCGCGTTAACAAGATCGTTGCGGTAGAGGCATCTGCGGCAGAACCACCATAGTCTAAATTCACCCAAAAACACGCTAACAAGCGATTTTTCGAAAAGATCTCGTTTGAACGTGGCGCGCTATGGGGTAGAAAGCACCCAAAAGTGGTAAAAAATATTTCCTAATTGAAATCGCATATACAGAGGCGTACAGAAGCATTCGAACATCTTTTAAAACGGTATAACTATTTCAAAACTGGACTAAATTTCTTTTTCAAATGACAAATGGAATAAAGGATAAGTATTATAGATGGATAAATAGACAATAATCAAAATGCTTTTCGCTTAATTTTGCTTTTACTTGAAGTGACGAAGAAAATAAAAGTCTCTCGTTTTTTAACGTTTTTATCCGATTTTCTAACGAAAATTTAAAATAGTGCGATGTAAGAAATGTTCAGTGTGCACAAGTTACCAAGATCTACAAAACGTATTTCTTAAATTCTCGTCATAGGCTTAGATACAAAAGTTAAAAAACGGCGGTCTTTTTTTCGTCACTCCAATAGCCAAATTAAACATGCATTTCAGTCGTTCTCTAGTAGACTAGTCCCTCTTATTATTTAAAAGAAATTCGACGCGTTTAATCCAGTTTTAAAAAAAGTTATAGCGTTTTAATAGGTGCCTGTGAACTTCTGCACGGCAGTATAATAAAATATACTTCTACCGTATTTGCTGAAATGATAAAGTTGTTTTCGGTTTGGTATCGCTATCTGTAGAAATAATTGAAAGAGCCGCGTTACTCGAGTTATTAATGAGTTCTTTTCGCCGCTCGCCAAATATTGACGGTAGATTTATCGTAAATAAACGCGCTTATTTTCTACCGATAATACGGCGCGCGGCACGCTCGCATAAGTGATTACTTACTGTAAACCGTGCGGGGCGAGCTGTTTGAATGTCGTGCAATAATCCAGAAATCCGATGGTGTTCCTTGCGGTGATGATAGCGCCGGCAGTTACAGTTCGCCGACGAGCGGCTGACGTTCGGCTGTTGCGAAGATCGTCGGGACGAAAGTTTTCGGGTTAGTTAAACTTCTTCCAATAATAATGCTAATGACGCGCTGCGGCAGGATCCGAGCGCACCAACAGTTCAACTCCGCAGACCGCTGCGCTGCGGCGGCACTTTTCGATGTGGAATGCGAGCACCGCGATCGTGCCGCCCAACCACTCAGCCGGTTAATTTCCTCGTTCTCTACTTCATAAATAAACAAAGACAGCCCCATTCGTATCTGCCCTGGCGGCGTCCGGCTAATTGCCGCATTAATAGTAGATCGCTCCATAAGTCGTGCCATTTTTTGACGCTCGTTTCAACCCTTACAGCGGGGAACTGCCAAATGCGCACTGGCCACCTAAATCGCGTCCCGTGAATTAGATATTTATTACGTGCGACGTTCTGCGGTACGTAGAGCCGTTGACGAATATAGGGTGATCTGTATCTGATGGTACAACTGGGAGGATGGCGATTCTATGTGCAAGAATAAGACTGAAATGTACAATCGAATCTTTTCATTCGAGGCTCCGTTTTTAAGAAAAATTAGTTTGAAAAATAATACTATTGATTCGGAATCAAGTGGCGCGGCGTCTGGCCATGACATATCAATTCTACTTCTTGGAGTACTGCAAGCCACGCGAACTTCGCGCACTCTCCAGCTCAGTTTTCTCGAAAATGCAGCTTTAAATGAAAAAATTTTATTTTATCTTTTTTACTTGTTTCTGCATGTAAAACTTCTGCTGCAATTATTTGTTCGGATTTGAAAATTAATTTTTACACCAGTATTATTAATTAATACACTAGTGTCTTCTTAATTTCATTAGGATACGCAGAAAGTAAAAATGTTGAATAAAGCAGTTTATGTCGTACAACTTCAATTTTTAATTTTCATTCGATTAAACAAAATGCTTGAATTTCATGAAATTTTTGAGGCTGTTGGGGTGGCAGTCTGTGCGTTAAAAATTACAATCTGGGGGAATGATGAAAAGAGATTTAAAAATGAATATTGATGAAAATTTAAGCAATACGTTTTTCGTAGGTATTGGTATGTTATATGCTTGATGAAAATGTCGTCAAAATCGGTTAATGTTGCTACTAGCTGTAAATAATTCAAGATAGCCAGACCTACAATTTTTCACCACTTTTGATAAAGAAAAGAGCTGCAAGAAATCTAGAGCTTTTGCTATCTTTAAATGCAAGTCTCTAAAAAATTCAATGCTTAAATTTTCTTTGTATGCTCAAATAATAAAGTTAACGAACGCTACATTTTGTTTTGTCATTCCCTCCAATTGCTATTTTTTGCAAAAATTTAGTTACACATAGTCTAGTAAACTGGTGTTTTTCATATGGTTCCAACATCTAAAACAAATTCAACCCACTTGGTCCGATTTTTAAAAAGTTTTTCCCTGTTAAAAGGCGTCCACATATCTTTGTTCACGACTGCATACAGTGTCTACGATGCGTTGTTTTATTTTTTAATTGTCGTTGTCTTGTGATTTACAAATTTAATCAGAAGAATTATGAGTAGACTGCGGATTTTTGTATAAAATAAAAATTGTTTAAGTTAACTGTGAGAAATCTTCGAAAAGTTCGATGGAAACATCTGTTTGTCTTCCAGTAGTATTAATGAATTGAACATAATAGAAGAACATTCTCAAATTTTAGTGTCTTGTAGTTGAATTACGGGTATGACTGATACAACATATTTCGGATTGTATGTATTTATGAAAAAGATGCATTCGTGGAGATTCTAATAGAATTTACAAACACAGCTACATAGTTAGTGAGTGATTGGAATTGTCGAAAGACTGTACACATATTAATTAAGCTTCTGCTTTTTCAATTGAAATAGAACATTTCGTACATGAAGATTTGTAATCTGTTTATCAATACTAACGAAGTAACATTCACACTTTTTTATCGAGAGCAGATCAATTAGATTTCTATCAAATCAATTTCATTTTACAACAATTTACCTACGAAACAAGATTAAACCATCAATTGCAAACGAAACAAGCTGTCCAAAATGACAAAAATCATTGAATTGTTTGAACCGTACCTATTAAAAACTCTTCCATAAATTGCGAACAAATTAATCGAAATACCACCTGCACAAATTACGGCAAAAAAAGAAACGACTCACGGACCATTTCGCCATAAACCGAGTCCAAACACGAAAATTAATCCAATCGAAGGCGAGCCGCGCTGTAATCCGCTGTCAATACAAACCGTCGATGCTAAATAAATTTCCATATTTACCGTCTGAAAAACACCATTAAAAACCGAGGTTTGCTCTCGGCTCAAGCAAAATAAACGCGAACTTTTAATATCTTGCCCAAACAGGGACAAAATTTCATTTCGCCAGGCGCGGTTACTAAAAACAAGTCGGGAGCTCGCGTCGGACGCTCGACCGATAGAAATTTAATTTGTCCAATCAGATACTCTCCAGCCACTCGACAAGCTTGAGCTACATTATCTCCGGACCCGAATAAACGGCTAGAGAAACCGTAAAAGACGTTTCTGAAAACCTATCTGAAAAATTCAGACTCCGCATTAAAGCTAAACGAAAAATTATGAAAAACGGTATGCGACGGAGGGTGGGCCCACAGCTGAGCCCGCGCTGTGTATGCGCGCGCGCGCGCGCGTTAATGATAACATAAATAATAAACACCGCAATCATAATTACGGAAGGAAACGGCTGGGCACTGTGGAGAAATCGTCAAGAGCCGAGGCTGGTCGGTGGTATCGTAACCAGCGGGGGTGGTTGCGCAACCGTGGTCCGACGCTGGAGGTACACAGGGAAAAACAACACCGAGAGCGAGAGAGAAAAACAGTGGGTGTGTGTGCGCGCGAGAGAGAGAGAGGGAAGGACGGTGAGAGGGATGACGGGCGAGAGGAATCGACGCGTGTACCTTCGGTGGTCTGGCATCTGCCGCATATGGAGCAGACCGGAGCCACGTGACGCTCCGAAATGAAAAAAAAGACGGTGGAAACCGAAAACGAGCAGCACCAAAGAAAAAAATACCTGGGGAAAAACGAATCACGTCCGATACAGCGAGTCACTTCGATACGTCCGGGCGACGCGGCGAAAGAAATCAGGGACTTCCGTGTCACTGGCGAAGCCGCTCAAACCGCGGGTGAAATCCGCTAATTAGACCGTGTCGGCTCGCCTAGAGTCGCACGCGCGAATAGAGGATTTATAAACTCGTTACAACTCACTTCTCTGGGCGAGCGAGAGAAAGAGAAAGAGAGAGAGAGAGAGAGAGAGAGAGAGAGAGAGAAAGAGAGGGGAGAATCAGGAAGCCCAGATTTATCGAATTGGAGGGAGCCTCGTCGTCGACGCTCGAAGCTGACGCTCGAAGCTTACGGCCAAGTTGAGAGGTTATGACGCACTACGCTGGTGATGAACATCCGGTGGATACGTTCGATCCCGCATCACACCGGCGACGACGAGACGCTGCGACCGCGGAAGATTGCACCCGAATTTCGACAATGCTCGCGGCAGCGTTGATCATCGAGCAACGCTGAGAAATACGTCTTCGCAACCCGCGTACCGACCAAATGGAACCATGACTGTAGCCCAATTTCTATTCTTTGCCGTGCTCCTCCGTGTTTCCCGTCTCCAGGCAACCGACGGCCGCGCCGAGAGCGTCCCTACAGCGTCGCTCAAAGCGCGGGGTCCACCCCCGCGGTCGCCGAAACGGGTGGAAGGCGTCGCGACGCGGCGTGGCCGAACGCGCCGCGCCGGCTCTATGGAAATTACCGACGCCGCAGCTGCTGATTTTCTTCTCGCTTCTCTAACAGCGAAAGCCGCTTAAAAAGGATTACATTACCGCTCGTTACCATTAGCACGCTTGTCTACTTTTAAACTGTCGCGGTTTTTCGATGGCCGACCGTCTAATTAAGTCGCGATACAACGGCGCTGGCTCCTGGGGACCGAGAATTACCCTTCGACAGTGTTCGCCAACGGAGGTATTTCACGGGAACTGCAAGGATGGGTTTGGAGGTTAGCTATACCGTGCTCGCGTTAGTTGGCTTGACACAATTAAGCTTTTGATAAAGATTTCATGTATAGACCAGTTATTTCAACAAATGAAATAAGATAAAATAAAATCAAATATGAACGTTATTCGTTCCTTCTATATCGAATTAAAATTTGATTCTTTTGATATAAAAGCGTAGGAAATAACTTGGGAAATATACAGCACCTAAATAAAGAAAATAAAAAATTTACTACTGTTAGGTGTATTATTAACCCCTTGCACTATGGCGAGTCTATGAAGATATTATAAGACCTACTAAATATTCGAGTTGTTCATTTTTGTCTAAATCGAAACAAAATTCGATTCTTATCAAAATCTAAAAACGGGAGTCAATGAAGTCACTTAAGAGAAATGATTAAAACTGAATTAGCATTAATCAACGTAGCTGCGAATGAAATCGTAGTGGAAGGGGTAAATTTATTCTTGAGTGATTCAGTAAAATATTACTTCTGATGTACGGTAAGAAAAATAGTTAAATATAATTATTTTTTATACTCGCAAAGATATTATTTCAAACAGTTATTCTTGAAAGATTCTACACAATATTAGCTCTGATTAATTACACAAAAAATATTACCTCAATTGATCACTATTGTTTAGATACAATAAATAAGAATTATAAAATATTCTTGTACATAAAACAGAAAAATGAAAAGGTCCTGAAATACTGCCTCCATCGAATAGAAGTATTTCAGTGACTATTTTCTATTTTTCGTTTCAGAGTTTTTTAAAATTTGTTGATACGAATGTGTTAGGCGGCTTGTTGTGTCTAGAGGAGCGGCACGTAGCCGCCATTGAGACAATGTCGCTGCTCGTAGGATCTATTGATCTGCTTTATTTGTATGCAGCGAACGAAATGTAAATATCGCGTAATAAAATTGCCACTTACTTTTTAGAGGCCGAAGCTTTGTGTTTTCCGTATGTATGTTGTGGCTGCGCGTATCTTTACGTAACATGAAAATGTTTTTATCAATTACAATGCACTGGAACTGGATACGAATGTATCTCCTCTGTTATTTCACTATGTAACAGTATTCTTAGTGAATGCACGAAGAAATGCAGAACACGGTTCCCATTTTAGATATTTTTATTGTAAATGCAAAAAATTCGAACGCACTACTATTTCCTTCACTTCAGAAATAAATTTTTATTGGAACAAATCGGATTTAAAGTTTGTAGAATTAAGAAATATTACAGGTTGGTTATTATGATAAGTTATAATTTCCAAGTTTCAGTTTTATTAACATGAATTTGTAGAATTTATGGATTGCCGATCTTTTCTTAATTATCAAGCAAAAACAAATCAAAAGTTAATTCAAAGCGCACGAATAATAATTAATAATTAAGCACAAGGTCAACGCAGAGTTAAGCACAACATTGCTATTAAATATGTGACTACGATTCTAGCCTATTGAAAGTTGCAGAACATGAAACCCTGTCCCTGTAATCAGTTTTCTGTTATTGATGTTCGAGTGCGTAAATCGTTGTAAATGTTGAATAAATAATCTATATTGCAGTCGGACCGTGCACCGCGCCGGTCACTGAATTATGAAAATATGGAAATTAAAATTGTATTCCTCGTGGCAGAGGTGTTATTGTTCGCAGTAACGCGTGAAATGTTTTCTTTGTTGAAATTTGTATTGTGCTACATTTTGCTGGTTAGGAGACGTTGTAAATGCATAAATATTCGCGGTCTAGTCACAATGGTGTGAGGCAACAAACGCGCTACAAAGTATGTAATTTTCATGAAATATCACATTTTCTTCGCGCGAGGCAGGTGTCCTGGCACACATGAGCGGAAGTGAGAGTCCATGGCGCGATTGTAACGAGGTGGTTATACTGCACGATAAGTTGCGGACGTTCGCCGTGAGTTTAGGGAGAATAACGCACAATTGTGTGAAGAAATTAATGGTTGTGTTTGAGCACTGGCTGCGTGCGTGTGTGTTCGACCAATTAGTCAATGTTTGCCGCGGACTTGCCGCGATACCGTGATGAAAAGAACTGTCAATGGTGATGTATCGGCAAGTGACAGATTGTTGAACAAATGTGGGAACAATTGGACAAAGCATTGTTCGAGCGGAGATTGAAAAACGTTCCAGGAAAATGAAAAATCCCGCGTTCTAAGCATACAACTGCGAATAATAAATTTCGTGCATCAAAATTAATCGTTATCCGCAGGCAATCTAGAAATATCGAAGAAACGCCTTCAATATTCTTGCGACGGTGAAAACAATTTGTGGCTGCTCAGATTTTCAAGTTTTACTCTATACGGTGAATAAGCAATTGCACTATGTCTCTGCGTTGCATTTCCATACCTCTATCTTCTGATACTTTGACCTCAAAGGAGGCTGTTATGCATGCATTGCCGTCTACAAATCACTTCTCTATTGTTGCACGAGGATTATGGAGATTGGCAGCCATTTGTTTCCGAGTCAACGATTGGTTAGCAGAATTAAAACCGTAGAATAGCTCGGCCAATTAATCATGCTCAACAAACTATTGTACCCACGGCAGACTTACATTGTTGTGTTAATCATTTCCCAAGGCGAAAACGAACTGTCATTACAAAGGCGGAAGAAAAACACTGACCTTTTAGAAAAGTTCTGCTCCAGTGTTGGCAAAATGGCTTCCGGTCGAATCAATCTTGCTAAACCCGCACCTGGCACTACCTGTGCTTCATTAACTTCTTCTTCAAAGTCGCTGCGACACCTGGGCCGGTCAATGAAACCGTGCACGTGCCAAATTAGTTCCACCGAGAATTGACTTCCACGATTGATGTAACGTAATGCGTTATTAAACCACTTAATAAAATCAATCTATCGGTCGACGTATGAAAATTTAGCGGTACCTTGTTGCAGCGACGCCCGCGTGTTCTGCAGCGACGTGTAGACCTGCGGACGTGTGGGTGGCACCCACACGTGGCGACGTCACAGCGGCATGGTACTGTGCACCCGACGTATACTTACACGTATACAGGGAAGTATCATCGATTGCATTCTGGGCAACGGGCGCGCGGGCCCGTATTATCTGCTCACCAATCCCGGGCAACGCGTGCACGCTTGATGATATGTTCCATTAACGCTTAATTTGATTGTAAAATCCGAACCAGCGGCGGACAACGAAAAACGTCGCTTTACGCGGCGCTGCGTCGATTAGAATACGACCGCGCTGCCGGAATATTACGCGAGGGTGAACCGAACCGATTCGCCGAACGATTTTGTCCGACGTGTGCCTCTTTTTTCCTTCCCCACCCTTTTTACGTTATTTTTGTCGGCGCGTCGGTATTGATGGCAATGCCTAAACGGATCGTACTGTCCCAAAACAGTTCCACAGCGGGAGTCGATCCAAAATATGTACAACATTCAAATCGCTAGAAATCAGTTCCCATTTTCGACGCTCGCATGTTTCTCGGTTCCTAGGTGGATCCTTTCGTGGTCACCTGCTTCGCACCTTACGTCATTTTATGGAAGAGCAATGAGGAACGAGTCCATGCTGCGAGTCTTTATGCTGTTGTACAGTTGGCTGTGCTCTTCTCGTTCGCAGCTCAATAAAACGACCAACGAAAACTCGGGTCTCGAGTTTTAGGGGACGGTCGTAAAGAGAAGCTTCAATCTTCGAAACAATAAGAGATTTGGCCATGGAACAAATTTTGCTATACGTCTTGAAATATCTCGATATGCAGTATTTTCGAAGAGGAACGTGTCTGGGTACAAAATGCAAGATTATTTCAGAAGATGCTGAACTATAGATTGCGAAAGTAGAGATTACAGATTTATCGTTGTACGATTTCTCTCTAACAAATTGTAATTTTTTCGAGCTGCTACATCTAGGATTGCTTACGATGAAAATAATTTTGACGGATGTTGGATCAAATTTATCGTCGCAAATGATCGTTACAATCGTTTCAAGCGGGGTCCGAGTTCAAGCTGGCCAGATTTACGCCGCTATCATTAAAAGGATTAAAATGAAAAATTGGACGCGTATAACGCGTATGACCGGGATCATAAATTTTTCAGCAACACTATAATGCTAATCGATACCGGCTAGTACGATTGAATGAATATCTCATGAGTCATTTTTGGGGAATCAGTCACGCGGCCAGACAAACGCGCGCGGTCCGGAACCATGATGTATGAAACGATTAGCAAATAGTGTAGCAATAATTAATGTACTAAATGGTCCGCGGGAACAAGTTGGAAACATATATTAATTCCCAGAACAAATAACTCGTCTGGTGGCCGCGGTCCCCAGGGACGGTCGCAACAAATATTTCCGTGAAAACGCCGGGAAAGTTTATCCCCCGTACGTAATTAACATTACGTTTGTAAGTTACATCCGGGGACTAATTAATGCGGGACCGTTTAAAAGGATCAAAAAACCGCGGTTTCTTCACGCTTTTTTATCTGGACCGACTCGTCGCGACTTATCGAAGTAGAAAACCGCTGCCCGGGAGCTGCGTTGAAAGTAAAAAAGCCACTTACGCCTTTCTTGTTTCCGCCGCCTCTTTTTTCCGCGGCGTTAGCGCGGTTAATTACGTGAGAGAAATACACGCGTTCATCCTTTTTTCTTTACGAGTTCCACATTAACCTTTTCCCGGGAGACGTGAGCGCCACCGAAACACGTCGGTTTCTCGCGAGATTCGAAAATATCTTCTGGTTACGGCCAGCTAACTGAAAAAGTTCGCTCGGCAGCCCGTGAATGCTGAAATCTGGAAAGACCGAAGGTGACGATTTCAGAGGAATGCTCGGACAAATTGGGAAGATTAAGCATTTTAACGACTGCTTGTCGCCTTAACAAGGAAATTCATATTGCCCGCGGAAATGAAAGGCTTTTGTAATCGTTCGTTAATTGGTGCCTTATCTCGCCGGGAACAATCGGGGATTTTTAATCCAAGCCCTTGTCCATGGAAAACGATGATCCCGTATTCAAGCAGCGGAATGCGTTCGCGGAAAATGAGCGAATGAATTAGTCTGCTTTTGTGGAATTGCACCAACCCCGAAACTAATGATACACTTAAATATCTGACAACTGCTACTGACACGATTGTCGATGCAGCAATTGTTGCAAGCTGCTATTCTTTAGAAGCAGTTTAATTCTTTAATCAGTATAAATAATATAAGTATTTTTAACATCGATACGATGTTTAATATTGATAAACCATGCGACGAATATACGACTGATTTCTAAGAAGTAACCAGGGATAATATTAAACCATAAAAACATGTGCAAAAATTTAAGAATCTTCTTGCATTTTTCTCAATTTCTTAGAATTATTAACAGAGGAAATACATTTAGAAATGTATTAAATAAGTATTATAATATATTATGCAAGTTTAGCTTAGATTTCAAGTAATTTACCCGACACATTTTTACATTGCATAAAGATTTCCAGTCTACCAATACAGAAACTGCAGATTTTCATACCTAATCGAAACGATCATCTCTTTGTTGCTAAAATAGCATTTCGCATTTGGCAATTTTCTCAGAACTCTGCTATTATTGGGGGTAGGCGGGGCAAACAAATGTTATTAATCCAAATCCTGGCAAATACGAGAGGGGTGTGAACAATCCGCCAGCAAATTTCAGAAAACAATGGAGTCCAATAACAGGTTTTAATCTGACCGTAATTGAAATGTGCAATTGTCCGAGAATAAAAAATCGTTACCCGTTTATTTTTAGTTTTGCCTTCGAAACAGAATCGAATGCCATTATCAATTTTTCGCGAAACATCATTCTGTCCGGCGATCATTCGTTCCGAGTTCCGTGCGAAATCCATCGTAACCGAAATCATAGGAGAGTAAAATACTTTAATCGATTTATCGGTCGAATTGTTTGCAGCGCGTATTGAATTATTTAGCTCGGGAAACGTGGAATGGAAATAATATACGCGGATCGATAAATCGATGACGATTGACTGAGGTGGTGCCCTGTCAAATTACATGTGTACATATAAATATACTTTCGCGTTCTAGCAACACGAGTCCTAAATTTTCGAATCTACGGTTCGTCGAGGTTTTATTCTCGACGAGCTAATAAATTTTATGCTTTTATGACGTATGCAAAATGGGAAAACATATCAGATCAATAAATTGAAGAACCGATGAAGTTACAAACGGATCAATGCGCGTAAAACGTCCAAACCCTCTGCCGAACATTCAGTGAATATTGACTTTTGCGACTAGTTACGAATATCCGTTTATTATTTTATAAACACACTGCGGATGTTTCGATATAAAATTCACTGCTTCGAAAAAAAAAGCACAGCGAGTTGGAGATCAACAAAACCCACCGCTACGGTAGTTTCTCGATGTTTTAAAACCAGGGGCTCGAATGAAACTGTTAACATTTCCTATCTGTTCTGATGTAACAGTTACTTTTTAACTTTTAAATGGGAAAAAGTTCTGTTTGGATAGTAACAGATAATTGAAATATAAAACAATAGTAAATATTAAATAAAATAATTACATAAAAATCACGACTTGCTTACCTATCCACATTTATTCCGTTACCAGTTCCTTAAATAATGTTAAGTCAATTGAAAAATAGCTTACTTTAAAATATCTGTCAGGAAATAAATGTTTCTTCTGCATTTTTATCAATCGAATACTAAATAACTGTTTAAATTGAACTTTCACAACAGAATTAATGCGTTAACGTAATTGTTAACGCGTAATTTGAACGTTGAAAGAAGTAATTGAGAGGTTGAAAGTGAATAACTTATTTTCATAAAAGTTTGCAGTAAAATCAAGTTCCGTTTAGAAATATTGACCACGTAAAATTCAGGTTCTGGCACGATTTCAATGAAAAGAAATCGCGTGTTATCGATTGGCATAATTACTATTATGAATCGAGATTTATGTATCGGCGCTGACGGTCGAAAATCTGGATGTAAGTCGGAATAAAGGGTGTGCTTTTAGTCCGGCAGAAATATGTGGTCACCCAGCTGGGGAAGTTTTCGGTGTAGCCATTTGGAAAGTTTTGAAGAACAAGGACCAGGATTCGTGGGGGTAATAAATCACTGTGAACAGGGGTTGGTGACTCATGAATACCGTCGGACGAACAGAGGGGTGGTACATTGGACTACGTATTTCGGCCGGGGCCATCGAAGGCAATGGAAAAGTTCCGAGCAGTCACGATGAGTGCCCGATAGCTGCACGAATACAAAAGCAACTCTCCGAAAATCGTCGAAAAATTGATATAAATTACCGGACCACCCTCGAATCTATCAGCTTCCTCGGCGTTATTCTTATACACATTATATCCCCGCGTGCCTATCATTTTTCAAGGCCCGTTACCCGTTTTCTGCGCGACTCGCTGCGCTCGAAAAGTCCATCCTAATTATTTAGCTATTCTCCGCCGAGATTTGTAGACTTTCCTTCGGCAAAGCGAAGTTTAATTGAATCCGGGAATCGCTTAATCATCAGCCGATTGCTTTATATTCAATTATTTCAGGCTCAAAATGCATGGGACCAAGTTTACTGATAGATTGCTGAAGTTCCGAAAATTACGCTACTCGAGCCGGATGATTCACAGCTTTGTTTTTTTGGTATCTTTTATCGGGTTCGCATTATCTGCTCATCGGCCGCTATGCATCATACCATCGCGATGTCCGATCGTACCGGGAGAGAATTTTCAATTTTCGCCAGTAGTCGGTAAAATTTGTTCTAGTATTTAGTGAAATACATTATCCGGACGAGTATCATCGGCTCCATTAATGAATAAAAACCCATTAATACGGCGCGCGGATGACGGAAACCGAATCGGACGAGAAAGCTTGGCGGAAAAAAAAAGAAAGAGAGGGAAACGTAATACCGATCAGAAAAAGCGAGAACCATCTCAATTATTAGTTTAATAATGAAGATCCAATTAAAGCTTGTTAACGATTTAAAGAGAAGTTTTTACCGCATTCTAACCTAAAGCCCGGATAGTATTGCATTATGCAGAGAGGCCGGCGCGGCGGTAGCTCGCGCAGTCGGTCATTCAGCATCGAGCAAGAAGAGGTTCATTATTCCGTATCCGCGGTTGAAAATTTATTAACAACATAAAAAAGTTTGCTCATCCCGCCGCCGCGTCGCGGCATGAATGAGCGATCCATTTAAATAATACGGGCCGTAGGATCGGGAGAGTCGAGAGCGGCCGCCGAGTGCGGCTCGAAGCGCATCGGAAAACCGAAAGTACCCTCCTAATTACGCTCTCAATAATAAAGATCCAATCAAGACCAGTCAACGATTTCAAAAAATATATAAACGGAGCCGACGCCGGCGCCGAGCCCCGCGATATACGTATATCGTTCGCTCCGAAATATCCGCGGTTTCAAAAGCACTTTCGGTGCGAGCACCGAGATCTCGACGAGAGAGAAAAAAATAGAGAAAGAGAGCCGGCTCTCGTGCAACAGCCCATGGAACCCGCTCCGCTTATTTACAGGCGCAAGTAAACGCGGGTAAAGCGGCCACGCGAGGCGCGCCCTTTCAAACGGAATATTGGATTTCGGATTTGAAAGAATAAACGGATTAGTCCGATGTGAATGGCGTATCTTCAAGGATTAATAGGGGTGAAGTTGAGGAGGAGAGGCCGAGAGTGTTCGCGGCGCTGCCCGGCGTCGGCGCGACTCGCAGTGGGGTGGTGCGACGAAGCTGCGTAAAAATCAAAGAACTTTTGCTAGCAATCGGATGACGTGATAACTTCAGTACAGATCTTTACGCGAAATAAAAGTTGCTTGCGTCAGTTGCAAAAGACTGAAATCACGTAGGAATTTCTTTTTTCCCACAACGATTTTAATAAACTCAAACCAATTGACATTTTCGAACGCTTTTAATCTGTTTACTGTTTGGATGACGTCTGCTTATTTTTTTTTACAATTACATTTTACGTTAAAGGTGAAAGGAAAGTTATGTTGAAATATTCCAAATTGTGATTTATCTAATACTATCTATAGTCGGTTTTTTTATTATACAGTATACAACATTTGCCGTAGATTTTGACACACAGATTTCAAGTTCGGTCAGGATTTTGAAAAAAGGTCGATCTAAGTAAAAGAAAAACTAACGGATTTGAAATCAGCGTGTCAAAATCTACGGAAAATGATGTATAACGTATCACAAAAAGCCAACAGTACATGGCATTCGATAAATCACAATTCCGATGGAATATTTCAAGTTTTTGAATAAATTTTCAAGGTCAAAAAATGTTCATACTACATTCTCTGTATTTTCCCCACTTTCTGCAACGTTTCAGCTTTAACATAACAAAAAGTTCATCGCTTCATCTTGTTTCTGTCGAAAGTTCTTTGATTTTGACGCAACTCCGTTGCTTCACCCCACTGTGAAGCGCCCAAATACAGGCACCGCTTGTTCCGCTCTGCTCCGCGCCGAGCCGAGCCGAGCCGAGTCGAGTCGAGCCGCGTACGCGATCCTATCGCATGCAGAACGAGTAATTGAATTATTTCATCACTGTTATTACCAGCGATGCGGATACGAATAGAGTAATAACTTCGATAACACGATTCAATCGGCGAGCGCTTGATAAAATAATATTTATTGCCGAAACGTCGGACCACCGTGCTCGCCGACTATGTTCTCGAAAGATCCGACGCCCCCGAGCGCCAAACACCGATCTTGGGCTGGTAAAACATCAAAAATTCAATGTTCTTAGAATCGATAACTCTGAGGTAGCAAGTTCCTACCTGCCTATCAAGGTATAATCGCAGTAAGACGTGTAAGATCGGAACTTTACAATTTAGCTGTCTCGCTTGCACGTGTAGATGTTGAGGGAGGTCCAAAATGTAAATGTGACTATAAAGGCGAAGATACGAAGCATGCTGTGTGGCAAGACTTTATGGGAGTGGTCCACTTACAAGGTTAATTAAAAATTTAGATAAGTCTACTTGCGTGCCTTCGGCTTTACAAGAAGTAGAACTGACAGGTCATGGTCAGACGTGCCAGCCGATTTCTGTTCAATAGCACGCGAGTAAGGCGATAGCAACTTCATTTTCTGTAGACGTATTACAGTGATTCTAATCTTTCTCGGTTAATTTGTTTTTAACGCTAAATCAATCCAGCACGGAAACTTCGTAGACAGTTCGTGTTGTTTTATAAGAATGACGAGACTGAATTTATTTACACTTTTTCTCATTTTTATTACATGCATAAAGCATCTTCGCAAGTTCTACCATTTTGAAATGGAAAATGCGAAATCGGTCATTTTGACCGGTTAGAGAGATATAATGGTTTAGTAATTTTCACTAGTTGATTATTCATTCCGACAAAGTTGAATAACATAGTTGAATTACATATTTAGAAAATATATAAATTAAATATTTTCAATGTCCCTTAGTTGAATCGTTGTTGAATATACATATAGAGGTTATAATAAGTAGAAAGAAAAGAATAATATAACATTTTTTTGAGAAAACTGAGCTGGTGATGTGTCAAATTCGCGTGACTCTCGTAGTATGACGAGAAGTAGAATTGGTATTATAATGGTCAGACGCACCGCTTGATTCCTATTCAATAGCATTATTTTTTCAACTTAATTTTTGCTCAAAAACAGGACTCTAAATGAACAAACTTTATTGTATATTTTCGACTTATATTTTTACGTAGAATCAGCCCCTATCCGGTTGTATCACCATATAATGTGCTCTAGATAGTATTTTTAAAAATTTCCATCACGAAAAATGTCGACATGCTCATTAAATTTGTTTTCTCAGTATAGCGAAATATTTCGTCATACCCAGTTAACAGGATAAATACGTTCGTATTGACGGGACATAAGGGGGACATTTCCAACATGCAAACGGAGGGAAATAGTGAGATACTTGAGTAATAATTTGGCTGATAAACTGTATGTGACCCGAATGTAAATTAAGATCGATATCAAGATAGAAGTGTCAAAGCATAATCAAGATAGAAGTGTCACAGCTGAAATGATTTTAGTTAATCAATTATTATAAATATCTCTAAACTCAATTTCCTTCAAACCGCTTCGTCAATTAACACTTCCATACGATTGCAGAAATGATTTTCGCTAACCAAATCACCATAAACTCGAAAATTGAAGTTTCCACTTTACGACGATCCTATAAATGGTGCAGTAAGAAACTTTCCCTGGTGAGTTGGCTAAGAACTTTCTGCATCTGTGACAAAAATTAGAGAGTAAAATTTAGAGAAGGCAGATATCTAATTTCCATCGACAAAAATTGCCATCGACACTTTGAATTCCGTGTCACCAAATTAATTTTTACTTCAATCCATTGTAACTTCATCAAGATCCTTGACACGTAAGAATGTTGAAAAAGTAATTGATATTGTGCAACTTAATATTTCAATTTTAAATCGATTAAACAAAAGACTTTAATTTTCTTAATAAATAAAGGTTGTGGCTAAGCATTGAGAAAGGAAAGAGATTTCTATTTGGTTCCCGTTATTTGCAATCAACGCTTTTATTTCGCATAAAGATCCACAGTCTACTAATGAATACATTTTGATCAGCACCGTGTGCTGAGTAACTCGTGGGATGGCGGCTGTCTGCCATCGATCTGTAAAACGAAATTAGAGCCACTTGTTCTGAAAATATTTGTACCTTTTCTCTCCGGATTTTTCGTCAACTGATTGCGCCCTTTCTCCCGGCCGTGATTGCTCGTCTCGCGATCTCGGGACGGCGGTGATTATGAACCATCGTGCCCGTTCAACGAAACTTTAACGCTGATGTGATTACGGCAGGTCGCGAGAACGCCGGAGATTTTTCGGTGTATTTTTGTCTCGCGGAGGTTTCTCCTTTGACGTATGAAAAATTCAGTTTTCAATTCGATTCTGCCTGATTCGATTTGTCGGATGTACGGGGGAATAATTCGATTGAATACAGCGGGCCTTTTTAGGAAATCGATGGGTTCCGGTGGCGCGTCCTTTTGAACGTATTTTGTAAAACAGAACGGAGTCCTTGAAATTTTTCGGTAAATCGGATAAATAGCTTTTGATTAATCCCTCGTCCGCCAATCCGAAAATATCGGCGGCCAGGAACGGTGTGTAGGAATTCGCAGAAATATTCGATCGCGGTCCGAAAAAAAAGAGAGAAAAAGTGTATCGGAAAATTTATTTAAATGGTACGCCATTTAGAGGTTGTGAATTGTTTGAAGGGAAACCAATTCCGATTTTTCCCGCGGAAAAGCGCGAATAAATGTCCAAGTCTTTTATACGGATTTCGAACCGTCACGTATCACTCGACAAAAGTAATAAAATCAAAGCGATGAAATACTCTTTTCGCGTGCGCGATTTCTCGTTTTTAAATACCGTAGTTCTCTCCGAAAAAAATCGCGGTGCAAGAAACTGGAGATTCGTGTATGGGGGGTTGAGAATGACTCGTTCGGATCGCAGAAAAGCACAGGCTGTGTTTGTGGTCATATCGTTATTATTATCATAAATATCCTTTCGTATCGTGACAAGCTGAGGAACATAATGAGCATCGATACCCAAAAAATTGGCAAAACCTTGACTAGCGTTCCGTCTCACACAAAGAATCGAGAAACTATGGCTGCGGACATGCGAGATACCTCTGACACTTTACACTTATTACTGTTTTCTGTATTCTTTTTTGTTTGTTTTCTTTCTTTTTTAATATATATATATCTGTTTTTGTTTTTGTTTGTTTGTTTGTCTCTTACACCCGAAGACACACCATACCCATCCGTTCGCAAAATACTCAGTTACACCACTCTTTCTCTCTCACGCGTCGTTCCGTTCACGTTTCCGTTTATTTTTTTCGTTCATCCCCGTTTCTTTTTTTTTTCGTTTTTGGCTAATCGCGAATGAAACGCGACGCTACGAACGCTCGCCGCGTCCCGCTACGTAGAAACGATGACAGTTTCAAAAATACAATTAGAAAATCATGTAGAGTATTATGTTCAGTCGTTGCGATCCTTAACGATAATTCGTAACTAATGCTAGCACACATTGCCTGTCGAATACAGAATATACATATACATATATAATACATAACGCACGATCCCGTCGTTCCTTCACGATTCCGTTCCGTTCTCAGCGCGCTCCATCGTCCTCCAAAAATCCCGGAAAAGGAAGAACATCGTTCGAGGACTTTGACTATCTCCACGTTTCAAAAATCTACCGTGTTTTCGAGAATCTTTTTCGAAATGGCAGGCTACGAAATAAAATTATTTTCGATGTTATCGAATATACATCCAATCGAATAAAACATTATTTCGATAACAAATCATTCGAATAAAAATTAAATTGTATAAGAAGTTATTTAATTAATTCGGGAAATAATCAATTTCAATGTTAATTAATTTCTCCCATGTTAATTTCTGCAATTAACTTTTTTTCAATTGTTGCAAAACATTGCGTGAAATAATTTGTTACAAATGATGAATAATGGTTATTTGAAAGTAATCGATTAAAAGGAATTCATGCGAATAATTATTTTAGAACAGATTTTTCGAACAAAATGATGCAAAAAGGATAATGCTTTCATGTATTATGGGATTTAAAAATAGACGAATTGTTTTTTATGTTTAACAAAATTTTTCCATTCGTAATCGTGATCATCCCCTTTTGGCAAAATAAAATTCTGATTCTGAGACAGCTATGCTAATGCTGAGACTAATCTTTATGCATTCATGGCATCCGTGAATATGTAAAGTAGAAGAAAACATGCAGGAATTTCTACAAAAAGCTTTTGCCTTCTTTAGAGTAGCACGATAATATTACGTACAAGAATAAAACGCTTTGAAATTTCTGGATTTTATGCATCTGTGACAAAAAATGAATAGCTCAAATACAAAACTGAAAAGGCAATTTAAGGACATTGTTACTGAAAAAATTACATTGTTACTGATTGTTAAAAGAAAAACGATATTTTCACGTAATTTATAATTTTTACAATTATAGAGACAATTTTTATGTCGTATAAAGACCCGCCCTAGTCTAGATAAGTACCAAATATAAACCCCGAAAATTCCAACAATATCAAAGCCGTTTAAACAATGAAGTCGAAAATACATAATGAAAAGTCTGGCATAGTAACTATTGCTTCATCTTTTTCACGCTCTAAAAATCATAGTAACATTCAATTCGTTTGAATATACCACAATAAAAATAAATTTGAAAACTAAAGATTAGTGTGACGCAACTCCCAAAACTGTGACCCAGTGCCATACCATAAAGATAGTCCAACCCCTGAAAACAAGGAGGCGAAACCTGGCGACGGTCCTGCGAGCGGAAACGGCGCGCATCAGGCGGAAGTTGCGTCGCGGCCAGCGTGATACATCGTCGGCCAGAACGCGCGACGGTAAATCGGCTTTTATTATTCGTTGGGTTCCGACAGCGGCGGAGGCTGGGCGTGTTAAACGCGGCTGACAAATGTATCGGTTTGGGGGAGGAAGCGCGTTTAACCCGAGAACGGAGCGAATATATTAATTTAATAAACCGTGCGGTTAATAAGCCGCGATAGGATCGCGCCGCGGAACGAAATTCCGTTAACGAACGATGTCGCGTCGAACGCTCCCGATCGCGTCCATCAAGCATGCTCCTCCACGGTTTCCGGTCTCACCGCGATCGATCCTCCTCGCTTCCGGCGATCTTCCGCGTGCTCGGGAATCCTGCTCGAGAACTCTCGTCGATTTTCGTCGCCGATTTTCATCGCCGATTTTCATCGCCGATTTTCATCGCCGATTTTCATCGCCGATTTTCGTCGCCGATTTTCGTCGCCGGCGATCGCTGGAGAATGTACAAACGCGACGAAGCGGAGCGCGACAAACGGAGAACTGCGTTTCAGGTACGTTCTCCTTCTCTCTCACTGTCTTTCTCTCGGCCGCTGTGAACGCGTGTGCACTCCGGTCGTCACGCTTCGTCGACATTTAATTCCGGCCTGCTGCGAATTAATCGGACAACGAGAGATGGAAAGATAGATAAAGAGCGACAAATTATACACATACAGTATAGTATAGTATATATATATGTATATATTTATACATAGATGCACGTATTCCACGCTACGTTAGTCGTTTTTTCCGAGTGTTATAAAAGTACGAAAAAAAACTATTTCTTTTCATCTTTTCTTACGCTTTTGTGTCCTCTTGCTCGCTCTCTCACACTCGCTCGTTCTCTCGCTCTCTCTCTCTCTCTCTCTCTCTCTCTCTCTCCCGTTCTCTCCCTCTCACTCTTCCTATTTGTTCTTCAACTGGTAATCTTTTTTATCCTGCGACACGATGCGGCGTGAACGTACTACGCGGTACCTACACATTGCGAAAAACCAATGATCTCGCCGAAAGGAAGCAAGTACGTGTTTCTTTCTGTCAGTGTATACATGTGTCTCTGTGTGCCTGTCGGTTTGTGTGTTTGTAGTTTAATAAAATACTCTTCGGGATGTTCTTCTCTGTAAACCCCTCGATTCATCGAGCCGTTCCTTCCTCAACTACCTTTCCAGTTGTTCGTTGATCGGGCGATTTAAGGCCGAGAATGGACCGGGCCGCGATTCATCCGCGACCGATCCGCACCTTCTTTCTTACTCCTGGCCCGCCTCCTTTGTTCTCTTCCACGGATACCATTTCCCGGCCGGTTTTCATCCCACCCCGCGGACATTCCGCCGCGCCGCCTCGCCAGCTTATTGTTTCCGCTTCCCAGCTTCCAGAGGCGGCCCCCTCGCTCTGGTCCGGAGGACTCACCGACTTCACTGACTTCACTGACTTGACTGACTGGCCGCGATACGCTTGTCGACCGTCAACTGTCAACTGTCAACTGTCGCCGCCGGCGGACGATCGTCGTGGATCCCGTTGGCCGCGGAGACGTCGCACAAAGCGGCCCGCGACTTCCTTTACAAGCACGTCGATTTATATAAACAGCTCCAAAGCGCGCGGTACTTGAATGCAGCGTGGTTAACGAATGACGATCAGAAGAAACATGCCGAGGACCAGCCGCACCAACGGCCCGCTCGGTTCCGTCGCCGACGAGCCGAGAACTGAAACAGGCAACGCGTCACCATTATATCACCGAGACTCGTGGATGAACGTGTACAAAGGTTGCACGTTCAACGATGCACTCTAGAGCACTCGCTTAGTACAATTTCAGCAAGCCTTGACTGCTCTGTCTGCTAACCCTAGAACGACTAAGAGCTTCAAACCACCGAACGGGACAGATTTGCGTATTCAAATTTTATAAGGTTATTTATCGTCGCTCGCGTTTTCCAGATTACCGAATTATCGATGTTGGGTTAAAAGAAATAGGAAAAACGGGTTTGTATCCAATCGCCGACAATTATTTCACCAACGATGTTCTAACATACACCATTTGATCAACAATATGAAATAACCGACGTGATGAAATTACCGACAACTTTTTCATCGACGCTCGTTTCACCTACATTGACTTTACGTTTACCTGCCAATGGTAGCCAATCGGTACGATTGACAGATGAACGTAAAATCAATGCAGGTGAAACGAGTGTCGATGAAAACTTTGTCAGCGATGTCACCGTGCTGGTTACTTAATACTATCGGCGAAATCGACGTCTGTGAGATGGTGCAGGTTAGAATATTCTCGGTGAAATCATTGTCGGCAATTTCATACAAACTCGGAAAGAAATAAATGGAGTAAGAAGGTTCGGTTTATGACAATTATAAAACGTAACAGAGTCATGGCGAGGTCAAATAAATCATTATGATATTCCTCCTTTGACATCGTACAATTATTCAATATCTCTGACATATTTGAACGTATCAATTACATCAAAAGTTTGTTTATATTTTGTTATGCACTGATTTCCAGTAATTTCAATAAGAATGACATAATAGGAAAAAGTGTTAGTCGCGCAAAGTATAGATTCACAGGGACCTAAAGAATTCGCTATAGAATGTAGATTAATCTGTTATTATGAGACATGTTACATTCTAAATGTGGTAATATGGTCAAAAATTTCGTGCGCTTCTTGACAATGTACGATTTTTCGCTCATCTGACAAAGAACCGCGCGAAATTTTTGGACCACCGAATGATTACAAGTATATTTTCACAATTTTAAATAATAAAATCGTCAATCGTCAATGTTGTTACTAACAATTGTTTAAAAAAGTTCGTCGAATGCAGAAATTCCAGGAAAATTTCGTTGCTACGACGTTTGCTTTTAACTTATTACAAGCTTTCACATTTGGTTGCTAGGTTTTTAGAATATTATCAACGTTATCATCACATCTCTTAGCCGAGCGTAACATCATATTTTCCGTGCTTCTAATAACGCTTGAAGGAAACGAATGCACATATTATAATTTATATCTAGTTAGAGACGCGTGTTGCGAAGTAATTAAACGTAATTATATTGGTTTCACGAGCCCATTACCCGCGGAAGGTGGATGGTCTGGGACGGACGTAGCAGACGAATGTAGGGTCATTTTGTCCTGCTGTAAAATTTCCATTGTAACGCATGCTTCAAGGCAGAATTATGCATAAAACTCTATGCACGACTTACTATATACACGTATAATCATGTTAATAAACAAATGAATAAGTATAGCGGCTGTTACTGTTGGTCCAACGCGGCTGAAAGTTGATATAAAACATTCAATGCTGGTCTTCTAAATACCTGGAATGTCAACTGAACACTACGTGGAACAACCCTGGATGCTAATGTAAAAGAAAATAAAATTTTCCTATGATGCTTATTAGTAGAATAAATGTAGTAACATTAACATCGGTAGTAAATTCAGGAAAATTCATAGGAATCTTTCTCCAGTATTAGCCGAGACTGACGAACCCACTCGTTATCTGTGTTCGGTGTTGTCTTTTAATGACTTTTCACTTCTTTTTTTTTGTTAATTCGACTCATGATTTTTAAAATTCGTTGCCTCTGCTTATGTTTCTTATGGCAAAATTTGAGAAAAGTTTGTTTGCGAAAAGTTTAAACAAATACGATCTCTTTGTCCTTATAAAACAACACACGTTGGTTACATTATGGCTTGGAATGTGCAGTGTTCCAATTCCGTTTAATTGTTAAAAAAGTTGTTAACGACAAATGGTAACGATAACATTAAAAATGTCGAGTAAGGAACATCGAATAGGACAAAAGCGAGAAATATCGTGGAAGAAGAGAACAGCAACGAGAAAACCGTGTTGAAAGAATGAACCTGAGGCGTGGCCGTGCCTCGGAATT
Source organism: Augochlorella aurata (assembly GCA_028455555.1). Classification (NCBI taxonomy): domain Eukaryota; kingdom Metazoa; phylum Arthropoda; class Insecta; order Hymenoptera; family Halictidae; genus Augochlorella; species Augochlorella aurata. The sequence continues at coordinate 12,373,436 of CM052168.1, read as the reverse complement.
CTGTCAGTGGCTGGATAGATCAGCCGGCGTCATTCATAATGCAGGACAAAAATCATGCTGCGACGCCTTGAATATTCACGGCGGCGTGACGTTCGCAGGCAAAGTGTACACTTGGAGTCGAACGCGACGCGGTGGTACGGTTTATATTTTTCACGTTACGGTACGGTCTTGAAAATGGTCTCATTGTAGGCCAGGGGCGTGGGCGGGTGGCAGATCCTGGAGGACGCCTCTGCACGCGACCGGAAGTCGGTGCTCGTCCTTAGACGGAATAATTCACAAACATCTGCAACGAGAAGCTCACGTCCTAGAACCGAACGAGCCCGAGATATCCCGGGCACTTTCTCCCGCTGTCACTCTAGTTCATTCGTCGAAATATTTGATCATCCCGGTTTATAGAGCTCATGGTCCCCGAAGGGCGCAGCTTTCAGCCGGTTTACTACTTCCTGGACCATCGGCGAGTGGCCGCGCTGGTCGACGCAGTAAAAAGGCCCTGACAGCCGCACGAGTCGTCCCGGTGACGCGAACGAACCTTCCGTTAAGAGACATCCTGTTTATGTGCGCGATACCTGCGCGAAGAACCGTGAAACTTTAACAGAATCTCGTTCGTCTTTATTCGCTGGAATCCGCTGAAATTTGTATCGCAGTCGCTCGTTATTGATCGCCGCCTATAAACTATCCTTCGCTGTTTCCAGAAAGCGTTTTTTATCTAATATTCAACACACGATAGCGCCGATCGTAATCTATCACGATCTCTGTATCTGTCCGAGCGCGGGAAGAATCATTCTTAATACATCACGTTCTATTTACGCTCGAAAAACACTGTCTGAAACGCGTCGATAAAAATCTATCGCAGTCTCTTTCTCTCTCCCTCTCTCGTTTTTTTTTTGTCGAATCTATCAGTGTCTACTTCACAACTTATCCCGATGAATCAGAATCCCGAGAGACTATCAAACGAATTTATAAAGCTTTTCTCGGAAGTTATCTTTGAAATCCAAAAATACTTGAAACATATTTTCCTACGTCAAAAATCAGCCAGAGGTGTTTCGCGCTTAGACAAATCCGTCTAATCTAGATCGTAGCACTATGGAAATAAGGGACGATGCAACATTCGGTGGAATCTATCATTGTCCACCAGCTTCTATCAGTGTGTAGCAGATATCATCCTAATCTGTCAGCACTTATCTAGCATCTAGTATGATCTATCTGGTCGAGCTAGGCCGGCGCAATCCATCAATACTTATCGAGCAGGATCTAATTCGATCAATGAGGGCCTAACATCTATCGGAATTGCATCCTCGATGAATGCCACTCTCAGTACGCGGATACCATGTCTCTGCGAATCTATGGGTTTTACGATTCCTGTACGCGTCTTCATTAATTTCTGTGCGAGCTGCATTAATTAGCTTTCTCCAAAGGTGACGCCTCAATGGCGGCCGGCCGCCAATTTGCCCAAAAACGAGGACATAATTCTGGGCTTCGTGAGTTACACGTGCATTACTAGACTGCGGATCTTGACGTTAAATAAACATTTTGTTCATTCGTTAGATGGAACAAGAGTAATATCGTGTCAGACTCGTTACGAAAACTTCAAACAAAAGTTATTAATTAATATTAAATCTCTATGTTATGTATTTATTTTAAATCAATATCAAATTCGACTATCCAAGTATCATTACTTAAACATTAAAGTGGCGGTTGACAAAAAAGAAGGGGTTTAATCGAAAATGTGTTTCATCTTGTAACGAATTTAATTGAAAGAATGTGATTATTATTTCTCAATTCGTCTGATGACTTTCACTTACCCATTTTTTTGGGGATACGATAGCAACTTGAAGAACTCCCCTTGGTTCCTGATCTATCTTGATCATTCTCAATCAGTCGACCTCTTATTTTTGCTACAAGCGCATAAATCCGCAGTCTATTGATTACTAAAAGATAAACTACGAATCTATATACAAACTCTTATTTTCATTAATTGTTACATAGAAATCTGTAGAAGATGAAAGTTTTTGACGTCGACCAGAAAATTTTGCGTGGCGAGCTGACGTAATCGATGTACGTTGTTTTAACACCAACTCTGTTACAAATTCAATGAATAATTATGCGCAGACGGCAAGTATTTATAAGAATTAAAAATTTTCTGCGATCATAAATGTCATTCTTTCTGCAATAACTTTAACCATTTAAAAACAACACTCTCGAGGTCATACAATACCTTCAGAAAATCATATTTCCCACAAGAGCGTAAAGTCCACAATTGGCTCACGTAAACGTTTGAAATTCGTCGAGCATTCAGCTTGTTAAAAAGAATTTAAGAACGTCGATATACAATTCCGTATGGCTGCTGTTTCTTGCAGCGGGCGCAGCGAATTTCGATTCAGCACAAAGATCCGCAGTCGACTAACACCATTAATTAGATACCGCGGGCGGAAAAGTTTTTTCTTGAATTTCGCGCACGTTCCCGGGCAAATTGAGCGGCGCACGGCGCGGCGGCGGCTCGTTTCGGATTCTTCGGAATTTCGCCGTGAATAATTCGAGCCGGACGGGCAGATAAAACTGCCAGGCGACGCTTTGTGTCGGTTCTCCAGAGGACAATGTGCCAGCAGTCGGAAACGCGGGCTCACCTCGCGCTGGAGGAGCTCCTTGCGGCGTAGGGGGTCGATGGTCGGCCGGAAGTTTCAGAATTAATTCCCGCCATTTTCCACCGCTAATATAACCCTGTAGGGTAGAGGAGCCAATTACTGTGCCCTGTTGACAGTCTTCAGGAGTTCTCACAACTAAACACAACTTGAGCTATTTAATTGATACTTCTCAAGAACCAGAAGGTAAATTTCAATGTTCCTTCAATTGTCTTTGAATATTAGGAGAAAGAGAAAAAATAGTTCTGGAACCAGTTACCGTCTACCTACGATCTACAAAGATCAATCACATTGCCTAAGTTAACTGTACCCCCTCCCTAAATACTGAATAAAAGTGCAGAATAAAAATTTAACATTTGACATATTTGTATAAATTTCATAGTCTGTAAAAAATTATAATATCATAGTAAGTTATTTAAACGTTCACATTAAAGATAACTGCTTTAATCAAATTTGATATTTACATTTCATTTCATTAAAAATATGACAGGGATGATTTGAGGTTATGTAGGCTTATTCTGTGGTAAATGGCGCACAGTAACTAACGCATCGAGCGAGGGACAGGTGAAATTGGAACTAAAAATAAGAATTCAAATCAATAATCGCTTTTACGTGATCAATTTTAGCAAATACATGATGAAGTGGGCTTAAATAAAAAGATTGAATATGTCTTCTTCGATAAATAAGAAATCAATTGTGCTTGAAAATAAACTAAAGGCACTGTAATTGGCTATCACACAGTAACTGGCACCACTACTCTAGTTGCCGGGACGCGATGGCGTCGAGGGTGGCGCAGAAATTGGAAGTAATAAAACCGCGTTATTCGAACATAATAACCGAAAAAATTCAAATTGGGAGAGAACGCTTACGCTTTAATAGTCGCCGTCGCTGCCGCCGCCGGATGTAGGTCATAGAATTTCGATTGCGCCTTCCGAGCGCTGATGGATGACGGATCTCTTCTCTCCCCCCAGTCCCGTTCCTCCTTCGGCGACCGGTGTACGCAGGTGAACAAAAATTATTCCTCTTTGTTCTCCTGCCCCCACCGGTGCTCTCTGTCTCTCAGTCTCTATTTTTTTTTTTATTATCGAACGTTCCGACGACAAGAGCGATAAATAACAACAGCGAGAAATAATTTTCGGGCTTTCAATAGGATTACCGTGACTTTGTCACGCACGACCCGATAATTAACTCACCCCGGCCCCCGGTTGTCCCCCACCCATCCCCACCACGACTTGATTTACGCTGGCAGAGTCTCCCTCCCTCTCTCTCTCTCTCTCTCTCTCGCTATCTATCTATCTATCTATCTATCTGCCTGTCGCCCTGTCTTTCTCTCCCTCAGTACAGTCACAGACCGATCAAATATTATTCAATGCTCTTCAAATGAATTAACGCGACTTGCTCCAGTCACGCACCGGGGCCTCGAATAACGTTTGAACGAACCGCGGATGAGTGAACCGTGTCCGTGACACGGCCGACCCGCTCTCCTGTAAATGAGGCCTAATTATAACCCCGTTAATCGCCCCGCCGCTCCTCTGTCCTGGTTTTACAATGCGCGTTTATCTCTGGTTAACTTGAATTAAGTAAATTTTGTAGGAGTTCGAAGCTGGAACAACGATAGGGGCGCACGGTAAATATTGTGTCTGCGGGGCGGCTGTGTTGTTCTTCTTGTTCAACGCTCTTTGGGGAACAATAATATAATTAACATCGGTGAGGTGGAGCGAGGGGAACACCCGCAGCTTCGAAGAAGCCAATCGAATCTGCGTTATTTTCGAGCCGCTGCTAACGAAATTGATCCGGGACGATTCTGATGGGGAAATTGATACAGACAATGCTAATGAACTAATTTGTTGAAACGATTATAACAGAGAAATCCAATGGAAGAATTTATTCAGACGATTCCAATGGAGAAGTCGATTGGGACAAGTCTAATGCAGACATTGATCTAGACAATTCTAATGAACAAATTGTTCTAGACAATTCTAATGAATCAGACGATTGAGAGGATTCTAATGAATCAGACGATTAAAAAGATTCTAATAAAGAAATCGATGGGAAGAATTCTGATGAATAAATCAATCGAGACAATTCTATTGTCGACGTCGATTGAGACGATTTTAATATAGAAATCGATCGAGACGGTTCCTATAGAAAAATTGATCGAGACAATTTTAATGAAGAATTCGATTGAGGCGATTCTAATGAAGCATTCATCGAGACGTTTCTAATGAAGAAATCGCTCGAGATGATTGTAACGATGAAACCCACCGAGACGATCGTAATGAAAAAATAGATCGGGACGATTTCAACGAAACAAACAATGGAAATGATTTTAATGAAAAAATCGACCGAGATGCTTCTAATAAAGCATTCGTCGAAATGATTTTAGTGACGTAATAAATCTAGACGATTCTATCGAACAGATCAGAGGAGACAATTCTAATAATCGATTCGCGGAATAAAAATTAGCACCGAAGGACACACGATGTCTGCTATTCGTCTGAGCGAAATAAAGTAGGAATTTAGCGGACGTTGTTATTTCACGTCGTCATCAGTATTGGTAGCCGACCCCTGTATTTTTAGACGAGCGTCGCATCGTGACTGCCCTTTCTCGAAAAGCTGGCCGGAATTCAATTTTTGTAGTACAGTGAAACTCCATTTATAAGAACTAAATTTTTACAGTGGCTGGTTAACTGAACTCTATCTTGAACTAAATTCTCTTGTAGGAGCGCGAAATCCTATTAAATGGACGAATAATTTTAGTGGCGGAAGACAGATGGACCTATATTATGTGAACCGTCAGATTATGTGAACCCACTTGTCGCCCGACAGGTTTATATAAATGGACTTCTGCTGCATGCACTGTTCTGCCGCTACACCGAAATTATTACATATATGTCACTGTATTAAATGCTTCTTGAATATTGTAGGTATATTGATTGAGTGCTGAGATATAGACCGTCAAAGTCGACGAGGTTTCAAGTCTTTTCTCGCGTTTTGGAAATGGGAGGATGTCTAATGTAACAGAGAACGTTTGTCTTTGAATTTAGCCTTGTAGTTAGTCTCTTCATTTTTAATGATCCATGTGTCAGTCTTTCGGGTGAAGTTGTCGAAGTCTAGGAAGACTTTCGTCGAGACATGTTCAAAATGTCTTCAAACAGACGGGAACTGCAATATTTAACCAGTTAAACTTTGCAAAGCGCCCACCAATGTGTGTCGCGATAATCAAGCGATGACGAATCCAAAAAGACGAATCCAACTCAAATTATTTATAATTTTCATTTGTTTGTTTCATTTTGTCTTAACCTGTAAGCATTTTATACATATTAAAATTTACGAATATAATTTAGTTTTCACCAGAATTACAATTTAAATATCAAATTGTAACAAAATTTTACACAGACAGATATAGTCGTCATGACACAAAATTCTGCCGCATCTCCATGACGGATATAGTCACACTTAACTGGTTAAGCTGGCAAGTTGCAAATAGAACATCTGATTTCGATAATTGGTCTGTAAATACAGCACTTTGTATTCAAACATCAATAGTATCCTCTTACTATTTTCGACGATATGTTTGAACAACGTGACCTACTAAACATAGAACTGCGGAGTTCTCCGCTAACATCGTAGAGAATAAATTTTGACAATAAGGGGAGACAGAAACTTTTGAAACTTCGGCTTCTATGAACAAATTCAGAGGATCGTGAAATCATTGCGCTACCTATGAAAAATGGACTAAAGCATTCGAAGAAATTCTAAAATGGAAAGATCCATAAACGTAATCGGAAAAACTTGTAGACGTAGTTGAAACATTGTAGAATCCATGAAAGTTTTAAAACAGCGGGACATTCGTAGGGTCTCCGAAAACCAAGAAGAGCTATCGAAAATCTCACAAAACCCACAAAAATCTTGACTCATAACTAATTACTTTTTATTATTCGTTTAGATCTTGCAATCCCTCGCGTCGCTAAATCCACCGTCACAGCTGATACGGTTTTTTGTAAAGAATTAATTTGCAGATCGTATGGTGGTTGTCGCGCAAAGGCCGCCGCTCCGATCCGCAAAACGATTGTTCTCGATCCAACGAAACGAATATTTCATTTATCAGATAAGTTACTTGTACCGGGACGAGCTAAAAGAACCAGGCAACGAAAGGCAGACAGAGCCAGGTATCGCGGCGTAGGGATTGAAAGGGGGTCGGACGAGCTGAAAGAGGGTTCGCTGTCGAAATGGAAACTAGGAGGCAGTCTATAACGAAGCAAACAGCTAACTCAAATAACGAAACGAAGTTTTTGCAAGCTGCGATCGGCGAATTCAATCGTGGCTTTTTTGCGCCGATGATACGACTTCGATTGAATTGTGACCGGCGTGTTATTATATAACCCGTGCGCGCCGATGAAACCGATACCGCCGTTCTCTCTCCCTTTCTGTCCCTCTTTCTCTCTCTCTCTCTCTCTCTCTCTCTCTCTCTCTCTTTCTATCTATTTTTATTCATATGTCGGATTTATTTAGTTTTATTTCCTGTTGCCCACGTCGCCGTCGTTGTCGCATTCCCGCCGCTCCAAGTGCTGGCAGAATTGTCGCTCATGTGACGTCACGGTTCTCGTTGTCGCTGTCGCTGTCGCCGTCGCTGTGGCCGTCGGTGTCGCAGTCGGTGTCGCAGTCGGTGTCGCAGTCGTGGACGCCGTTGTTGTTACCGGTTGTTGCAGCTCGACCACGTTGTTTTCGGCCCGTGAAGCCTCGATTCCGCGGGTGCTAAAGCGCAGCTCACTTGACGCGAAATAATCCGAAGCCGCAACAAATAATCCTGGAATGCGTCGGGAATTATCCTTGCCGCAGCCTCGGATTATCTGGCGTGAAACGAATTATTTGATGGTGTACCGAGCTATTTGACGTTAACCAGGATAATTCGGCCGGCCAGATTATCTGAACCGCGAGATGGACAAACAAGCGGAATTCTCGACCAACCGACCAGTCGACCATACCAACGCCAGATTCGCGATCGCGCCGACAGATCTGCTTAGCGAAGAAGCGAAACGCGCGGCGGCTTTTCCTGGCGCGTCAACATCGCAACAGCGCGGCGACCTGTTTCACGAACGGCACAGAACCCGCTGAGTCTCCTTGAAAGTGTTCTCCTCGAAACCGATATCGAAACTCCGACTATGACATTGAAATTCTTCGACTATACTACGAGAATTTTTTGACTTTAATGCCAACGTTCTTTGACTATTATATCAAAATTCTTTGGTTTTAATACGCCCCTCGAAAGTAGCTACATGAAATATGCCAGTTCGGTGCTTCGTTCATTTTTAAAGGGTTCATTTTATATCCAGAAAGAACTTTAAAGATTTACAGCATCTGAACAAGGGGAGTTAAAAATTTACTACTGTTAGGTACATTTCGAACCCCTAGCACTGCAACAACAAGTCTCAGAATAAAAGTAGATGGAGGGATAAAAAGTACATGCAAGAAACAAAAATTGTCTGCTTCTGTTGGGAAATTTGGAAATGTATCAGTGAAAGGGAACGTAGTCCGAGGGGTTAAGACACATTTCTAATGTGAAGAAGAGTAAGTGATTACAGCATGTATGACAGTGAGAATAATCAAACTGTAAATCTATAAATATTTTATACTACCAGTTAATATCAACAATTTCAGAAGAACAAGTTATAAAAATCTCCATTGCAAGATGTTGTAAGACCGATCAGTTAGTCGGTTATTTAATTAAAGAGGAACGGATATCGAGGAAATAGGCGCTTCACTGAATAAATGTCGCAAAACTCGGATGTTTTCTTCGAGCGTAGTGCATCCAATGACAGCGTCATGATAATGTACACAGCATCCAATAACGGGATCATTAGGTGGACCAGTGAGCTGTGGTGTTCTGAACTGACGTCAATATATTTCAAATAGAACAATTATCTCGACATCTTGTTTGATAAATATGGCGTGTGCGGCACGGTATGTTGGCGAGCAATGAAGCGCGCGTTATTCCAGCGTCATAGGGTTGTGATTTTCAATGAAAATAACTGGCTGCGAGGAAACCGGCTGTTTCTTCGGAATTTAATGTCCGTTCCTCCGGAAAACGAAGCACGCGAGAGGACTCGGTAACATTTGCCATTCTTCTCTGACGAGGTCGTCGTGCGGACTTTTTCATTGAGCGCAATCCAGGGCAGAATTAACAAATTAATCAACCGGGATCGTCTGCTACAGAAAGAACAACGGCGATCCTCGCCAGTACTTTCCTACGCGAGGATTTCGGTTAGCGAAACCAAACGTCGGACGCAGCAAGTTTATCAGAACATAACTAGCAAACCAAGTAGTCAGGCATTCGTGAAATTTATATGAACCGTGTCCGGGAACAGGAAAGATCAGCGAACGGTCGCCAGGCCGAGGCACTTCCACATCGGATAGTTCCACAAGAAAGTTTATAATTGGTTACCCGACGGAGTATGGTATAATTTTCTCGGAGTCTAAAATTTCCTGTTTGGATGCTAATGCAGTCCGAGCGGTGCTCCAGGTGCAGTGAATCCTTAACGAAATAGATTTCTTCGGTGTTAACGCGCTCGCTCGAGCTGCTCCGTCGGCCGGAATTATAGTTTTATACCAGCCTATAAACTAGACGCAGTCACTTTACTATCCTCGTCACGGATACGGCGGTATATTAAATCAATTAACCCACGCGCGAACGGCAATGCAAATAACTCAATTTGGTAATATGAATATGAGAACGAACCTTAGGACCGGTCGATCGAACCGGCGGTATTTTGTCGAGTACATGCGTTTAGAACGGATATATACTTGCGCTTTGACTGTTCAATATTGACGATTGACCAGTAATTATTATTAATTTGCACATAAACAACGGCAAAGTTGCTGCGGGACCTTTCATCTGACGTTTGAATGACAGTCCGGCAAAACAGCCAGGACACTCTAGGGCCTGATCTCTTCCAATTCGCGTGCAACGAAAATTTCTAAAGTAAAAATGAATACCTATAGAATTTCTCCCAACTATGTTATACGCAGATGTTGTTCTACCCGTATATGTTGCAAATACATTGCTAATTTGAATCGGACCAATTTTGAGATCACCTAAACAATTCTGTGTTTCTTAACAACTGTAAGATCTACATGCACAAACATTTTTTGGTCTCCAGAAAATTGACGAAAACATATAGTAAGATCATGCAACCTAATTTAAAGACCATATTGTATATCGATAGACTAACTATGAAATCTACATGTTCAAAAATTCTGGAGTTTCCAAAAAATGGAGAAAGGCAAGCTAAAAAATTGTACATCCTAAGCCAAATTCTGCCTTCTATATCTAAAGGCTATGAGTTCCTGTGAGATCTAGATATGTACAAAAGCTGTTTGGTTGCCAGAAAAGTGATAAGAGCAATCTAAAAAATTATACAGGTAGGAGCCATCGAAAGGTTGCAAAACCTATAAGAAATAGCTGACTTGCAAAAAGATTGCGGAGCGTTTGAAAAAGAAATGGTAGAAGCAATGAAAAAGATTCCACGAAGAAGTTACAAAAGCCAAGTAAAACGGTAAAGACAGCGGACAGATCACGGAGGCCTCGAAAACAGGATCAAACTCATAAGAGCCTCTCGAGGACAGTTGAGCAGTGTGTTAGGTCGAGTGGGCAAGTAGCTAAAACTGCCGGAGGCGGGCAAATACCGCGACAGGTCCCTGTGCGGCTCCCTTGGAGCATATAATAAACAAAAGCTCTCGTTACCTTTCACTCCAACGTGTCCGTCGGGCTTCTTCTGTCCGGTCTGGAAGTTCGGGGGCGGTTGCACATAGTTGTTGCCGACGATAGTTGCCGCGGGCTCGTAGTGTATCACCCTGGGCCTGTCCTCCTCGGTGCTAACCTCGGTGCTCTGCCAGTAGATGTCGTATATGGACGCGCTGCACCGGACCTTCAGCTTGCCCTCGGCGTTGAAGTGGTCGTGCGTAACGCTGAACTGAAGGCCGATCTGGGAGATCTGCCATTCGGACTCGTTGGTGTCGAGGGGGCTGTACGTGCGGACGTAGAACTTCGGCGGCTGCACGTGGTCGGGGCGACAGCAACATCACGGCACCGCAGAGCATGCCAGAGCGTGGCAGAGCGTGGCAGAGCGTGGCAGAGAGCAGCATGGCAGAGCATTGCGATAGAGATCGGTTAAAGAGCCGGAATCCCGGTGATCACGCGGAACGCCTGTTAAAATTCCTCGGCTGCCGCCAAAGCCGACACACCGTCAGCTCCGCACGTTTCCACAGGGACGGCCTGCGCCGACGGCGACTTAATTCCGCTAATTAATTCGGTGAATTAAGCCGCCGCCACCGGCGACGTTTTAAAGGACAAATTTCCACGATTAATCGGACCTTCCGGTCGCCAAGCTCCGAACTCACCCCCGCAGCTAATCTCGCTTGTTCGACGTTTAAGGATTGTTGCTTCAACCCTTTGCGGCGGCACCCCCCTGTGCCCGCCCCCCCCTGTTTTGCCATTAAACGTCACGGCCGAGATTACGGTTTTTCCGATGGCTTTTTCAATGGCGGTGCTTCAGAATCGATGAGATCGCGCAGTTGAGTAATTTGTCGAGGAAATCTTAGTCGGTGATATTCGAGCGGCGAACTGGTCTTAGAATAGAAATGGGGCTGTTAATTTGGCTGGGTTAAACGCGTCCGCGATTGGTACGGGGCTGACCGAAAGAGTAGAAATTAATTGAAGAAGAGCGTGTTATCGTGTAACGAAGTAACAAACTTTACGCGGTTATGCTGATTACTTGTATTTCGATCCAACGCGAACAACAAATCATTCAGCCGTTTCATTAACCGAGAAACTTTATGTTTTCACCATTATCGCGCGGGGATAATATGCGGGACGACCGATGTTTAAATAGGTGAAATAACGTGCAACGTGATTCGCAATTAATTATGGAATCTTTCGCCGCGCACGGCAACACGACCGATTCGCGCCGCTGCCCTTTTTCGACGGTGACAAACGCCGGCTGGAACGCCCGGTAAGAAACATCCGCCGCTAATTGTTGATTCGATTAGAATTTTATCGCGCGCCCGGTCTTTTTTATAGCACGCGTCATCGGTTTTTTTGCACAGTTTCGCAATTCCGAAACGGATTTATACAGGGTGATCCTACGAACTGGGACGGCTATAACTCTTTGCTGAATGGGGATAGAAAAAAATTGGCGGGCAAACAGAGTTACGTTCTGAAATACAATTCTAACGGGTCGGAAAGTTTTTTTTTTCCTAGACAGGCTCGAAAATTCCAATTGCCTCGTCGTGTCGGCGGAAACTACACTCGGTCGACAAAAAGATGTAAAATCTCATGAAAATGGACCGTTTAGTCGGGCAAAATTTATCCGCTGCCATGACAGCCGGCCGAACACGAGCGTGCACGCGCGCACGGACCGCTCTAATTTTCTAAATAACTGAACGTAGACGGGGAAATTCAGTCGTCGAGGTAAATTAAACCGCGCGACGACGGAACTTCGGAATATAAAGAGACAAAGGTGCGCAGGAAACGACGGCGAATCCACGACGATGCAAATATATGTGCCCTCTATACCCGGGAAAGTGTTCTCCTTACAAAGGACAACAAACTTCGCCGTTAATGTCTGAATTTCCGTGGCACCCGATGGAACAACATTTGGTCCGCATAAGGTTAATGCCTAAGACGGGAAAAATCCTTCGTCGCCTTCGTAAAATCCCGCATCGACTAACGAGAGCTTGTACAACGCTATTATTCGAAGCGCTGCCACCTCTAGCTGAAACGAAATATTTCCTTCCGTTTTAAAATAACAATCCTGTTTTAAGAGCGAGCTATTTCCGCGGCGCCGCATTATACCCGCTTCATAATCTGTATGAAGACTAACGAGACAACCTTGGCGACCGATACACGTCGATTTTAATGAAACCTACCTAATCCTAAACCCGATAAGTGTCTACTGTCTTATGACAATGACAAGATTGGATTTATTTAAACTTCGTACGATTTCTATGGTAGTGTACCCTGGAATGAAGAATCTAATATTTTGTCATAGAAACATTTTTACAATATCATGTATCGTAAAAGAAAACATCAGAAACCAGATATATCAAGAATTTCAGATTGTTCCAGATTGTTTAATTTACGACATTTAGGGGTAATTTATTCAATAATGTTTCATGGAACTATGCTAAAAATCGCTACAAATCTAAATAATACTTGGCTTGTTATTTTTATGAAACACTATAAAATAACTGCTTCCTGTTCTTCTTAAACCTAGTATTACGGGAGAAATTTTAACCCTTTCATCCGAACCGACCTTCTACATAAAGTTTTATTTATGGTAAAAGACAAAAACTGTCCAAAAATAGTTCAAATAAAAGTTATATCGTGTTCTCGGACACGTAACCAAAACACAAAAATCGGCGTATAACAGTCAGTTTGAAAACACAACTTCCCGTGAGCAGATTTGACGAAAGGTTGCCTCGTTCGTCTTGGAAAAATAAAACCGCGGGCTGCATCGGCTGGTGGAGAGATTAAAAGATAATTTCGCTAATAAAAGTAATCGAGGGAGGTTTAATTCGAGGAGCCGGAGAAGAAGCATGCATTTTTATTCGGTTGTTGCATAAATTCCGGCGGCTTTCCATTAAACAGAGAGACAAATTCTCATTCGTCCCGGGAAAACTTTCGTTCGAAATGAAATTCTTAATACAATGCATAAAGATGAGTCGGAAAATATGGAGTGCGCGACCGGGATCAAACTTTTTATATAACGTCGGCCAACTGTCTGCTGCAATTCTTGGTCAACAACCGCAAGCTTCCCATCCTGTTAATATTTTTCCGTGCAGCGAGAATGAATATCGGACTGGCAAAATTAATGTGGAATAGGTAGAACACCACCGGCGGAGTTCACAACAAGTAGAAACAGCCAGAACTGGCCAGACACACTGGCCAACTGTCACACAGTCGCGCGCGTGCTGCATGAATTTTGCCGCACATTTATCTCAACTCCCTTTTGGCATTTCGATACTTTTTGGACACGCGTGTCCGCAATGGCTATTAAAAACTAATAAGAAATCTTTCATGCTTTGCCGAAACCACTTCCGACCGTTGGCTGGCGTCATTGTAACCACAATCTCTGTGCAAACTTGCCGTTAAATTACAATCTTTCAATCGGATTATTTGAAAAAAATATTTAGGCCCTCGTAACATCGTTTTCATTATTTCGAAGGAAAGTAGTCCCAGGCAATTTATCATTCTATGACACCTTCTCCTCTCATTTACATGGTTGCCACAATTAACACGTTCGCTATTATCACCTATTTTGATTGTAATTTTTATAACTGGTAGACTGCAGATCTTTGTAGAAATGTTTATGTTTATAAAATAACCTGTGGGGACCAAAGGAACAGAAATATCTCATTAAATATTTTTGAATACTTCGCAATTCTGAGGTTTGAAGATCGAAAATGGTATAAATAAATAGAATTTTCGATCTATTATAGTAGTTTCTATTGCCAGACTGCCAATTTTAGATATTCATATATTGAAAGATGCAGATCTTTAAATACATCTCGGAAAAATTCTCTGCGCCGCTGGCTTAAACATATTTAATGTAAACTGATTGATGGAAGAATAATTTTCATTATTAATGGGAGCTTTAATTATTATGCTATTTCTAAATGAAGATTAATTATTCGTAATAAATAATGATTTCAAACGAACTGATTTTACCCAAGGCAGCTAACGAATAAATTTGTTATTGCTATTAAACATGTATCAAGAAATCAATCTCCGATTTTTAAAAGGCTATGAAATCTCTACCGACAGTTGAAATTTTAACATAATTAGTGAAAATTAACTAACATAAACCTGATCTAAATAACCTTAATCTAACACAATATAAGTGAAAGTAATAAAACTAGCGTCAACTAGCTGAGCCAATCATAATCTAACATAAGCAACATTGTCTAAACAAGCCCAATCTAATTAACGTGTTAATCCAGATCTAACCGAAACCTAATCTATTCTAAGCTTAGCTATGCCAACACAATAAGTGTTTACTGTTCGTTTGCATGAATTTCTATATCTAAATGCTGCGTTGATTACCGGAGATGAGATCCAACCTAAGTACCCTAGAAATGCAGCCATATTTCATCTGTTGCAGTACACCGCACGAAATATTAAAAAGTGCAACAAAAAAGTATCATTAACTTTCTGAAATTTACATTTTACGCTACGGTTTTAAGTAATAACTAGATGGCATTACTTTATGCAGATTCCCATCTGCATAGATTATTTTACAAAAATCCGAATAAGAGGAAATTTTCTTTTGTGTGAAAGTTCCGCGCTTGTAACGAACCTGAAGATGCTACGAACGCATAAAAATCTGCAGTGACATTAACTTAAGGACAGATCCTCACGTAACAGGTTGCAAACGCATTTTGTAAATCTGCTTGGGGGATAATTCGAAAACTTGTTCACCCGCGAATGTTGGATATGGCTATTTCGGTTCGTTATAAGCAGACTGTGTGGAAGCAGACTTTATGGTAAAAAATTGTTCGCACAAACTGGAAAATATAAGAACCGTGTGCAATCTTTTTTATTACTTAAATAATTTTATGAATTTAATTTTAAAAGCTTCTTTTAATCTCTCCGCTATTTTATATTTCAACTATCCTCTTCTGCCGTGAGTACATAAAATCCACAGACCAGTTATAATTATCATAATTTTCTGTTAGTAGCTTCTAGTTTCAAATGCTTCTTTTGCTAGTAAGTCAAGATGAGCTATCCATCATTAAGAAAATTGATCATTTGTTCCATTCGCACGATTATGGACAGCACGCTCTCCAATAAACAAACTATCAAATACAATTATAAACAAAATACTTTCTTACAGTTGAAGGTTGCGCCTATGCATTCCAAAGAAGTATACTCCCATATCACCGATACTTTTGCAAAGAAAAAATCCCCAACAATCGCCACCATACTTGTCACGCGAGAATCCTCCTCTAAGCTTTTGTTTCCCGCGAACAAAGTACAAAACATACGGCTCGAATAGCAAACGTGCTAAAGGCAGCGCCGCGAAGCCGAGCATCCCTGAAAGAAAACTACTTTCCATTGGTTACCGTCACTTCTCAGCCTGTTTATCCGGTTTAAGCGGGCGCCGTCGTGCGCAACGGATTACTCGGCGGTACACCTAATAACCTAATAACCAACAGCCAGCAAAGTACAAGCTCCATCATTCCGAGAGTTGTTGAAACGCGTGGCGCGCGGGGTTGTGGAAGGGTAGCTGCGGGGGTGAGTCGAGGATCGGATGCGTCTTGCGGGAGCCGGCGGAATTCACAGACTCTGTTCCGCGCTGGGTATATACCAAACCCGTACTTGTCGATCGTTGATGTACCAGGTGAGATTGGCCGCGGGTTTGCTCCGTCCGGATGTGCAGTTCAAACGTAACATATCGTCAATCCGGTATTTCCTCCTTAACCCGTGTATCGACGGCCCTTGAGAGGGTAATTCTGCGGAACAAGAGACGGCCGGGTATACAGGTATGGGGGGCCGGAAGTATGCGAGGCATGCTCGAAACACCGCTTTGACGTTCGCTGGCCTGCCCGCCGTACACGTATTGCACGAAAAGGGAGGGAAAACTTTTCAAGATCCCCGGATACGCCGACATACCGATACATACTCTTTCTCGCTCTCTCTCTCTCTCTCTCTCTCTCTCTCTCTCTCTCTCTCGCTCTTTGTGTCTCTCTTTATCTCCCTCTATCTTTGATACGGATTCGGTCTCTTTCTCTCTGCGAGCCTGATGAAAAATTCTTCTTTTATGCCTGGCAATTCGCGCTCGCGTTTCGATATCGGAGTAATGTATTCATAAGAGGGACACTATTGTCCCGGATTCTTTCAGTCGGCGAGCCGCGTCTAGCGCCCGTTGCGCCAAATATTTTGCCGATCCGTGTGTATCCGAACCGTGCGTTTGATATTTCCGCCCCTCCCCATTACCCAGCCCGTTTTCCGTGTCTCTATTCCCCGTATCTCTTGTTCGACTCTTTTCCCAGGCTCCGGTTCTTTGGTCGCGTGTAACCCGCGTATCGGCAGAGAAATTCACGCGCGCGCGATCAGCATAGTGACTGTGCCATAGTCAAACGACCGAGCCCCGGGACCGTCTGACGGTTCTTGGCCCGCGAACTTCGTTCTCGGCGAACGGATAACGAGAGAGAGAAAGAGAAAGAGAGAGAGAGAGAGAGAGAGAGAGACCGGTTTCGGTTTGCGGAAGGATCCGCTCGCGCGCCCATCCCGTCCTATCCCATCGCTTTTATGATCCGTAAGAGCCTCTTCAAGCTGCCTGTTTTCGTTCCTCGTTTCTCCTCTCTCTCCCTCCACTTCCCCTTTCCTCCTGTTTTCTCCTTTCCCTTTCGCCCCGTTTCCCGACCGCCACCCGCGCCTCGTTTCGACTTCTATGTAAAACATCCGAGCGACTACCGCAAGCATTCATCGGAGAACAAACACGGCGAAAAATACACGAGAACCTTTTCCCTCCCGTAAAAACAAGAAGCATCCTACGTTGATAGAACGAGGAAACCCTCCCCCCCCCTCTCTCTCTCTCTACCTTTTTATCCCCACCTATTTCTCTCTGCTCGGACCCCGTCGCGTCGGCTCTCTCCCTTTTTCTCTCTCTCTCTCTCTCTCGTCCACTTTTCCGGCGTGCATGGACAAGATTATACGACTGTTCTCCCGGAATTTCGGATTTGTTAAAAGCGAAACAGAATGCGCAAGATTTCACGGGGGCTCTCGCCCTTCTCTTCCGAGCGTTCTCCACCGAGTGTGCCGGGGTTTTTTGTCGGTGTTGTGTTCGTTAAAAAACTTGTAGGTGCGCGAAACACGCGGGCGTTTTATCAAAATACCGCTACGGGCCGCCAACGATCGCCAGGAAACTCCATATTCCTGTCTCCGGAAATTTTTACCGCGTAATTTCTCTGGCTGACCGTAAAATGTCGCGGGAATTCCGCAGCCGTATCATGCCGGCCTCGTGGACTGAGGGACATAAGGCCTCGAGAAACGAAAATTAAGGATCGCTCGTCGAGGGAACTCTTTCCCGCGGCGAGTTACCCGTTCCGGAGATTTTTCCATCCGAGTTTTCGAATCGAGAATCGCACGAGAAAAGTTTTCGTGTCCCCACCCCCCATCCCTCTCTCCTCTCTCCACTCTGCCTTTCTCTGTCCTCTCCGCTTCCTCGACACGGTCTCTACCGGCGCTGGTTTGATACGCGACGGTCTGATTCGCGCGAACATAAGTATATTCCCATAACGCGAGACACCGCGCGCGAAGCGAGAAATTGGAAACGGTCTGCCCTGAGAGAACGTGGCCTCCTCGGCGTCGCGACGTATCCGCGGATGGCCGTAGTTTCGATTTAAATATCGCGCCGCTTGTAAAGCAGATTTTTATCTACGCGTTTCTCACCATCCGTGGATTACTTCACCCCGCGAATTTATTTCGGAGCCCCATCGAACGATAACGTCTCGGCGTTCCGAGAAAAGCTAGTTGGAATTTGTCACCAAGCAAATTCTTGTTGTTTCGTTCGATTGCTTTCTTTTGAGTTGTGAACAATTTACACACGATTGCTGTTTTCTTTCTTCGAAGTACCGTTTCAGAGTACACAATTTTTACTTAACTCTTGACAGTCGGAATTCAGGGAGTTTGTGTAGCATTGGTTATGATCAAATTGTCTCTTTCTATGGCGAGCGTATGTTGAATCCATCGCTATCTAAAACATCTACAGATGTTATTGAACTACGTGTATTCTTGTTAAGCGAAGTCTCATTTTTTATACTTTTACCATTTTTATACAACAGTAAACATAGCAATGCCGGAAATATGCGGGACTTCGACCGCGAAGAGCTGTGTTAGACGAGTTGAATTGTGTTATACTAATTATAAGAGCAATCGTGAAGGTCTTTTTACATATAACAATACCAAAAGAAATTATTAAATTGTGTTACTGGAGATGACTTGTTGGTACACAACTTTTCCCATTGAACAATCCATTGAGAAGTTCATAACTGTATACTGTAAACTTAGAAAAATCATGAAGTCATAAATAAATAGATATTTATTTCGAAGTAAGATTATATTTTGAAGAAGTGGAAATTGAAAGATCCTTGTAACTTTGGAACATTAAGACATCAATCTTGAAGTGATGAATTTATTTTATTGTTCAAAAGTGGTGTACTGAACACTGCAACTTTTTCAAACGAAGTCGATATGAAGCGAAATAATTTTTACCAGCGAAAAGAACGGAAAATCTGCGGTAAAAACCGTGTGACATATCAGTTTTGAAAAAGCGGACTTAATACCGCCTCTGTGATTCGGATAAATATTTTACAATTCATTTTATTGGCTCATGACTTCTCTGCAATCAGGCGTAACAACACAACACAAAAATGTTATCAAAAACCCAATGAACAAAAGCCCAATTTCAATGCATCTGCATATACACTTTCGTGTGACAATAACTCCATATCAAGTGTATCGAACATCAATGGTATTGTCATAATCTATAAGAACCTTCGAAACCTGTAAATACGATGGAAACGGAAAATTATTCGTTAAGCTGAGTATCGATTGTAATAGCCAATTTGTGTTTAATCAAATTGTAGCCTATACTTGATGTTCCCCGCGTAAACGTTTGTAAACGTGATCACTAATTTTATTAACGAACTGATTACGAGTCGATGAAATTCAGGATTTCTTGTTTCTCATAAAATGATGGACTTCATCGGCGCAGCGCATGTTTTATGATCAGCGGTGCCTTGTTTCCTTACTTTTTATTTAACGAGTTGGGAAGTATCAATCTTGATTTTAATAACACGGGCTTTATCACTCCTGTGTATTACGTGATTCATATTTTATTGATTTAAACCTCCGCACTAGCCATAAACTAGACTTTATAGAGCACTTATTTCCTGCGCGAAATTACCCGATAACTTACAAAATTTGTAAAAGTCGCGATAACATATTTTCGACTTGCAGTACATTTTCATCGTGCTAATAATGCAGTTTCGCGTTACTACAGCACCTCAGCTGCTTTCTCGAGATCCTTCAATTTCAATTCCTTCATAAAAATAGTCAAAACTGAATAACGAAGAGAACCCAGTGATTTTAATTTCAATTTAATTTCAATTTAAATTGAGACATGTTTGTTTATAATCTAAGGTGTGAAACAAAGTACAAAATAAATCAACTTTCAATACATTACAAAACATTACAAATTTATCCTATTTATATTAGTAATCAAGTATACTGTAATTGCACTACTTAAAAAATGTGATATAATTATAGCGTGACACTTCGACTGCCACGTCATCACGTGGGTGACAGGATTATTGAATATTTAATTCTTAAAAATAAACTTTCACACTAATCTATTTTAACGTCCTGATTTCATTAAGATTCGCAAGAAGCAAGAATATTGAAAAGTTGAAAGATTCGTTTTGCAATTTTACTTTAATCGAATAAAATACTTTAAATTTACGAAATTCCTGAGGTTTGTGGCGCAATCGACAAAGTGTTAGGAGTGACGAAAGTGGACAATTAAGCCGAGGATCCGAATGTTCTAGTTTAGACAGCGAATGTGACGGGTAAATTACTTGGTGGGTCTTTCGATGCTAGCAATAC
Organism: Augochlorella aurata; assembly: GCA_028455555.1. Taxonomy (NCBI): domain Eukaryota; kingdom Metazoa; phylum Arthropoda; class Insecta; order Hymenoptera; family Halictidae; genus Augochlorella; species Augochlorella aurata. The sequence continues at coordinate 12,353,129 of CM052168.1, read as the reverse complement.
GCCGTGAAGTCAACGAGTTAAGAAACGATTCCTGTCGTTTCCCGACGATGGCACCTATTAACTCGTTAATTACGTTCCCCCGCAGCGATCTCTATTTACGAGTGGTCTCGAACGAGACGCGGCCGCGATTCAGAAATATTCCGCGTGGCGAAATTTATTGCTTCATCCCGGTCCCTTTGTCGCGCAGCTTAACCCAGACAAAAGGCGTGGATCCAAAGACTGTAATGGCGTCATAAAACGATCATTAAACCGGTATTCCTACAGTCAGCTAAAATAGCAATTATATAATAGGTGGGCTCTAGCGGAATGGTAATTCTCACTATTTGTTCGCCGGCCCGTTCGTCGCTTTCTTTGCCTCCATTCAGCTCGCAACAATGAAACGAGATGGTCCCGAATTTACGGGCTTCGCAGGCGGCCGCGTATTTACCGTACCAACAGCGTAAACGGGACGACATGGCGTGACACGGCCCGGCCCGACGCGACGCGACGCGACACAGCGGTGGCTGCGGCGGTGGCCTGGCGTCGCGGGACCAGCGTTGCAAACTATCTTTAATCCACCTCGGGGCTTTGTTATTCGTCGCGTACCGCCGCGTTTCAGCTTTTCGCGCCATATCGCCTCGTGATCTGTCATTAGCCGATAAATTAATGAGTAACCGACGTGATGGCCGGACGGCTGACGAGTCGACGCACCTACGAGGCACACCTCGCGCCGAGAACCTCGTCCGCGAACATCCCCTAATCGCTCCGAGCCGATCGCCGCTCGGAAATCGAACGAAGAAAGGGGCTAAGAGATCGGGCAATCACAAGGGAACGAAGAAAAACACGGTTAACCTAATTCGACTTCCCCTAAAACACCTAATTCCCGTTCATTCCGCCGCGTGTACCCGCAGTATTATCTTCGGCTCGGTCCACAGCGATTCGCGTAAGCCCTTAAGTCCACCCAGGCCATGGCTGGTATTAATTCGCAGTTCGAAACTGCGCGGCTCAAGTTTGAGAGGAAGAGAGAGAGAGAGAGAGAGAGAGAGAGAGAAAGAGAGAGAGAGAGATATGCGAGAGAGGAGAAGGCTGCCCAGGCCGCAGACTCGAACGCGACACGTTTTCGTATCGCTTGCACCGCCGGCGTAAAGTTCCGGCACGACTTAATAAACACGCTTGCTTCCCTTACCGACAACGTTCATGGTGGCGTAAACTATGTCCGTGTGGAAGGAAGGCGCGTCCGCCGATACCTCGCAGCTGTACGCGCCCGCTGCGTTCAGCTCCAAATTCGTCAGGCTCAGCTGGGTCGAGTTGCTCTCGGTTTTCTGTAACAGAGTACCGATCGATTCGTCAGTGGCTTCCCGACTAGACGAAACTGTAATAAACAGGATTAGCTACGGCGGCCGGCTGCTCTCGATGATCTTCGTCGAAACCAGCCAGACCCCTGTTCACCTTGCGACCCCTTTTCTTCGCTGCAATCTTACCAGGCAATGTATTCGACTTATGCACCAACGAAACTTGTGTCAGAGGTCACTCTTAAGCAAATCTTCGACATTTGTCCGTCTGCGTTGAAGGGGCGAAAGCAGCCCACAAATTTTAGGATTAAAAATTTTGGGAATATTCAAAAAACATACTACAATTATGAGATAATTTCGGACCAAAGTAGAAATATTTTCCTTTTTTATTATTTCTTATATAAGGCGAATAGTTTTCACGCAAGAATCAACTTGTGTAATTCTGCTGGTTGTGTCTAATTCTGTAATTGGGTTTCTTAAGATTTGTTGAAACATTTGAATATGAGCATCTTATACACACAGTTGCACAAAAGATACCCTCTTGATTTTCTCTAACCAAGTACATCGGATACATAATGCATAGACTAAAAATGAAAATTTTTGTTTGAGGGGGTATTGAAAAAACACTGTCGAATAATCCCAAACAGCACAACCGCGCTTTCTCTAAATGAGTACGAAAAGACCCGAGCAGCGCGATAGCGCTTCGTTTATTTTACATCGATGAATCCCAATCGGAGCAATAGCGCTTCTTGTATTTGTTTCTTGATTCTCGTCTTTTTCTCATCGCTCCGTCACATTTATTGCAGTTTGCAAAGCGATCGGACGTATTCTTTCGTATGTGTCTCCCATTGTTAATAATTGCGTGTTTCAAAATGATTAGACGAATCAACGCAAAAAGTAAGTAAAAAATTAATCTATATTTACTGTTTAGAAAGAAAATCTATTAAAAGGAGATGTGTGATGTATTGTACTTGCTTCAGTAATTGGTAACGCACCGTCAGTTGTCCACAATGTTCGAAATGTACTGGATTTTCTAGACATAAAGTCTCAACAGCGCGATCGCACTGCTTGGGACTCAAACGGTTAAGATTATTTAACCGAGACCGAATTCAGAACCGCATTTCTGGGACGGTTAAAAAGGGATTCGCCAGTTTGATGCTGGGAACCTGGGCAGACAGGCGAGGGAACGCCGAGGAGAATAGCGCGCTTCCGGTTATAGCTGATACCGAAATGCAGGTAGTATCCCAGCTTACAAAAGGTCAGTCTATACGACTGTTACTGAATTTAAGCAAAGGTTAAGACGTCCTGAGCACTGGGTGAAGTCAGCTTTTCATCGGGTGAAAAGACGAACCGCATTCATTTAGGGAAACTGTGCTTACGACCATTTGGAAAATATAAAAGCTACTTAAAAACCACCGGTCGAAGGAATTTCGCAACTGACTGAGCTCTGCTGACTTCAATTCATGACTTTTGCTCGTTTTTGTTCGGCGGAGTTCCCGTGTATACCGGAAAAAGTCTCCTTGGACTTTTTCCGTAGATAAAATTAGCACTTGCTCGTGCTGTGCAATTTTGCTAAAAAATAAACACTGTTGTACAGAATGCAGTGGCACAGTAAGACAAGCTTTTTTGGAGAGGCGTTCGCGATGCTAAGTTTATTAAATATGAGATTGTCAATCTGCTTTTCCTGCTAGAACTTGTTATTTTTGCTTTTTGGAGTTTGCTACTTAATTAATTTCGTAGAGAGAACAAGTCTGTCTAGAAACTAATATCGAAAGATATTTTATTTGCATTATCAGACATCAAAAAATTCTAAAGCTAACCTGGAAATTCAATCTTGTGTCGAACGCATATGCTTCAATCACAATCTATTCCGTAAGAAGTAGTATCTGTTCCAAAATTTGTTGAATAATTACGTAACTTAGTAAAAGTTTACTACTTCCTTCTGTATTGGTAAAAATAAAAACATGCCCGCATGAAAACTGTTCGTATAATTGTATCAATTTCAAAGAACTAAAAAGTAGAACCAATATTCATAGAACAATCCCGCCAAAAATCTGTTAACACGTCGAGCATCGCGTCGGTCGCATATAGATGACACTAATTTCTGACTAGTTTTCAGAAAAGTGAACTTTACTAGGTTGTTTAGAATAGAGAAGAGTTAATTAATTAATTTCCCTCGCTTTTGTGAGAATTTTAGGGGTTGATCGTCGGCACTCAACGCGTTAAAAGCAAAAACGTAAAAGCCAACGCGCGATCCGCTTAACATAACGTCCAAGCACATTACGAATAATATTTTCTACCGTGCAGCGATGCAGATCATTCCGGCATTTTGAGCAGCGTCTTTTTCGAAGAGCCTTCGATACGCTTTTGGCACCATAGATTTATGACGTTGTCGCCGCGCGGGCTGGCCGAAAAAAAGGAAGCGGCGTCGGCGTCGGCGTCAGGGGATAGTGGCCCCGTGTGTGGGTGTGTACGTGTGCGGGGTGTGCTGCGTGGTTAGCGAGCATCGATCAATCGACCGGAAGACAAAGACCCGCGGCCGATTCGCATTGTTCCGTCGGGCAGCGGAACGGCCGTTGAATAATCCACGGTTGCGAAGACGGCAAACTGGACCAGCGTTCGCCTCTTCGCGATATCGATTCGGAATGACGGCGTTGCAGCCAGTCACAGTCACAGTCGCCGTTCGAGCCAACAACGGCAGTGGCAGCGACGACGGCGACGGCGGCGACGGCGGCGTCAGCTAGTCAGCCAGCCACCCTCTGGCGTAGGGAGCTTCACGGTCCCGCGGAATACACGCCGGCCCCCCGACGCAGTTTACGAGCAACATTACGCTTCGTAACGGCGTCCCGTCGGCCAGTTCCGCAGAATTCCGCGACGCGTTGCGCGATTTATTCGCTCGCGAACCCCGCAGCTCGCCGCGCGCACACCGAGCACGGAAAACCGACGGCCTCTTTCTCGCCTCGCGGAGAATTCTGTCGCGTACACGCGCTGCCGACCAATAGCGTGCGACTCGGTAAGCAACATCGTTCCGCCGAGGATTTAATACTAAGCCCGGGAAAGCAATTTTGCGCCGGTGTTACTTTTCCCTATTGTTTTTATTTTTTTTCCTCTGTTTTTTCGTAATTTTCTAACGCGCCTTTTTCGAAGGGTGTACGAGGGGTGGGAGGGGAAGGGGAGGGGGAGGGGGAGGATAGAGGGTGCGTCAAAGAGGGGCGGGGAGCGAAAATAACGAGACACTTGCATGGTAAACGAAGGATTATGGAAAGCTTTCGCGGAATATTGCGGCCTGTCCGGGGACATGCACCAGGGGGGAGGGGTTGTTACCCTGGAAATTCCGGTTTCCGGGGGAATTTTTAGTTTTATTTTCTTTTTTTTCCGTGCAACGGATTGTCCGGAATTGACGGATTCTATGAGATACGCTCGCGGATTTCGTCGGCGCCGGTCGATGTTTTATTTATCACGCGAATTTTCATATTAATCCGGTGATCTGCTTTATTCTTGAGATGAGTGATTGTTAATTAAACGGAGTAGAATCGACGCGCGAATCCCGGGGCTCGCAGGTTGCGCGTGACAATTCCCGATCGATGAATCGGGCCGAAATTGCAGCGTGGAGCTAGTCAAGTTTTTTCGGCTGGAAACCTGCTGTCGTTTGATCGGCAAGATTGATTTTATGAGTTCAGTGAGTTCTACCTGATACGAAATTCGTGTCTGACGTGAAATGCTACCGGGTGGACAGAGGCTGATGATGTAAAAAAGAATCCCGTTTGCGAAGAATGCTGCGGGTTCCACCTTTCTTCATAGGTCGAGCAGCAGTAGATAAGTTAGCTATATCTTATTAGATTATCGACTTCACTCTTGTTCATACAGTATTGGCTGTGACAATAGTGTATTATAGATTTTATATAAAGAACTCTGTGTGTCCAAAAAGTTGTTCTTTCTTTTTTAAATATTATACTAGATCGCACAAGTTAGGAAGAAACGCCAAAAACTCAAACTTTTGTAGGCAGAGAAGAGATAATTCGTTCTTAGAGAAGCTTCGTTTCAATTTATTTAGGAACTGAAAGAGAACCAGAATGTTGTGGTTGAAGTTGTCGTGAACAACCATCTGAGATTGTTTTCTTCTGGGTCGGTGTTTTCGTCTGACACAAAGTGAGTTGAATATAAAAAATGAAGACCTAAAGTTACCAAATATTGCCTAAACCATTATTATATCTTAAATTGAACTGTTACGATTCACGATAACAGACAATTTCCTACAAAAGCGTTGTTTTACGATTTTAAAGAGAACACTAGAAATTGATGAAAAATGGGGGCGAAAGGGTTCATTACTAAGTTTGGAAATTAAATTTGGAAAGCAGAAAACTGAACCGATTTGAAAAATTTAGCAACTGCTGTCACTTATAGGGAACTTCTTCGATATTCCGAAGGACCAGTGACATGGCTATAAGGAGGTATCTATAGGTGTGCGTATAATGGGCTTCTTATTAATTCAGAACGCAAGAGGATCAATATGAAATTCATTAGAGGCGACCAATCAAATTAGTTCCACGAATCCCCGGGTAATTACTATAATAATTCTGCTACAATAATCACAGGGCTAACGACCATCGGAACAACATCAAATTAGCATCGCGTCAAGAATATACATCAGACACTTCGGTGGCGTTGTTCCAGTGACGCGGTCTGTATTTAAACCCGTGCGGTCTCGTCATTCCAGTTACTTTATCGAACGCGCACACGAGGATAGGCATCGACGAGGCTTGCCTTTTAACTCGTTTATAGAATATACACTCCCCCTAACAAGCTAATCGATCTCGACCAAACCAAATGTCGGAAGATAGTTTCATTTGTCTACGGAACAGTCCGAGAACCTCGTTCTTCCATTTGATGCCTCATACACTGTCACAGGAGCGACGTTTCACTGGAATTTACTTTAGGAGCCATCACTGTTAAATCCGTGGTTGCAAACAAGAACGTCGCAAGTCACATCTTGCAAGTCGTATTAGTAGTGTTTCGGATTGCATAATTTTTGAGTTCATAGGATTTATTTTTTCGATGTCTTCTTTCTGATAAATACGTAAATCCTATATGCTACAATTCAATTAATGCATTAATTAAATTTTTTTTAATTGTGACTTGCGACGTTTTTCCACATAACCACAGGAATATTACAACTGAAGTAAACCGCGAGCCGGTGTTACGCGATGCTAAAGATAATCCCGTTGACGTAATTAGATCAGTGTACAGAAATTGACACGTTCTAACTAACTCAATGTACAAAAATTGACACACAGTACTAGAGAAGGCTCAATAACAAATACGCAGAAATTAATATTTCTGAAACAAAATTGTTTTCTGCACTTTCTTAAATATTTCTTATTCTTTATCTATTTCAACTATGAACAAATTCGTACTCATATAAAAAAAAAACATCGACATATATAATTAAAATGTTGTAAGAAGTGCGATATGGATAAAAGAAACTAATTTGTCGAAAACTTCGGACGTCATTTTAACGGGCACAGTAATTGACACACATACCCTAACGTCTATTTCTAGAAAGAAGGTGTCTTACTCCGGCGCAACTGTTCCGCAGGCTTATTAAAACCCGCATCCGCTGTCGCACCTGTAAATATAGCTCCGACGACGCTTCCGCGCCGCAACAGCCGTCTCTCTCTAAACATCGTTTTACCTTCGGTTTCACCGAACGCGTCCGACGAGTAACAATGTTTACGATGTCGGCGACGATAATGACAGAAGCGCCGCGGTAATCGATTCATCGGCGTCTCAAGGGCGGCTTCTCCCCTAAACGCGCTCGACTCCCCCGGGTCCTCGTAAAAAGCTCGAACGACTCTCGGCTTAATCGACGCCGGCGATTCCCTTTCTGATTTCCGCTCATTAGGCCGGCTCGGGTTCAGGTCCGAGACCTCCGAAGTTCCGTGGGGAACGGGACTCGGTATCTCGCCGCCATATTTCAGAAGAAATGTTCGGTTATTGTTCCATCCAACTTCCCGGCCACGATAAATCCCCGGACGTTGGTCTTGCCGCAGCCGGCGGCGTTTTTTCGCCGTGACGTCGGCGTCGGCTTCAGCGTCGGGCTGCTCACGAAAAAGATTCCCGCGGAAGCTCGCCGACCACCGAACAGGAGTAAAGAAGATGGGAAAGATCGTGGGGTGGGAGTGGTTGGGCGCGAGGCTGGCCGGAGAGAAGGACGGAAACTCGATGCTCACCTTCACCGTCAAGTTCCCAATGGGGAAAGTCTTGACGACCGGGGTCTCGTTCGGGGCGTAGCGATAAAACTCTCGACCCCCTTTGTACCACTTGACGGCGTATAAAGGATCCCCCTCGGTGTCATACCAGCAGTTCAGTATCGCCGAGTCACCTTTCTTCACGGCCGTCGGTATCTGGATCCGCACTTCTCGCAAACCGGAGCAAATTCCTGCAACAGACAGGTGTTTCTATTTAGTGGCCGGCCTACTCAACGGCTTCGACTTTTCAGCCGTCCCCTTCCCGCGAGCCGCAATTGAAAGATCCCGGCAGATGGGTGACAAACGGGGTTAACACTTTCGCTATCGAAGACGGGTTTATTCGGAATGAAAAATTACGTAGGCGCCAGAGAGTCGAATGAAGTGACAAAGTTGTGTCGAAATCAAAGAACTTTTGACGGAAATGAGGTGAAACGATGATTTTTTCTTTTACGTTAAAACTTCGAAATAAGGAGGAAATATACAGAATGTAATATAAACATTTTCTAACCCTGAAAATTTATGTTAAACTGAAATATTCCAATAAAATTGTAAATTAGTATCACACTATGCATCATTTCCTGCACATTTTGATACGCCGATCTCAAACTGGGTCACAAAATTTATCTACTGCTTCAGCCTTTTGGAAAATATATCAACGGGTTATCAAGTCATTTCAACGACAGTATCACAATTCCATTAGTTTTTCCATTTAAATTGATTTTTATGAAATCAAATTGTCACAGACAAGGCCCTTTCCCTAATAAATATTGTCACATCTTTACGTTATATGTTGTTTCATTGATAATAACGAATACATATACAAGATGATAACAATAGAATAATGCTAAAGTCTGAGATCAAATTTCCTAAAAATAGCAATATTCTAGTAATTAAATAATAATTCTCTGGCACTTGAAAATAGTGCCTTTGCACCAGGAAGGGATGGAGGTTAATATTTTAGTTGCTGCGGTAAACTGTAAAATATGAATCAATTCAAATGCTTTTATTTTAAATAAGTCCATTAATATTAAATAGGGTGCATATAAACTTTTATCTCAGAATATATTTGACAGATTTAGGACGTTCTGTTCCTTCTAAAAAACTTGATATATTGTGATATTTTTTTAAAATACATAAAGTATTGAAGATTGTAAATGAATTCCAATTTTGTGAAATTTTCCTTGGAAATGGTATGTTTGAAATTCAAAGAAAATAAAATTTGAACTTTTGTTGGGAAAAGTTCACATTACGAAATCTTCAACATTAAACTACAATATTGCCCAAATAATTATAATATACCTAAGTCTTAAAACTGTCAATATATTATGCATAAATGTCTCGTGTACTGACTACAATAAATAGAAAAGAAATGGAATTAATTGTGCGAAAAAATCAACACAAAAGATCTTCTGAAAATTTAATAAAGAATGCTATGCTTTTATACATAACCGATTACCGAAGAAATGAAGTCAACATGCTTGCTAAAAGCTCGATGAAGGGACATTACCAATTTATTTCCGAAATGTATTTAATCCGGCAAATGTATGAATTTATTTCAAACGCGTCGCCACCATAAAAGGGTTAAAAAGCATTTCATCGGGAATATCCTGCAAAATGAAAGGATATAGTTAATACGAATCGTTTCAGTAATGATCGATTTTGAAATATTTAATTTTCCAGCGTATCATATAATATTAAAATATTATTTCCACTGGAGCCCGCTGCTGAGGAAGTAGTGCAGCAGATTAAAAAAAAGTTGCATACTTGCGGCCATGTTTCTTTTAATGCCGTGCCGTTATTCGTAGCGCACTAATTATCAGCAAGAACCTATTAGGTTACTTGCAGAAAAAACTATTAGTTTAAAGGATATCCAAACTCCAACTTTGCAAAGTTCTGCCACTGTTTACCGAAGTAATTACACGTGCTCTCTCATACACGCGAGTTCCCCGTGCAGTGTAAACTTTACGGCAAAATATACCTTTTATGGTAATTGTTTTATTTGCACAAGTATTCATGCTTGTCCCCGTTGGGGATGAAAATCTACGGTACCGTGGCATTCTATTTTGTTCGTGCGTGCTCGGCCGCGATATAATCCTTTGCCGTTTTCAAGCTTTTTAACTGTTTACCCCGAAATTCACATTGAACTACAGTGCAAAATTCTGATCCCAAATTATTCACACTTCAACCCATGTACAGCCCTTGCTTAAAATCACGTGAGCTGTTTTCCTGGTCATTTTTTACCATTTGCATTGGGTTAAAGAGAATCGTTCGAAACGAACATACTTATTCATCAATAGTAACCCTTGCCGTGCCATTTTCTCGTAAAAACACGTTCCTAAAAATAAAATTTATATTTATCGTGTGCCTACATATACTTGAGTGATTAAGTTTTAGATGGAGTAATTATTTCCAACGTTATATCACCTTATATTTTATTCGAAGCGTTACTTATTACTTTACGAACAAATACCAGGTCCTCGAAGCTAATCTGAGACAATTCTCCGAGTGAAAATGTTTAAATATTGATAACAAACGACCTGAATTTTACTCTAACTTAAAACCACGGAATACCGTCCATAACTAATAAGTTATTACAAGAAATCTACATTACGAGCTAAACTCGCCAATAAACGACAAAAGGTTATTTTATTTAATTCGAATGTTAGAAAATTATCTTTTACACTTGTGGGAATAGTGAGGCACAGCAATCAGGTAATTTATTTTAAATTCCATATAATGGTCACTTGTAATTACGAAAACTAATACAACAATTTTTGTATGAAATTGAAAACTAATACAACAATCTGAAGTAGACTGTTCACGAAGAACTTGTCACATGTTAAAAATGAAATGAGAAAAGGACAGTGTAAGTGTCGAATTTGTTTGGGAACATAGTTTAGCCACTCAGGGTCACGTTGGCAAAAGTACTATTAATTTAGAGCAGTTTCAGCAGCCTAGCGACTAGAAATTACCGGCAGATAGACATAAACAAAGCCAGACCAGTTCAGATGTCTCTAGCAAAGACCAACAATTCTTGAACAGACTGACCAACTCCTCGGTCCAGACGGTTCTCGTGAACTACATAGCACAGACTCGGAACCGTGGATTCCGCGTGGCCGAAAACTTCAGGTGCTTTTTAGCACCACTCGAGTCGCACTTGAAGCACGCAAACACCTGTGCAATTTCTTTCAGCGCTATCATTCATACCTATGAAAACTTAAGGGGGTTAGTTTTATGTCTTCGCGGGGAAACGGTAACTTTGGGAGCTACCTCGGAAGAGAAACGCCCCGCGCATTAAAACGAAATCCTTCGTGGGGTGTGCGCTCGTGATTGCGAGCAAGCGACTCGCTTATCGGAGGTGAAATGAAATTTACAGAAACGTTACAGCGTTTTTGAGAAGGAAGCTCGATGATCGATAGGTCGCCAAGTAGGGTATTTGCCCAATTTCTCTGGCCAAGATTATTTTTCTTACTTAACGTGTCGAAACTATATCTACTAACTTATTTATAATATTTTAACCTAGAAAAAATAATTATAAACAGATGACAACTATTAATAAAATATTCAAAAAATTATTTTTATTAATTAATGAATTCAAAACGTGCCTATTTATTTACTTATTTTAAGCATTTTTAAGCATTAAAAGTAAATATTATGATTGTAATAATTTTAAACAGACAAACAATAAAAAAGTGAAAATTTGTTGAAAAAAAAATATTATAAAAAAACAATGAAATTACATATAATCGATCCTGATAACTTACTTTAATGTAGAACAAGGCTACGTGGGTACATACATAAAAAAAAAAGGTAATACTGTTGTTCATATATTCCAATAGCTCAGACAACCAGAATTTTTCTTCTCACACAAGATTCGAAAAATCTAATCCTAATACTCCACTGTGCGTCGATGAGACGGCGGCGGACGACGCGCGCGAAATGTTCAAGTTTCCTCGATATTGCATAAATTTGCCCAACCGATAGCGTCCGATAATAAATCAATTATGAATGAAATCTGAATGGTGTATCGGACACCGAACAACGCCTATTAGAAAGTTGCTCAATGGATACGAGTATAATTAACTACCGGCGGATTTTTGCAACGCCGCACCGTTGCCCGTTCAGCGTGGTAATTGTCAAACAATGTCGCTAGTTGCCTTTTATTGTAGTTTCAATAACACTTTGGCGATATCTGTATAACTCAGGGATTCTGTTCATTAAAGTTTCCAATTCTCAACTCCCGGAACACTTGAACGAGTCTCGGTAAGTGGTAGTTGTTTTCGAATCTGCTCCGGCATTCAAGCGAAATTGGGGGAGAAAGAATTGGACGAGAGAGAAAAGAAGAAATCGTCAACGTTCCTGCTGACGACTTGGACAGCTAAATTGATAGGAGTTCTGTCTGGCAAACAAACGGTTCGACTGTCAATTGCGATTCCCCCTCATTCCACGGGGAAACCGTCCGAAGACATTTTCGCGATTGCTCCTCGAAAATATTTTTGCTCTCAACCGCGCGCTGTAATATCGGGCTGAATTTTTCAGCTGCGATACGTATAGAATGCTTGTTCATTTTTATTTAAAAATAAAATACGTTCCATTAATATTAATCGCTGAATCGAAATGGCTTTGTTTATTCATTCAGAGCGTTGCAAATATTTTGAAAAATCTGGGTTGTAAGGGCAATGCAACCTTTCACGTTTTAAATTTATTTTGTTCGTCCATAATATGGTACTTTTCGAACCGCTGACGTTGTGGATGTGTTTTCTTGTATAATAGAAACTCTTGGGGGCAAAATACTTTCAGGAGAGAGACTACTTTGTATTCGGCGTCGTTAATTTGATGATAATTCAATGATAATTCGATTCGATATATTACAATAATTAGAATGTGAATGGTACGCAATAATGATGAAAATGTTAGTACAGGAAACACTTCGTAAGAACGATCCATGTTTATATTTTGTGTTTATATTTTGCATAAATTAGTACATGGAGAGAAAGATGATTTCTTGTCCGTTCAAATGAAAACATTTGGTCGTCCTTTACGACATCGAAGCATCAGAATAACACTTAACGAAACACTACCATACAAATTAATAATATATGCAATAGGCAGTCAGTAAATCACGTATTCAGCATCCTTTCAATCTCGGAAAAACCGTGACACCATTGATGACACCATTTAACACGCCGAATTTCTGTGCCGTTCCGTTCAAGCCACGGTTAGCCGTCAGGCGGGTCTTGCCGATCCGCTCGGAAACCTCACCTTTGCTTGTCTTGTTTTAATAAATTACATTAATCTTTTTAAGTATTACATTCTTTCCCTTGAAGCATTTACCAAACAAAAACCGATATCGCATAATTTAAATGTTCAGTCTCACAAGTACGCAAGGACCGACACATGCGCCGCGATAGCAGAACGAAAAATCTATCGCCAGTCCGTAGGGACGGACGAGGCCTAAACGAAAAGTCCAGCGCCGGTCCCTAGGGACCGGCGTGGCGCTTAACGTGTTAACAGATTGGGGCTCTAAATCGGTTGAAAATATGCTTTAATAATTCTATGATAATTCAAGGACATCTTTGAACACTAAAAATACCGAGATTCTAAACGCGAATAATTTATATGATTTGCTCAAACTTCGTACGATTTTAACTATAACATAAGCTTAAGTAAAAAAGTTTTTAGGTAAATTTTACAAAGTACTAACAAGGGGATAAGGATTTAAAGTGGCCGATGTGGCGGCACCGCGATTTCGTAGTTCGGGTGTTAATGAAAAATTGACAGGCGGAATTTCCGCAGCAAGCAAACAGTTCTCTGAAGCATAAGCGGTTAGTTAGTTCCGCGGGGGGATGTTCCTTGATCCAGCGCTTGTAAGAGCGAGTAAATTCGTATATCTCGCATGCTGATTTGCGAAAGGTCCCAGGCGTACAGTTATAAAGGAGAGCCAAAGCTTTCGGTAGAACCCTGTGGTGCTCGCCGGCTCATCCACCGCAACGTATCAGCTCAGAGACTATAGGGCCCGGACCATCTTCTTCACTGTTACAGTTCGGTATACGGCGGAACAAGTAACTGTAATTACCATTTGGCTGCGCCCAGCCCGTAAGTAGTTGGTAGCGCCCGCGCGGCCCGGCATAAGTATTTGGCATAGAATAATGTAGACAGTTGTAAAAGCTAATGGTCGTTGTCCCGAGGAGAACGAGCCTGAGCCGCTGTTACGGCGGCGAAACAAGTAATAAATTGCAGTTTCTAGTAAATAAAACGGCATTGCCTTTTCTTCCACCGATAAAGAAGAATACTCGGCGGCGCGCGGCGGCCTACTTGGGAGCGTTACGGTTTCCTGTAAAGCAATCTGCGTCTGGTTCAGTGACAGGGAAAGATGGCCTCGAATTTTTGCGATCGCCGCCTCCAACCCCGCCTCCATTCAACTAATGAGAACGGGAAAAGCGTGTTTCTTTGATAAGCCGCGCTCCAAATTCTATATCTGGCCGGACGATTCAAGGAATGGCACTTGCTTCTTTTGTGAACGACTAGCCACTTATTTCTGCGGCAGCCACGATTAACTTTTCTAACTTTCGTATCGACAGAATACTAATCTAAGCTCGTTCTTCTCTCCACGAGCCACAAATTCTATGCCTGTCGCTCGGATCTACGATAAGTAGATCGACTGATAAAGCTGGGTACTTCTACAATACTAATTTTTATAGAATTACACACAGCTGCGATCTATGTTCGACGAAAAGAAAAAATACGACACGAGTTTGACGCTTTAACAAACTTTTTGTTTCTTAATTTCTATAGTTTAGTGATTGCCTATCGTTCGAATCTCCAGCTTTGAAGAATTTCTTTTAACATTGTACACCGTAACGATGTTATTCATTTTTTCTAAAACGAAATTAAATTTGATTCTTTTGTTATCAATGTTTAAGAATGATAATAACTGGAGACGTACAACAAACAAACATTTCTCTTGTTGAATGAGGGAAATTATTAAACAACTCTCCAAACCATACTACTCGAGAAAAGTAAATGTCTGTCACTGGTGAATGATATTTTATAAAGTGCAGCATTATCCTGCAATAAAACGCTGTTAATAATAAACGTTTATTTATACCCTCTCGAAAAGTCATTTTTATCATCGATGCCCTGGATAACGGAAGTAATATTTTTTGATATTATTCACACGTCGCCCTTCAAGGGTGGATTTTTGCGAAACCAGGAATGCGAATGACTGCATTCATCGCGAGCCATTGTGTTTCGCGATGGTGTGGCACGGTGTGCTGAATAGATCGACAAGTGTAATTTGAGGTGTGCCGCGGCAAAGTACAGGGGTCTCTACTTCTAATTGGATACGAACTATTCGAAATGATCCGAAGCAGTCGGAGATAGCCACGAAGGTCACAGTAAGATCCCATTGAACTACCATTGACAAGTGTGTTCGCCAGCCTAACAATACGGGCAAGTTGTATACCAACAGCAGAAAACACTACAGAGGAAGCGACGCACACACTGCAGACACCTCCACATACAGCGAGAAACGTTCTATCGTGTGTTCACGACGCCAGGACACAGGCAACACATATACATATATATTCGGGACACGCTCGGCGGACACACGACACCCATGGAAACGTTCACAAATACATTCGCGAGGAGCAGACGCGGCCGCGCGCACGGTGTTATTTGTAGACATACATACCAATTTCGCCGCGTCTCTGCCGAGTTAAATATCGTTAGAGCGCATTTTACCTAACTAGCCTTCACGATATTAAGTCCCGCCCCGTTCTAGGTCAACCAGATTCAGTTTACTCAGCGCGTGCGATACCCGTCCGTTGTGCCCGAAAATAAATTCCAGCAGGCGCGGTGCGGAGCAGAGCAGAACAGAGCGGAGCAGAGCAGCGAAGCGACGGTTGCAGAGTGGATATCCGAAACGGTTGATTAATTTTTCGAAATCTTGTTGAATTTCCCACAGTTATTCCCGCAGCGAATCCCGCCGTAGTCCGACTTTTGACCGTCGCGTCGCCGCTTTTAAATTCGCCGGACGACCACCGTTTGAAATACGCGCGAAAAATTACAGCATCGGGAGCCAAAAAACCGCACACAAATTCCTCCCCGTGACAGCCCCGTTATTCCCTCTTCGGAACTCGTAAAGAATGCGGTGTCGCACACGCAATTTTTGTTTTTCCACCACACCGCGCCGCACCGCGCCGCGCCGCACCTCGTCGTACCTACCCCGACATATTTAGTAGCCGATTTTTTTTCCGCCACGGAGACGACCGCCGCCGTCGAAAGCGGACGCTGACGGTTTCTCAATTATCGCGGTGTTTCCCGTAATTTATACGAACTCCGTCCGTAAGAAAGCATCCCTTTGGAAATCTCTAAATTTCTCTCGTCAGCAATTTTTTGGGACTTATCCGCTTTCGTGATTTTTCTCTTCTCATCTCGATTTCCGTAAGCAAAAGTTAGATTTGCACTCTGTTAATTATATTTGGTGACTCTTTCTAAGTATGTTATCTGCATTTTCTTTTATTTTGCCTAGGGTAGTGGAAGCAGTTACTACGGAGTAACCAAATGCTGTGTCTTTGCTTTGTTTCCGGGCGTAATTAACTTTATATTTGTCGAATAAGACGTATTCAATTGTTGTATCCTTTTACGTCGTTTATTTGTTAATATGATCAATTGTTCGATAAATATACAATTAATTATTATGTATAATTATTCAGGTTTATTTAGATTTAATTATTTAGGTGTTTAATCACCTAGGCTTTTCACTCCCGATAATAACTATCCTGATACGACTGGTTTTACATTCGGAGCTCATCTCTTTAGCTGATCCTATTCGACTTACTTCAGATGAAACTTGACGCTTTACGGATCAAACTCGTACAAGATCAATCACTGGCAATTTAAATTCACCTTGTGGCAGTTCCCAGAGACAATGGGAAGATACCTTAGAACAAGTTATAACGATCTTAGAACGTTCATTGAAAAAGTTCTTGCGAAGGGAACATGAGAAATAATCAAACAACATTTTAGAAAAAGCTAAATCTACCCTAAAACGTTCATTGAGGAAGGTCTCGTGAGAGGAACATGAGAAATAATGAGAAAGTTTCTTGGAACAAGTTAGTACTATTTTAAAATGTTCTCAAACATTCTCGACAAGTCCCGTGAGGGAACGTGAGGAATAATCGAAAACCTTCGTAGAACAAATTAGAACAATCTTAGAACGTCCGTTGAGAACGATCCCGCGAGATGCACTCGACATCAATACATTTATGTATAAACGTGTATTTATTAACAAATGATATTCAATACTTGCTACGGTAACAAAAACTAGAAAATACCCCGGGCAGAAACCCAGTTAAAACTTAGTGTCACCGAAATTAATTGTGGTGTTCTGTTATGCTCACCGCAAGAAGTTTGCTAGTTGATATAAGAAGTTCTTCTTCAGATTTTCATAAGCACAATCAATGGACGCGAGGATTTGCGTAAATATCCGCAGTCTACTTATCACTCTGGTTATCACACGCTCACAGTTTGTGTACCCTCGCTTCTCGCAAGCTAAGTTCTTCAAAGTAGTACAGAACAAACTTTACCGTGGAACAATAGAAAGATTGGAACGTTGTCTGTCGTTCTAATTAGAAGACGTACAGCGACTCGGCCGCGTTGTCTTATCGAGTTAAAAAAACTCGATCGATTACGATATTCAGCAGCAAAATCTGTTTCGAAATCTGCGAGAGACCTGCGCGGCGCGACGTCCTAATAAAATTCTCCATTGGCCGGCGGTAGCTCGCGCCGTGTTAGCCAGGCCGTGGGCTGGTGCACACTGAATTTAAACTCCATTACCATCTTATCAGGCTAGAACAGTGCACCGGGTACGCCTTACACGATCGACCATATCGCTGGTAAAAAACGACAGCCCATGAATTCGCCAAAGACACTCGAGTGTAGCAATCTTTCCGGCGAATCTTCCCGCAGAACGAATGCTCCGACCGGTCGGTCAGTTTAAAATACTATTCCCAGATACCCCGAGAGACCCACGGAAGCTCCGTACGTCTAATTTTCACCTCTACGGCCGATCCGCCGGCCACTTTAGCCGAAGCGCGGTGGAGAAATGGTTTCGTGAGAGGAAGCGAGCGCGCGAAAGCGATCGAAAAATTCAGCCGGGGAAGGAGCAGAGGATCGAAGCGGTGGAACATCTAGTCTGGCGGTGAGTGCGGTGCGCTCGGGAAATTAGGTTGTTAAGATTTAATCGGACACAGAGGCATTTTAAGCGTCTGCATTCCCCCGTTAGCGTCATACGGGATCGCGGGCTGCGGGGGCGGCGGTGCGAGCAGAGAAGAGGAAGAGGCCGAGATTTAAATTACACGGACTTCCTTGAACCTCGGTCGAAGTAGTCGGCACGCTGTCCGGGCGAGATAGCGGGGATCGTTAAGATTTCTGGCGGATTCCGTTCGCCGGAATTTCATTTGCGACTTCGCCTAGTTCACCTTTGCCTGGCCGTCGTAATTTAATCGTCGATGCAATTGGCAGCAGTGGGCGTAAGGGTTGAAAAGGGAGCCGGTCCAACCCGGGGCCCGGGGACGCGACGACGGAGGACGCAGCCAGCCCGTTTAAGAAAAGCCTGGCGAATTCATTACGAGGCGACGACGACGATTAAAGCGAGGACCGGAGCTATTTAGCGGAAACAGCCCCGGCCCGATAGTTGGAAAGGTTTCGTCGATCCGAGACTGGAAAGCTTCCATTCCCCTCCTTCTCTTCCGCCCGGGAACTACCCCGAACTCCCTTTTACCCGGGTTGCTCCGCGAAACGGTTCCCGCGGGACTTCGACGGAGCTCGATTGTCCGTAAGACAAACTGCGGGACAAATTAGCGAGATCAGAAATCGAGTCGTCGACTGAGCTGTACCTTGAAACGTGCGTGTGCACTAATGAGAGCCGAAAACGTCTGGAACGAGGGGTGCCACGAGGCAATTTAAGCGACCCCTCTTTCAGACGTAACGTCGGCGCGTTTCATCTTCGTGTGGTGTTAGGGGGGTCCAGTCGTCGGGGTGCGTATCGGTTTCAACCCTCGACCCGGTGAAATGTATTTGCAATTTCAAATATTGGAAGTTTATTCTGCTGAACGGAATCGGCCGCACCAATTATTTTATTGCGCATGACTGCGAAAAAGATTGTTAACACGTTGCTGACGGATCACGGGAATTGACGCGTTCCGTTGCTTTTTAAAGTGGGGAACTTTTAATTAATGTATCCTCTGTAAATGCTTTTTCGAATGAACTCCTCTGCCATCGTAGTTGATAGTAATCAGTTATGCGGTCTGGAAGCGATATGATTGTATTAGATTGATCAAATAGCTTTGTTGTGTGCTTCGAAATGTGAAGAGCATATTCACTTCGTCGGAATAAGCTTCGTTATAAATATTTCTCACTTGGTTCAATGACTTACTGTTCTAATCACTTTACAGTTAATCTACTTATCTCTGTACATAATTTAGTATCAGAGTATATCCTAAACTGTGTTAGATTGATCATATTAAAATAGTTATTTATTTTCGTGCTAATGGAAACTCTATTTGAATCATGGGCTTGATTTCATAAGTATACGCAGTAGGCCATTAAGTATGAAATGCATGCTTTATAATTTTAATGTAAAATCTATGCATTTCATACTTAAAGACCTAGTAAAGCATTTACCGGTCGTGCATTCTACTTTCTAGTAGAAACTTCAAATAGCCAATTTAAATAAATATCTAGCAAATTAAAGGAACAGAAGATATTATTTCTGTGCATTAGTATATATCTGCTATTATTTGTGCAACGAAATTGTTGCCTACTATTTTCATATAGAAACGAAATCCTTTTTGCAAGGTATTTCTGGATATTCCCATTCATATTTCTAGTGGATGCTACGAAAAATATGATTTCGATCAATAAACACACTCCACGCCCGATAAATACATATTTCGAAATATTCCCGCATAGAAACATTGCAATCCTATTCCAATCAAATAAAATCAGTTTAACAACGATCTACAATCTTTACCACATCGGAAAGAGGCGCGAGATCCGCAGGCAACATTTGCGCAGCGTCACTTCCGAACCGAGCTAATTCTATTTTCGCGCGGAGAAATCGAGTAAAGAGGGTGACAATTTTTCCCCGTCTGCGAATACGGGGTTAAGATCATTAATCAGTCACTCAATTACATAGATCTGCATGGCCATCGATCCCGTGGCAGCGGCAGGCAACGCGGAAAGAGAAGGAGCATCGAGACGAATGGGAGACCGGTGTTCCTTGCAGGTTCAATCTTTCCAGCGGCCATCAGTACACACGACGAGAACAGCCGCCTCCGCCGCCTCCGAGGCCGTCCACGACGACGAGGACAACGACGGCAACTGTCCACGGCGATGTCGTTACGATAAATCTCGCGGCGGTGTTTTGTTAGAGTGAAACAACAGGACGGTGGATTCGGAAGTAATTAAACGTGCCCAGTCGGCGACGCCCCCGCTGGCCCCGGCTCCACCTCCGCCCCAGCCTGCAGCTTTTATCGTCCCAGGTGAATAGAATTCTTTTCGCGTGGCAGCTCGCGGCTGCAGATAAAATTTTCTCGCCCGACCGGCTGTCTCGGGGAATTGTGGAGGTGCTGGGCGTTGCGTAAGCCCACCACGGGGGTGGATCGGGAGCCGAGAGGGGATCGGTCGCCCGTGAATAAATCGGGTCGCTTGCTCGAGAGAATTACTCCATATCCGTATAAAGAGACGATCCGCATTTAAAGTGCCGGCCTATTCAGCGGGCGGACACTTGCGGAATCCCGGGCAGCGCTCGCGCGACGTTGCATAGAAAAATGACAATCGTTCGGACTCGTTAAAGGAGGAAACTACAAAAAAAAACGGAGAATCCCGGCCCGAAGAATAGAGTAGCAGCAACAGCAGCAGCAGCAGCAGCAGCAGCAGAGCCAGGGAAAGTAGGAGAAGAAGAAGAAAAAGAACGACCACAGGGGAAAAGTGGAAAAAACCTGAAAGGGCAACAGAAAAGGAACCGCGAGGAAGAAACTCGTGCACGATGCGCAATTGGGGGGGGGGGGGGGGACGATGCAGCGATACACTCGGGAACCGACTCTCGCATTCTTCACTCCCCTGTTGTGTAAAGTCCGACAAGGTGGGTACGCGAGTGTATGGATGTGTGCGGGCGTGCACGTGAGGTCGTGATAGGATCAGAAAAAAAAGAAGAAAGGAGCACGGTCGGGTGATGCCGAGAAAAAAGACAGCAGAAAAACAATCTCTCGTGCCGGGGTTGGAACACGGGGCGAAAGAAGCGTCCCGGTGTCGATGGAGAATCGCTACAATGGAATCGACAGTTCCATGCTAGACCAGTCGTATTTCACGTCAGAGCCAGTGGAGGCGGTGGAGGCGGTGGAGGCGGTGGAGCCAGCGTGCATCGGCGTGTGTGCGGGGGAGCAGCGTTGCCGGCACTCGCGCGCGTGTCACCCGATGAAAAGGATGCTAGCGAGAGAATAGGACAATCCGCCTAGACCCGGTCCTATCTCTCTCGCCGTGACGCCGCATCGGTCTGCTCCGCTCCGCACTTCTCCGCTCTGCCCTGCTCCGCGCCGCGGAGTCGTAAAACCGGGGGACGCGTTCGATTACCCGGGGAGATACGGTTTTTCCGCGTCGAGTTTCCTCCTGGACGCCGAGCCAGGAAAGAGCAGAAGCAAAAAATTCAATAAAGCGCCGATGAAATAAGCCGACGGAAGGCGACGACGGAGGCGGAGGCGGTGGCGACGGTGGCGGCGAACCAGCCGCGTGATTTGTTGTATCGGGCGAAGTGGAGCGGCAGCCTCGGAACCGTGCCCGTTCAAGCGGCAGTAACGCAATTATCCATTGACACAATTATTCGTCAAGTTCATTAAATTTCTATTATGAAAACGCTTGTTCGTTTTAGCAGCCGCGAACCCTTCAACGCCGTCGTCTCCTCTCGTCTAGCCACTTCCGCGAGTTCAATGCGCCAATGGATAAGAATCCCTCTTGATTGCGCCCTCAAATTTCTCGTTGCCCCCTTTCCATCGTCTCCCTCCCTCCCTCCCCGTCTCTACTCTTTTTCATTTCTCTCTCTCTCTCTCTCTCTCTCTCTCTCTCTCCATCTCTCCCCCTCTCTCTCCCTCTTTCTTCCCCGTACAGCTCTTCGTTCGCCTTTTTTTCATCGTTCATTTTCTCCTGTTCGGGTGCACGCGCGAAGTAATTTTTTTCTCGTCCACCGGTGGACCGTTGTTTACCGACGGGATATTCGTTCGCAAACGTATTCGCCAATTGAGCTGTTCAATTCGCGTCGGCAAATAAATAGTTGCGAGGACAAATATTTTAACCGCGTGCGTCGGTGACGATCGCGTATCGCGCGAAACGATCTCTACATCTGACTTTCGCCCGCGGTTTTCTCTCTCTCTCTCCCTCCCGCCCCTCGTTTGCCTGTCCAGCTCCGAATTTCAGCGAGCGACAGAGAAAATATAGAACGAAGGCTCTCGTATAACCGTGCCCCTATTTAATCTCGTTACAGCGTCACGAGACCCTGAGTTTCCGCGACGCTCCGCGCAAACAAAGCTGCTTCAGTAAAGCTCCTTGTAATCAGAGCTCCGGGAAGACTGTGCCAATACTATAAATATTGAATGGTTCAATGAGTACCGGCATACTTTATGATTTTCAAACTATGACGTCGGGGACCCTCGGCGGATTCGATTTTATACCGGAACCAGGATCGATTCGTCTTCGACGCGCAGCCAAAGTCTCAGAAATTTATAACGAGTCCATTAAATGCTGCTTATATCCCGCCGAACAGAACGGCTTATTCCTAATTAGTTCGAGAGGCCGGGAGCGCGGATTGTATTGTTTATCGAATACCGTAGGACCAACACTTTAACAGCCGCGGCGTTCCACATAATGGCTCCTGCCGATATATCAACGTAATCGCTCGTACACTCGCCGCAGATATTTGCCTACACGATTGTCCGGCCGACCGTGCTCTTCATCCACATTATTGCAAACATCGAATGCAACACCGATATTTATGTTTTCCGAAGTGCCTCGAACCACCCTGGCTGAGTGAAAGAGAGAGAGCAAGAGAAAGGTAACTTCCCAACCCCTTGGCTTGGTAATTATTACTCGCGGGCCGTACAATACGCGGTCGCGATCGTAGATAAAACATGTGACGTTCAACAAGAATCAAATTGAAAGGTATTCACCCGACCGAGGAACAAGGACTCGGGCGATTAAACTCGCGCGTGTGAGCCAACCAGCGCAGCGGCCGTCAAAGGCGACGACGTTCGCTGCATTATCAAGCACCGATTACGCGCGAGCTGATAGCCAGCCGCAAATTGTTATTCGGAAAAGGGCTCTCACCTCCGGCAAAAGCAAAACGGGGCACTCGCAATTTGGCGCCCCCCGACCCCGCGCGCGTCCTCAGCCCCCTGCGTGCGTACGTTCACTTTTCATTTTCTCCTCTTCCTTTTCGCGTCCGCTTGTTTTCCTTTTTATAGTTTCCAGCCCGTAATCAAAAGAGTCGCGGTCGATACGCATCGTGCCACGTGATGCGAGGCGAAATTACAAATTTTCACGGAACCAGGGGTGCGAGCCGGACGTCCAACGACCAGCGACCCGATAATCGACGAGGTTTGGGTCCTCCGAGGTCCGCGTAGCCTCGTTTCGCCTGTTCATTTTTAATTGAACGTCGAACCCATCGACCGGGCGATTTCAACCAATTCCCGTGCAGATCTTGACGCGACCCCGCCGACGACAAACCTGAACCCACGTTTCGACGGTCAGGGCGAGAGACGCGTTGTCCCCTCACAGATCTCCCCGCTTTTTCCCGCTTTTCTTTCCCGGCGCGACCGCGTGCACGGTTCCCTCTCTCAATACCGCCGCTGAAAAATGCAGAGCGACGCAGGCAAAAACCCACCCCCGTTGGTAACGACCTTGCACGCTCCGATGGAGGGCGAGGGAAAGTTCGCCGCGATTCACGCACAGTTAAATTAAACCGTGTCTCAATCCCCTCAAAGAGGGAACCGTGCACGATCTCGGGGTTAAACAAGCTTCTCGTGCAGCCCGGCGACTCGTACTTAAAATTCAACCCCCGCGATCTCATCTACCGTTCCTCCGGCGCCCGCTCCCCACGGCCGAGAATAGCGGAAGCAGAAGCATAGCGGGAGCAAGGGTGTCCGGTGCAGTGCACTGAGAACTCGCGTCCTCGGTTCCTCCGTTTGCGGAGCACGTTTCGACCACGTTGTAACAATCCAACCCCGGATACAAACTCGGCGTGAAACCGTGTGTCACGCACAGGTTACAAGGCATTCCTCTGGTTCGTGGGGGGACAGACACAATGACCCCGGGAGAATGGGCCGAGGGACACCTTCTTCGGGCAGGGAGCACTGAAACGGACGCAGGAGTCGCGCGAGGTGGTTCCGACGGGCGCGGAGCGGCTCGAAGCCGCGTGGCAGATCGCGGATCGAGATTGCGGCTCGCGGATCTTGTTCTCCACTCACCCACGATGCAAGCCAGTAACAGGATTATCAGTTCCATCGAGGCTCCTGTTCGACGGCGTAGCGTTGTTGGTCTCCCTCGTTAGTGCGGCGGTTGGTCGACGCGTTGTTGTCGTCGGTGGCGATCTTGTGTACGCGGCCGGCGCGACGCGTCCTTTCGCATGTTTCGCGAGCTAGTCGACGGATCTCGACGGCGGCAGGCCGTGCGCGGGCCGAACCGGCGCGGCGGGCTGCGTGTCCACTTGTCACCGACGTGTCACGACGTCCCCGCGGCGTCCCCTTACATAATAACGACGTGCCGACGGGTGGCCGGTTTTAGCGTGCACCAGTGCCAAGACAGGTGTTCCGTCGCCGGTGCGGTGTGTGCGCGGTCTGCGGGCCCCGGCTCTCGTCTGGCGATGCTCTCCCTCGCAGGCTTCCGTCTCGCGCAGAATCAATTTCCTCGCAAAAGGACGTCGAGGAAGGGCGCGAGTGCGCTAACGCAGCCACTGACCACGCGCACGCGCCCCAGGATATGCACACGCTCGGGCTGGCTCGCTTCTGGCTCGGCTCTCTCGGCTCTGTCTGTCTGTCGCTCTCCCGTCTCCCGCGTCTCTCCCGTCTCTCGGTGCGTTGCCTCTCGGCGACTCCGACCGCCGCGCCGCGAGAGAGAGGAACAGAAAGAGGAGGGTCGCGGGGAGGATCGGTCTCTCGTCGCGTGTGCCGCTAAGCCGGAGACTGTGTCAGTGAAATCTGGCCCACCGATAGATTCCAAGCAACCCCGAGCCGATAGGCCAACCGTCCCCCACTGCCGGGGTGACGCGCAGAGCGCCGAGCTGCCCCTAGACGGCGGCCGGGGGTCGACGAGGGTGGAAAACGGGGGCCTTCCCGGTGTATTCACGGGACGAACGCACCCCCTGTATGTACTCGGAACGCTGAACTCGCGCGGCGAGCTTCCTTCTTCCCGACGCGAATGCATCCTTGCCCTTTGTGCACCGGCTCTCTATTGTTCTCCAGCCGAGCTCCACCGATACCGGCAAAGGCAATTCCTTCACGACCACGATACGTGTTGAGGAAAAGAGGGACACCCTCAACAGCAGGATGAAGCGGGTAGCAGTCGAAGCCACTCCACCGGTTTGCGGGGGATTTTCTAATGCGGATACGCCGTACTCTCCCCCCCCTTCTCTTTCTCTCTCTCTCTCTCTCTCTCTCTCTCTCTCTCTCTCTCTTCCTCTATCTCCATCTCGTGCACGCGCATCTCTCCTATCCCCCATCCCTCCTTTATATTGTCCTCCCACCAACGACTTGCATTAATTTCGAGCTAGCATGGTTGGTTGGCGTAGAGAGGGCTTGTTCCGCCAGCCGGGAAAGTTTTGATACCGGAGGAAACGTTTGAGGACTGGTTAAGGCTGTTTCCGTGATTTTTGATAAAATTTTGTCGCGAAACACCTGTTGGCTCGCTCCGTCGCTTTTCCATGCTTTGAAGCCGGAGAATGAAGTTTATTGATAGCTCGTAGGTAATTCGACGTTGAATTATTCCATGGCAGACAGGGAATGTCGAGTATCCTTTTGCCGTTTCTCCTCTCGACAGCACTTCGACCGCCGCAGAGCGCCGCGCCTCGTTTCGCAAGGATCGCGAAAAAATCGGACGTAAATCGGAATCGAACCAAAGGGTCGCGACGAGATCCGACGAACAAAGGACTTTTTATGCGAGCTTTTTGCAACCTCCGTTGATCGCCCCGCTGCCCGATATGGAGCGTTGTTTACGATTTTCCGGTTTATCATGCGGAATATGCTCAACGACGTTGCAGCGTTGCGGATAATGATTGTTTAATACAACGCAATGGTTGAATGAGAATTTTCGGCGACACGACTCGAATTGACAGATCGACGCAAAGACAATAAAGTCCCCCCCTACCCTTTAACCGACGTTATTAATGTTATGTGCATTGAAAGCTTTCTACGTTTCGGTTGAACGTTCGACAAGTAATTGTTTGTTTGTCATCTTGTTTCGCCGAGTATTGTTTTAACACAATGGTACGTCGGTTTCTTTGAAAATGAAAATGGTCCTCTGTATCGTATTATCTTCCGGTAAATGTTTCAAATACCATCCGCCGAAAATAGTTTAACGTTTGTTTAACATGTTCGCGTCCAGCGTTACACGTTTGTAACCATCATTTTGGAACATCGCGTATCACGTGGTCTCTTCATAATTCGTACGAGGATATGACGTATTTAGCGAAATTTTATTTCAATTCGAGATTATTAAAAAACTTTCCAAAATCTTGACAACCATCTTTTGACCTCCAGATTCCATTTACCCTCGGCTGGCCCGGCTTGGATCACATTTAATCTTTATAGTGTGTAATATAAGAATGTACGCAGAATCTTGAAGTCATGACAATATGAGCACGCACGACACCATTTTCTTATCCTGCAAAGAGACGTACATACGTGGAAAAGAACGTTCTTTCCTTGAGAACTGTCCTAAATATTTCCATGCAATCTTCATTCGATGAAAGTTCAATGCGTTTCAAAAGAAAGGAGACGTTCAACTGGAACGTAGTTTTATTAGGAAAGAAAGGTCTTCCTCGCTTCTCTCGGCAAGATGGCGGGCGTCGGCACGTCGATCGGTCCCCGGCGGATATTCTTCTCAATGATAATCTCCGGTTTGATGGAAAAATTGACGTTGCACGAGAGAAGCATGTGTGATTCGTGGATGACGTCGCTTCGTCATACTTACTTCTGGCAAATTGCACATTTTTCAATAACGTCCTCGCGGGAGTGATGGATAGGGCGCGGAGACTTCTTAATGCGGTCTCCCCGGTCTCTTGATTCGGATCTACCCGGATTTTTATGCCGTCGGGGGTGGATATATACGGCGGTCGTCATTTACGCGGCGAGAATGTACGTACCTCCCCACGGGCGGCGACATTGGGTTCTCGAAGTCATTAAATAAGGCGTAATGGCTTTCGAATTACTCGGCGGACAACCGATATTTCCAGCAACGCTCGAACAGAGACACCCCGAGCCATCCACCTTAATCTGCCGCGGTGTATTCATATTGCTCGTTTGCAAGGAGTCCACCCTGCCGGAAAATTCCTCGAGCTTCGGACCCGGCCCGATAAATCCCCCATGAATGTGAAACCTGTGGCCCTCCGCGCGGAGGTGCTGCATCGTCGCGAAAGCTGCACGCGGATCGCTGTGCAAGCGAGCGTTCGCCAATCCTTTCTCCGGAACGATCGAGCCACGAGTTTAAAACCTCGAATTTACGCGAGCTCGTTCGGTGATTATAAAACGGAGTCCGGTCTTCCTATTTATCGTTATCTTCAAAGTTGCGGTACCAACTGCAGCTCGCCCCTCTCGTTTAGAGAGACCCGAAGCACAAGCATCCTATAACGGAGATGAAAAGGCGCCGGAGAGAAGACCAAGGCCACACGCAATTAAACTCAAGACCAAATCAATCGTGCCAATATTTGTAGCGGTAACCTTCGATGGTTTTTAATCAATCGGAGCACGCCGCTGGTGTGTGTCGGGAACCGAAAGCGAACGACACACGGTATTGGCGAAACTCGAGAGTCCCAACTTTTATCGCGGAATTTCTATTAAAATATTCAAAGGCTCCTCCCTCGTATCTCCTGCGCTCAACCCCTTTCGAGTAACTACCTCTATCTCAAACACCGTGCAAATCCACGTGCGTGAACCTTCATATTCTCCGCCCTCTCCCATTGTGCTGCCGCGTTCAATATCCATTCGACGAGGGAGCGGACTTCTTGAGACTCAATTGACACCTTTATTTGCCCCTGTCGACTTACGTAACAGGTAACTTTAATCCGGAGCAGCGAATCCCCGACGACTCCCGAAGTACCGTCGATCGCGGGCTGAAATTATTTTCGCGGAATCGCGTTTACGCGTTCCGCGAGAGGGTCGCAGCCGGGTTTATCCGCGACCGATCTCGCCTCTTCGTTGCGAACCCGCCCGGTTTCTTCCATTACACGTGTTTATCAGCCCGCACGGAATATTCCCCCGGCTGTTCCTCGCGAACCAACACCCGCCGGAGTAACCGGCTCGCGTGCATACGCGAGCGAAATCTGGCCTACCGATAGATTCCGAGCAACCCCTGGTCGACCGGGCTACCCTCCGACCCGCAACCCCGCAAAACCCGGCAACGACCGTCGCCAGGCCGTGTTTGCTACCGGACGAAACGATAGCACCCGTTGCGGTGTGTCACGCGAAACTTTCACGCAGCGTGCACCCTTTTCCCCTATCTTCGACTTCCTGTTTCACGACATTGTCGCCGCCGGCGCCGACCTCCCCCCGAAGCCGCTCCTCATGCTATTTTATTTGAATCTCTCTCTTGCTTTTTTCTTCTTCCATTCTTCGGAAAAAGAAAGAGAGAGGGGGGAGGGGAGGAGCCGCCGTTGTCGACGCCAAGACGTATGATTTGAAAAAAGTACGACATCGATCCGACGACTTGCTTTATTGTCCGCCCCCCGGGCTACAGAACATTGAATCTGCTCGGCCGTTATTTCTCTAGATAGCCCGGGAATCTTTGTTTTATATCGCTTCGCGTTTCCCGTTTCCCGGTTTAATACTGTAAAAAGGATTCACTTGTTCGCTTCTAACAAGCCGAGAGAAATTCACGCGAGAATTTTTCGCCGAACCGCAAATTCGCTGGGTATATTTGAATTCCTGATGATGGAACTTTTTGAATCGGATGGGGAAACAAGAATAGTTAAGTAACCGGCCGCGATCTTGCCGTATCATGTACGAGGATTTTTTTGCAAATTAAAGATGTTTTATTTGCATTGAATTAGAAGTAATTTGCTTTGTTTGAAGTTTTGCAAGATTATTTAATATATTTCGACAGCCATGCTTGCACCATGCGCAAGGTTTTTTTTATAAATCACAGCACCAATATATAGTATCCTAGAGCAATTTTTTCTTAGCGTTTCCATCTTGCCTCGACATCCCCTACAGCCACCTTATCGATTATAAATATCTCACCAGTGTTTTATATTTCATAATGAACATCCTCCAGTATGGCAAGAATTTCTTGAACGATCCAGCTCGAGGTATACGTGCAGTGACTCGCATTAGTATTCGGACATCTTTTCAAACGAAATGACTCGACAAAATTCTTAATAGCAAAACTGGAAG
This sequence comes from Augochlorella aurata, assembly GCA_028455555.1. Lineage (NCBI taxonomy): Eukaryota > Metazoa > Arthropoda > Insecta > Hymenoptera > Halictidae > Augochlorella > Augochlorella aurata. Next base: position 12,323,954 of record CM052168.1, on the reverse strand, counting down.
AAAGTATTTCAATCAGTATAATCTAATGCCTCTATCATCTCCAAAAAATTTAAGTAATTTCATTCAATTTGGAAAGAGTTATTGTCTCTTAAAATGCGTCCGAATATTAAACTTCATTGCAATATCGAACAACGATATATCGTTGGGAAAATGCTCCCTTGTTAAACATTTTTAGCAAATAACAGTTTTATTTCTTAATTTCCTCTTTCAATTTTCGAATTTCACAAAATTTTCGTAATTTGTTTTTGTAACTTTCTACCAAACTACATCAACCAGGTTTGATATTTTTCGCAGAAGTTTACAATGTATCGAGTCACTGTAAATTCGCCTAGAACATACTTCTTCACGTTTTCGAAACTGAACTTCTTATATCTTGTCGCATTAATTATCAGTAAAGCATAGCGTTTTAGAATATTTTCGATAAACGCGTCCCGGTACTGGAATTTCTCGAGCGATCCAGCCAAAGATATAAATCGGCGCACACCATAATTCTTCACATTCTGTAAACCGAAATCTACGTGATTAATCCTCGTAGTGGGTGTGTTTATATCTGAATTTTGCCGCATTAATTATCAGCGAGTCGTAGAGCAGCAATGACAGGACAAAGCGCGAAAATACCCGGAATATTTGCAAGCAGTCCGGGGACGCCATTCCACGCCGAGAGGGAAACGAATACGATGACGTTTATGACGGAACACCGTGTTTCCGTCTCTATTCCTGTTATCCAGTCGTCGTTACCCGACCCGCGAAACTTTCGTTTCCCACGGAGAAAAACGCGGCGAAGCATCGACACGAAACGATAGAAGCGAGCCTGAAACGAAACCACCGCGCCGCCCGGTGAGGCGCTAGCGTTACTCGCCCGGAACTCGGAATTGCCTTTCAGCGTAACGGTGTCGTTGCTGGTCTATTTCGCAGAAAATTTTCTACAAATTCCGAGCGGCCACGTCAGGACTTCCTCCGTTTCCTTCGGTGTTCGTCGGGGCTTCTGTAAAATGATAATTGCCGCGGTAACCGTACTCGTGCTTCCGCTTCGGACTTCCGGCTGATCTGCTCCCAAAGTCGGCGCAGGAGGTATCGTAATTGAAATCTTAGAAATTACTAAATATCCCGACCCTCTATATTCCGTTGAATTTTCTATAAGTACCGGAATTTCGGGAAGTTACGTTACCTCTTACTGGCGTTCGCCTGGGACTGACAATCGCAGCGAATTGTTTTGTCGGGTCTCATTGGTGGAAGACGATTTTCCCCATTTAATATGAAATTTGGTACTCACTTTTTTCAGAATATAGACGTAGCTGTTCTCAAAGAATTGGAAATGGTAAAACGTAGAAAATGGTTTAGAACGTCTTTGTAAGTTAATGAATTTGAATTTGATGCATTAGCCCCTTGCACTGTTACAAGTCAGATTCGAAGTGTATACTTCATATATACAATCTAGAAAATATGAATGTTATTCGTACCTTTTGCCACGGAACAAAATTCGATTATTCTGTTAACAGAATATAAGAATGAAAGTAAATGGATACATACATTTCTGTTAGAAAAGTTATTAAGAACGTGAAAGTGCTAATCAACATAACCGTGTCGATCGAGTTATACATTTTAACCTGCCTGTTTACTATAATCCCTCCGACGATTCTTTATACTATTCTAATTGTATAGAACTGTTTTGAAAGAAATTTCGCTTTCCAAAGGAAAACGGCGAACGATTTTTTAATATTTAGAGTACGTTTTATCTAATGATATATTGATCACTTTGTCCTATAAACTTTTGCCATGTTCCTGGTAGCTTTTAAATCTCATGCTCGTGGAGGTCCTGTTCTTTATTGGCGACATACTGAATCAAGTAACTTCTTGGCACCCTTACAACAGAAAATTACTTTCCGTACAAGCTAATATAATAAATATATCGGAAAATCGTTTCGAATCTCACATTTTTGGACAAAGTTACATCCTTTTATACTATGAAGATAAAGTTTATGCAAAGGCTCTTGAAAGCGCTAAAACTACTTACACGTTTTGGTTGCTAACATAAGAATTAACAAAATAATTTTAACACCATCAAATTTGTGTATATTTTAAAAGCTGTTAAAAATGCGGATATTGTACGTGCGAATAGCTTCAATTGTATAGGTTCCAATAAATAATGTAAAATCGAACCATTGTAGCTTAGAAAACATGTTATGAATTTTCCATTAAAATAGCTTCGACCTCAAAGCGTTAAAAGCGAATCGTTTTATTACGTTCGACACGAAAATAGGCCGCGGCTGGAATGAATTTTCGAAAAAAGATCGAGCAACGAAGAGAGCAGCCGAGTTGTCGACCGGACCAGCTCGGAGCCGTTCAAAGATTGTCTTCAAGGAATCCCGGCGCCATTGTGACCTCGGATGCCCGAGGGGGTCGAATGTATTTTTTCCGGATCCAATATGTTTGGGGGACGGTTCGACGTGAAGAGACCGGGTTGCTAACGCAACGGTGCCAATCGAAGGCGTCTCGGGCGTCTCTTTGCCCAAGGAACAACGATAAACAAACGCAATTGCACGTATCCGTTGCAATTGTGTAGAATCTCATCGAGCGCGGCGTGGCGCAGCGCGACGAGCGGTATGCGCTCGTTCCACGTTCCGCCATCAACGCGTCAGTGGTTTCGTTTCGCGTTGCGAAACGAGTTTTGTTGTCGTCTCCTTAACGCGGCCTCGCAGACGTCACAGAAATCCCACCGCAGTTCCTCGGCAGCGTAGAAAATTCCCCGAGACACACACCGGCGTGCTGGAAGCCAGCGGCGACAACACCGAGAGAACCCGGAGAACTCTCTCTCTCTCTCCTCTCTCTCTCTCTCTCTCTCTCTCTCTCTCTCTTTCTCTCTCTTTCTCTCTACCCGCGTTCCACCATAAACGTCAGAGTTCATTTTGCGCAAGAAATGAGTTTTGTTGACAGATCTTCGGCGCGGCTTGCGCACCCCATCATACGAATCCTAACGCGGCTTCTTGTGAATATTGAACGCACCTAACGCGGACCCGGGGATATTATGAACTCCGAACGGGTACCAGGGCCACGCCGTAAACGTCACAGTTCCTTTCGTATGGGAAACAACCGCCTTCGTTTTATGGCTTTGTAAAACTTCCTGCCGCTTGGTTTTGCGACTGCCAGCTCCTTAGAGCCGCGAGCCCAGCGCGACGATACGTCGTTACGAGAACGTTACGGCCGCGGGGCTCTCTGCAGAAAGAAATTTTATCGCTTGTCCCGTTTTTATTCAACTAACGAACGCCTCGGAGAAATCAGCGAAACGAATGCTCCCGGGCATTTCGAAAGCGTTGTTCTGCTACCTGTAAACGCAATCCTGCGGTGGGCCCGTCCGCCACCGCTTAGGGAGCTTCTGGTCAGAACGATTTTACTTCTCCCGTTCGGTCCTCGTTGAGGCTTGGTTTTAATCTTTTGGGAACGGTGTTATCGTCTGCGAAACTGTGTTGTAGTTACAAGCGGAGAATAGCCATCTGGATTGGACCTAATTTCTAATTAATATTGCTAATAATACTGCGAGTTCAAAAAAAAGATTTTTTTTTTAAATGAAATAAAAAAATTAAAATAAAGTAAAAATAAGAAAAATAAACGCAGGTTCAGCTTAGGCTACTTTTTATGAATTATTGCTTTAAATAGAGTCAAATGTTTTTACTTCCAAGATTTTGTCGCACAATGTTCGGAATGCTAAATTTCTTTTTCTTCAGCCCATCGAATTTGTTTTCCTATTTTTCTTCCGATAAATACCTAAATCATGTGTTCCGCAGATCAATTATTGCACGAACTCCATTATTGCACGTTTTCCTTCCAACCACAGAATTCCGAAGATCCTATAAAATGTTGTTTGTATTCGTTCATGTGGCTTATTTTCATCGTTTACATTTGCTGTTTTCAGTAGAAAGGCATACTGCGAATGTATAGCGTGGAAGATTACTTTGATCAACGTCTATTAAAAAGTGTAAACATTACTTGTTACACTTTATTACCGTCGAATCCTGTTTTTAAGCGTCAGAGAATATTATCCCGTGCTTGCTTCGGAATCAGTAAATACTGCTTTTACCACACGATAACGGAATTTAAACAATGTGTAAATAACTGCTGATTTCGAGAGTAAATATTTTATTACTGTAGAAATCTCACACTAAAAACGCATCAGCAGACATTCAAGCATCTCCTTTTTCACAGAAATGTTTCTAATGCAATCTGCTTGATCCCAGAATTGTAGTTTCATACACGGAAACTTATGATGAAAATGACACATGTAATCTACTAAATATGAATGCTACTAACAAATTTATTGTATAAATCTACCATAAACGTGTCTTCATTATTTCAATCATCGTAGATTGAAAACTTGGGAACGTGTTAAAATGACGCGCTTTGTGAACCTAGTATCAAGGACGAAGAAGTGCTAATCAACGTGACCATTTAACAAATCCTAGTGCACGAGGTTAAAATGTGTACATAGCAGAATGGTTCGCGTTATCATAGCAAAAACTGTCTTCAAAACGTACAGGTGGCTCAAAGGCAGTGTCAGATACGTGGTTAATCTCACAAAAAGATGTCATCAACTGCCGATGCCATTCAAAGCTGCTGACAAGATCCTATAGAGAGGTCGACTGCACGCGTCGCAACGAAAATGACCAGAGAGAGAGAGAGAGAGAGAGAGAGAGAGAGAGAGAGAGAGAGAGAGAGAGACCTGGCGGTCCGCAGTGTCCGTTGAAGTTCGTTTCGCGCGGGAAATGAGCTTGCTCGTAATATTTTTTGCAAAGCTTGCAATCCCACGTCGGATATTTCATCGCTGTTTCTTGGACGTATGACAATTACAGCGTGACGAACGTCGTCCGAATAGAGGATTTCCACCTTTTCCCGGACGGATACACGTAGAGCGTATCAAAGTGTACTTTCAAATGGCAGAGATCGTGGAAGGAGGATGAGGAGGAGGAGGAGGAGGAGGAGGAGGATGAAGAGGTCGGAGTGGCGTTGTCGTCACGCTCCCATAATACAAAGCATAACATACTTTCCTGAAAATATTGGAAATACCTCGTAGCGAAAGTTTTCCGCGCACGGGAACGGCCGCGTTCCCCGACAGCGGAGCACAAGGCTCTGCCCCGCGTGCGAAATAAGTTTCCCATCGATACAGCTGTGTCAAAGTTCCCGGACTTCTCATAAAAGTCCCGTTACCACGTTCTCTTTAATATTTCAACCGTCCCAGGATAGGAACGCTAAACAATAGCGACTAGTCCGTGCTCCGAAATAAAAGGTGCGACGCGAGGCGAGTTGAACGCGCGTCGCGAGTTATGACACCTTCGGCGAGACCGTCGCACCTGTGACAGGACCGGACAAAGCCAGTCCCAAAAAAAAAACATCGTTCGATACCCCGACGAACAGGAACTCCATAATCCCGGGCAAACTCCATGGTGTCTGGTCGCGAAGTTCGCCGGAAGCGGCGCAGTCTACTGGAAATGGAGAACGTATCCACGGGAATTCGAAAAATCGGTTCTATAGCGAGCGCCATCTTGGTTCCGCGGATAGGATCCCGTCGCCGGAAGCTCGGAAGCTCGGATACGGTTTCTTCGAACCGTAACAGACTTTCTGTAACGCGGCCAATCGAGGAACGAGGAGACCGTGGGAACTCGACATCCAGCCGCAAGCTTCTCCGTTTCGCACACAAGGAGAACCGCGAGTTTTGTCGTGGCGTCGTTGTCGGCGTCGAGGCAGAGGAAACCCTGACGCAGCTCTTTCGCCATACACAGAAAATCTGCCGCAGCAGCGGGTAGGAGGCGGTAATAGGACCCAGACGCATTTCGAAATCGAGCTCGACGATTCCGCTTTAACCTACCGGACGACCGGAAAAAGCTCCAGTTAAGACGCAGTTTAGCGCAACAGACCGGCTCGAAATCGAACCAGCGACGGCGACGGAGAAATTCAACGACTCCGCGATCTTACAATTAGCTTCGCCGTCAGCTCGTCAGCTTCTCGCGGTACGAGTCGAGCGGTAATTAGCAGCGGATATTTGGGTAGACGCGAAACTTTCCAAGCTGACTTATAGGAAAGAGAGCCGTGCAGAATTTTATTTACTGCGCCGCCACGCGGATCCTATTGTTTTTCTAATACCCTATTCGCGATGCTGCACTTCATTAAAACCTGACGTCCGCGGAATTTCCACCGTAATTAGCCGATATTGCTTACGAAATTACTTGGTAATTAGTTTAACAGCTTTTCGGGTACGGTGGATGCTTTAACGAAAATATGGACTCTTCGTTATGTTTTGAACGGTTTTTTGTGCAACGGGTTGAAAGTTCTTCTTGTAATATGTGAGCAGTTACAGGTGGCGCGATCGTTATTTTATTTGTAATCTACTAAGATTTCTAACTCGAATATTTGTTTACTTAGACATTCGTCTGAATTGTGCGCATTCAGCGAAAGGGAAACGAATTCTGGGAACAACATAGCATGACACGGTATCAGACGTTTTAAATTTGAAAACAATGATCTATTATCGAAACATAATAGCATTACGTATGGAAACAATAATCTGTTGCTGAAACACAATGGCGTTACATTTGGAAACAATAGTCTGTTGTTGCAGCATAATAGTATTGTTAGGTTTCTGAAAATAAGCTACAAGGTGGAAGATCATTTCGGGTTAACAAAAGTAACGTTGTAGACGTTCGAGATTGACGTATTTTTGCAAAAACAGGATGCGACCGAATAATATGTACAAGCGGACACGAGGTGGTTCCTTATGAAAAACTAAGAACAAAGTATGGAATAAAATTTTGTCATTTAAGGCTTAGTTTTCGAGAAAATCGAGTTTGAAGATCCGATTTGCTGTCACGGCTAAGTTACGGTTAAGCTAAGCTCGGATCATACCAACGTATTCCCTGTTCGTGTACATCATCGTTCGAGAAACGAAGACTAACTGCTTATGCACATAGCGTAACAGAAGAAATCTCAGATCATTGTTTACAAACACGCTACGAGTTATACGTTGCTCCAAGAACCGTAACTTAGCCGTGACAGCATACGTACGCGTCGGATCTTCAAACTCGATTTTCTCGAAAACTAAGCCTTAAATGACAAAATTTTATTCCACATTTTGTTCTTAGTTTTTCATAAGGAACCACCTCGTGTCCGCTTGTACATGTTATTCGGCCGCACCCTGTATTTCCATATAGAAGTTAAATATTTTGAAATAAACCTTGATCGGTTATATACTATATGCGATTAATAGCGATACAAAGTCCAATGTGCAACAAATTTGGCAGTGTTTTATTAGCCCTTCGCTTCTCTACTTGCTTTAAATGCCTTGCAGTATATCGTTAGACTCGATGTAATGATTTTCTACTAAACATATATGAATATTACTCATTTACCTGTCGCCGATATTTGACGATTGCAATAACCGTGGACTGTACACATAAAATGCATATGACTTCCGTACAAAATGTATTAATGTTTGAATATCGGAAAAAATGTTTGGAAAATATTTCGATAACGAACTCCCCTCTTTGCTAACAATCGTACGAACACCGACTTCACTTTAAAAACCGAGGATCTTCGTATCTCCCGAGAATACCTACCTGAAGTAAATGGTACTCACGGGTATAACAACCTTTTGGAAAATCTTTACAACGTAGCCTCTTATATTAAAAGGATTCATACAAGTGACCTCCACGAGCGAAGCAGAATTACGAACGATATAAATGTTTACAAAGCCGTCGATAGTCGATGTTCCAAGTCTCAGCGCAACGGTCCGTCCACGAGGGCCAGTTTTATCGGTGGAAAACGGGCGGTCTATTTACGAGCGGCTCTGATCGCCGGATCTCTCCGTTGAGACGCGCAGAAATAAAGACAATCAGAGCACTTCGTCACGCGAGGCCGCGGCTGAAAGAACGAACTTAATTAACGAAACGCTGGCATGTCAGGCAGGGGGCAGGGAGAAGTTACAAACGCGTTGCGCACTCCGCTTGTTTTTAAAGTAGATTAGACGACGATAGTTGAAAGAGGCCGACCGCCGGCAGTTTAATTACCTTAAACCGGCCGGGATTTTTCATTCGAGGCAGGTAGTAAACGGAACGGACTAGGACGGGCCCCTTTGTGGCGAGACCGTAGTTGTTGTTCGGTCGGCGGTGGGAAAAAAATAATAATTACCATTTCCGTGCGGAGCACACGCTTCCGATACGGGGAGGTGGGAGCTGGGATTCGTCGTTGCTTTGATTAAGGGAAAACTTTCAGTGCCCGGCTCTCGAGCGGCGCGTTTTTCCGAGCCAGCCCGATGCAAAACTTCCGCGACTTGCTGCTCTTATCCCTTCCATCTTCTTCTGCCGTTTCACCCGGTTTTTCTCGGCGCCCTCCCACTGACGCCCTTCACCGTCCCCGCTAGTTTTTCCATTATCCGGTTTTATCTGTTACCGTGCACTTCTTTAGCGGAGAAAGCTAAGCGGCGTTAGATGCAGACGACGGGGACGAGAACGAGGACGAGAATGAGGACGAGAACGAAGAAGAAAGAAGCGCTCCCAGGCGAAACAGGAGCTCCATCGAGGACAGAATTGGCCACTCGAACGTCGTTCGAGTCCGAGGAAAGCTGGCTGACATTTTTTCCAGCCCTCGTCCCCCGTCGGTACCCTTCTCGCTTCTGAAGTGGGACGGCTGTCACCGGTATTAATTCAATTACAAAATCTCGGGGATAGGACGCGCTTTTGTGCTTAACTCTTCCTCCGGCAAAGTTCGCCCCTGCCCACAGCCCAGATCTCCTGTCTGTGTACCCTGTTTCGCCGCCTGCCTCTGAACGCCGACGACGGAAAGGGGGACCATGGAACGAGGGAGCGCGCATTGGTGGATAGCGGGAGGAAAATAACGAGGTATTCTGCCGGTCTTTGTTTGAGGCCTCGAAAATGTGATTGTTTAAGCTGCAGCACCGGCTAATCCGGAGACATCGAGCGCGGACGGACCCGTCGCTTTCCTATTATTTAGCTGAAATGGATTTGTATTTATTCATTAGGCTCGGAGACTTGAAACATTCGCTAAGCCGAGTGGCAAACTCCTCGGGTTCCTTCGTTAATGATTTTGTACGGAGAGCCGATGATGCCCGCTCGACTCTGCTCGCCGCTGTTCACGCGTTTTCAAATCCTCTGATTGCATGCGCTCTCCGCGAGATAGCAATTGTTCTTTTTTCCTCTTTCTCTTTTCTCTCCTTTGCCGGGGCCGCGTCTCAGGCGCGAGCCGCGAGCCGCGAGACGCTGCGGTGCTCGATCTTTTGATGACTGTTTGGTCGGAAAACATTGACCGACCCGATCAACCCCAATGGGAAATAAAACGCGCAGGAAATTGATGATCTTGAGAACGTTGCTACCGGGGAATTAATTAGATTGTGGCCCAGGTTGGTTTTAGAGAAAATAAATCGCCTGTTAAAAGGGAATTGCGAACCCTTGCTACTCGACTTCTGATTTGTTCTATTGACCTGGCTGGAAATGTTCTTTTAACCTTTAACTATTAATACAATTGTAAGAAAAATTGTAAAAGAAAGTAACGTTATTAATGCACTTGCTTGTACGTCGCTTGATTATTGATGCCTAAAGTAAGAACAATTGATCTCGATTTTTTATTTACCATTTGTATGTCAGTAATAAACGCAATAAACATTATTATACGTTAGTTCTAATTGGTGTAGTACTTGTAAACTGTTTCTCTTAAAAAAGTTATTGAAATATTGAAATTCGTTATCAGATTTTAGCGTGCACTCTTACGCTATATGTGATCTTATTGTTTTATAATATAAGAATAGAACAATTTAGAATAACAAAAACAAATATTTAATAAACTATATATTACTGCAACAACAGATCCACAACTCACGTTCAACTATTTTCTTCACTTATGACCTTTCATGAATCCACCAGAGACTCTCACACCTCATGTCGTTTTCACACATTTCGTCGCATTCACTAATTTATATTCAAATCGTGTTTACAAAGTAGGCAATTGAAGAATCGAAATTAAAGTATACAAATGGCTGTCATCCTTCCAATAGTCTAATTTTCTCGTCTTTTTTCGCTCGATATAACATTGGATCTTGATTCTTTCTTTATCGCCGTCTTGTAATCTCCAATTGTTTCACACGCTCAATAACTTCATAATAAAATCTTTGCAGTTAGAAACTTTTCTAAAAACTCGAAATTACGAAACTTTGTACACTAAGTAAGCGAATGATGTGAAAAGCGGAGCTGTCTCGTTGTCGCGACAACCTTTCACTCGCAGAAAACCGTGCACCGTTAAAAACGTCCAAACATGAAGCGAAGCTTAAGGAATCGAAGGCGCTTACTTAACTAATTACCGTCCGCTTGACGATTAATTAATTAATCCCTATACACAAAGTACAGCCAGGCTAGAAGCACAGGAGTCCCCGAAGACAGGATTTTGTTAAAGCTAGCGACGTCCAGCGTCCGAAACGGTGGGCTCGGCGTCGTCGCCTGGACGTTTTTCTTTCCGATTTCTCCCTCTTCATTATTGTTGATCACGCTTTGATCACGAGGCGTCCCGTTAATCAAAGCGTGAACGGCGCCGTTTATCACGACCGAGTGGGCCGTTCTCATTTCCAGGTTCAAAGGACTCCCTTTCGCGGCACTTGTTTTCCTTAATACTCGATGTAACACGACCTCTCGCATTCTACGCCCCGTTTCTTTGATCAGAAGGAAGACGCAGCCGCGGCAAGCTCGAACCTACCAGCGAGCGCTGATAACGATAACGAGGTGGGAAGGACTCAAAGGCGCGAAAAACGAACTCCGGGAAATATTTTAGACGGTTGTCTCTGTTACGCAAAGTGGCTTGTTCGCGTGTCACGACGTCGGCGAGGTCGACGACGCCGCCATAGTTCCCGCGAATGTATTAAGCCGGTCACGGTAAGAAGCATGATTTCCTGCAGGAAAATCCCGCAGCTCGAAACGAACTTGTAAAAATAAAAGCGACCCGTTGATTCCGTCTACGATGTCTGAAATAATATTTTAGTTCCTTAACTTCGGGGCTGAGCGCTCCGCTTCGGATTGATCTTGCCGAGTTTAAGTCATTTTAGATACATTTTCTTTCGTCGAAGGAATCCCAACTCCGAGGAAATTGTAGAAGGACCGCTTTCGCATGAATCTTTTTTCTGCCATCCTGAATTGTTCATCAGCCAAATGCCCCGTGAAATTCTAATTTTGACAAACAGCGAGGTGTCACGGTGTCTAGAAACGACTATCATTAAATCAGAGAATCTTTAGACAAGCGAAGATCGTCGAACAAGTCTGCAGCTGTCAGAGTACCAATAGGATTTGTTTGTAACGAACTCTAAGGTGGTTTATTCATTGTCTGCCGTTCCACTTATTTACAAATGGAAAAAAGCCTGATTGAACGTCCAAGAAGTTGTATTTTGAGACTGTGACCTTTGTCGACCTCCTATGATTATTTTAATAGTCCTGGAAAGGTCAATAATCGTTCAACGACTTCGCCTTAAAAATAAAGACGTCTACCTCTGAAAATATCAACATTTATTTTCGTTCGATACTATTTCGAAATTAAAGTAGTTATGTGGAATACATAAATAAAAACACTTAATCTTTTATGCATTAATTCCTACAAAATGTCACAGCGATATAATAATTATTATTTCGATTGAACTTTGTACAGCAAAATCACAGTTTTTGGAAAATTTCCTCACAGTTACTTGTAGGTACATCAGAAAAATCTTCCGAATGCTAAGTTACTTACGGACATTACGTATTTAAATGCATATACTTGAAATGCTATTTCCATATGTAACTACTATTTCAAAAATGTATGTTTTCCGAATTTTGTATTACATGAGAACATGCAAATATTTATAGTCTATTTTCTAATTAAAAGAATGTACATTTGCCCAGCCCTGGTTAACTGTTCGTGTGTGGAATTGGCTACGTTCCCGCCATCTTGAAATCAAAGGAACCAGCTCTAAACTCCGAACATCGGAGGCACGGCTCGAGACTTCAGACTAATTGTTTGTATCGTTTAGGGAAACAAATACCATTTAGCCAGCGGAACGTTCAAGACTAATTAGAATAGACAATAGAATGTCTGAGTAATAAGGAGGCTACTTAATGCTTAATTTGAAACATTACGTGCGAATAGACGTCAGAGCGAAACCCCTGAAACGGAATTGCTTAAATAGTGCACTCGTACATACATGGATTCGGAGAACTAGGTCGGAATAAAGGAGGCTCTGGGAGGAACGCAGAAAACACGCCGCGCGTAGACGTCTGTGATACATTAAAGAGATATTGAAAAAGAAGTATGTCCTGTAGACGTCTCGTGCCTGCACGAGACTTGTTGAATTTTGGACGAGGTTTGAGTTGCGTGTTTGCCAATTTTGGAGGGCTTCCGTCTCGCTGACAGAAAATATGGTAACGTTATGTAAATTTGTGTACCCCTGTGGTAACGGTACTCCAAAGGTCCGTTTTTGTCGATTTTTGCGAATACTGGAAACGACGGTGAATTGCGAAAATTTTTGGAAAAGTTACAAACCGCTAATCAACTCCGCGGAATTAAAACACAAAGTTCGTAGCACGTTCGATAGCAGCTGAACATTTTATGATGATGTGAACACGCTGCGGCAATAGACTCGTTCGCAGAAATTTATTCGGTTAACAAGTCTAAGCAAGCATTCAGCATAGTAATGACGGTAGTCTCGCTACACTGTTGCAAATGTCTTGCCAACATGCAAAAGGTCCGCGATGTCGCGGCTGCCCAGCGAAACGCGCGGACGCGTTTTCACCTGTCGGCGGTCAGGCGAATCCATCGGATCTTAAGCGGGCCGTTTTTGATCTTCGAAACGGCAGAAGAGAAACACGAAGCGAATAAAATACCATATCGCATACACTGTCAAAGATTATAAATATTCCCGCTCTAAAATATCTAACAACCAACCGCCGCAAAACCATAAACAAAGCATGATACACGTGAACAGCCGCCGGCGAAAAAGTTGCCACCCGCAGTATTTCAAAAGGTTCTGTTCGCCGAGCAAAATAAAAAAATATACGGAAAAGGGTCGCGCTATTCGCTTCCGAATTGGTGTTTTTTTCATTCCCCGAAACGAGCCGGGTTTCAGTGAACAACGTCCCGACTTGACGAACAGAATATTAATCCGTGTCGCTGCAATTCGGACTTAAATCGAATACACGGCGACACAGCGTGGTGGCGTGGGAACTGCGTTTCCCCCGTTTTCAAAATTTTATAGGATATTAATTTTTCATCCGGAACACTCCGTGCTCGTTTTTTGTACCGTTTCAACCCTCGCACATTTCACGGATTTAGGCAACGAGCTTTTGTCATTAATTACGCTTTTTATTATGTAGATTGGTTCACAGTAAGTATCCTTGTTCTTTAACTAATTTTTCAATAAAAATTAACCAAACCTTCGAAACGTCGAGTGCCGCGACGGCCACACATGGTATTAATGTTTGACTGGTTTTTCAAAATTCATTTCTATTATACTATATCCGAACGGACTCAATTTGACTAGTATATTTAGAATGCAAAAGTGTCAAAACACTATCGGTTATGGTAAATTTTATTTGGGATTATTATCGAAAAGAAAACTTACTTCTTAACAGCACAATATTAATAAAACCTTGGTAAAAATGATTACAAAACTTGCAAATGAAACAATCTTATGCATAAATAACATTTAAATGTATTAATAAATAAATGTTTTAATAGTTTCTAGTAAGGTTAGCACGTATTGTAAATGCGCAAAAATTATGCCAGTGTCGCATTAAAAAATATTCGAGACATTGGATTCTTTCAATCGTAAACAAAAGGTATTGTTTTTTTAGGAAAACAGATAAAATTATTGTACCCTACGATTGGCCGAATTAAACTGATATACAAGGTTACCAGGCTAGTTGGTTCAGCCTCCCATCTTATTCCGCAAACGTATTTTAATAGTTAAAAATTGAATTGAAACACAAGCTCGTTCCTTCAATTTGACGAGCACAAAAGGCTTTGTCACTAGAATTTTTGTAACAGACAAGTGGATCCGCCGCGATGTAAGTCACAGGATATTAATTACTAGCAAACAGAAATGGAAACAAAAATAATTCCGGATCCAACGATCTGACGGTATGAAATAATAAAGGTAGAATCGTAAACCAACGTTTCGACAAATAATTGTCGCTGTCACTTTGTCCGGGTGCGCTCGTTCGATTGACCATCGTCCGACAGAATCAATTAACTTTCCACCGCTGCGCCGAATCGCGGAGCTTTCTTCCGTTGGTACGCGGGCCCGTGCGCTAGCCCAGCGTTAATCCGTAAATACGTTGCCCTCGACAGGAAAAAGGATAAGTGATTGCGGGGGTGACCGGGCGACAGTGAATACCGTCGGCGTGGGTTTCTGTATGTTTAGCGAACGTAAATTGTCGCGGAACAATGAGGCCGACCGTTAACAGTAATTACCGAGCCGGTGGAAATGTCGTTTCGGAGACGCGCTTATCAACTAAACGAAAATAACTCCCGCATCATTTCCAGGACGCAATTACCGCGAATATTCTTCGCAAACAGCCGGCTAAGAGGCGGGCAGCGTGCGTATTCACGGTTGGCGTGCGCCCATTTCATCGCGGGTCTCATTTCATTAAAGGAGACATCTCTGCCGGGCAAACGATCACGGAATCGAAAAGGACGCCATTAAAACGGTTTTCGCGGGGAACCGTGTCACCAATACGCGACAAAGGCACGGCCTGCTTAAGCAATCACATTTTCGAGATCTTAATATAGACACGTCATCGCGCCGTTTGCCGCGACCCCTCTGTGTTTCCACGTCTCTCTCTCTTTCCCGCCTCGTTCTCTTTCTCGCGTTCTCTCTCGCTCTCTCTCTCTCTCTCTCTCTCTCTCTCTCTCTCTCTCTCTCTCTCCCTCTTTCTTCTACTTCCAGCCTCTCTCCGTTCATCTCTCTACCTTTCTCCCTGCGGATACTCTCTGTTGGCTCTCGTCTTTCCCGGTCTCTTCTCGTGGAGTTGTGCAACGGCCGAGGCTGAACGCAAAGGGGAGCAAATGCGGAGAACAAGAAACACACAAGGGGAAAACGGAACGGGAGCAAGTTAGATAGAGAAAGGAAAGAGAGAGAGCAGGGGTGGCGGAGGGTCGGAAGGGGCGGGAATAACGGTGGGCTGCAGAAGTTTTCGCATTGCACGTAAATTACAGACGACATCGATGCATCCGAAGCTTCCTATATTTGCATCGCTCTCTCCACGGCGAAACAATCGCGTGCGACTTCGATACACCGAGCGAGCTGAGAGGTCCCTCGGCTGCCTTGGACCCTCATGAGGAGCCCCTGTAACCTCACCTCCTCTTCCGTCCGCCGAAGCCGGGGCCTCCGTTCGTTGATTTACCCCGGCAACTTTAATCATGATACCCCCGGCTAATTTTATTCCGTAGCGAGCGGCAATCAATTTAATAAGGGAAGTTCGCGAGTCGGCGAGCCAACCGGCTCTCTCGTCCTTTTCCGCTTTCTCCGCCTCGCCTCGCCTCGCCTCGCCTCGCCTCGCAGCGCCTTTCATCTCCGCGATGCCTCTCTTATTTTCTGATTATATAAGGCTAACGCGAACATTTCCGCGAGCGACGCGTTCCGCATAGAACGCACTCCCGATATCCGTCGGTTTCCACCGGTTTCCACCGGTTTCTGCCGATCCCCGCGCCGGTTTTCCGACGAGCCCCGACAATTTTCGCGGAATAACTTTCGCACGAGATTGGACTTTACTTTTATATTATTCGCGGTGAAATTGTGAATTGTGCTTAGACCCGGCACCGTTAACACACCACCCGCCGCTCTTTTTCTCACCCCCCCCCCGTCCACCCCGTATTCTCTCGCCTACGATCCACCCCGAACGTTCGCCGAATCGCGGTTACTTTTTATAGCCTTATTTGCGAGGAAAGTTCGTCAGCACACCGGTTGGACCGAACGATTCCGGGATTCGGACTCACGAATGCCGGAATAAAACTGTTGACGATCACTGGATCCTGGATAAGCTGATGCTCTATGTACTGGGACAACAGGAATTGTTTGACGCAGGCCAGTCGATAGATCGAGGGTTTGTACCAGCAGACGTGGTGATACCAGTGAGGTTTGTTATTCGGACTATCTTGTCAACTTCTTAATCAGAGTATTTTGTTACAGTTGTCGCTAGTGAAAAAGGATTTTCCTGGAAAATGAATTTTGTGATTTATTTCAACGCCAGTTCGTTTCATAGTTGGGCATTATACGAACTGTTTCGAATAAATATTTATCTAAGATAATTATTCGAATAAATTCTTTTCTGTCATAAATTGTTCTGTCTATTTATTCGAATGAGAACTCATTCGAATAAAGTCTTGTTCGTATGAATTCTTATTTGAATAAAATTTTTATTATGGACATTTATTAAATAGCGTCAAATAAAATTTTATTCGTTAGATTTTATATCTCATCCGTTATCCGAAACACTGATTCTTATCTCGTGTCGATTTAAAATACTTTTTGTCTGTGTTTTGTTGTCTTGTGTTTTTTTAACTAACTAAAACGTTTTCTTAAAAACTAAATCTCATGAATAAGTTATTCGAAAACAATTTTCCATGAATAATTTGAATTTTCGGTTATTCCTCGTTTCAAGCTGACATACTTTTCGCAGTGTTTTTACATTTTAAATATATCTTGCTTGATTATTTAAGTAATAAAAGCATTCTCTATCTGATGCAATTAAAAAAGGACGAATCTGGTTGTTCAAAATAACCAATATAAACTGTGAATACGAAAACAAATTCTCATTTTTAAATTTGAAGATGGATCGAATAGACGTTCTATTAAATAGGAATCTGCTGGCGCACCCAACCATGAGCTACTGATTCTATTACGGATAAATACTAATGCATAATAACCAGTGAATTTCTCGATCCGGTTTTACACACATCGAGATTTGTGCGAATAAAATCATATTCTACATTTCTGCATAATTATTATAACTCTGGAAAGCAAAAATTACAATGTTCTTGTTTTTATGTATTGCCGCTATTCTATTTTATTTATATATATATATATATATATATATATATATATATATATATATATATGATTTTGCATATGTTGCACTGAAATAAACGATTATACTGTACCAAATAAAATAAAATAGAATAGCGGCAATACATAAAAACAAGAACATTGTAATTTTTGCTTTCCAGAATTTACATATTATATATATAATATGTAAAATCAAGTTCTATTTCCAGTTCTACACTGTATATGGATGCATTTGCTTCAGCATTAAATTTTCGTTTATTCTTGCTCGTATCTGCATCATGCGACCTCAATAATTAAACTACAAATCTAGATGCATTTATACAGTAAAAAACAGTTAAACGGAAACCCGATTGCTCTTGCGCTTTATTTTCAATCGATACAGAAGATTCCATTTCTGAAGTTTCCGAGCTCGATTAAAAACCAATTTTGCATAAACACCGGCAACGCTGGGGGTCCGCCGATCATTTCTATGGTAAATGAATCGCTCTCCGATAGCCTAATATTTGCCGGGGATCCTTTGAACCGGAGGTATTCCGAAGAAATTCCGAAGCAAGATCGGAAATTTCGAAGCTGGGAAGGAAGCGGTCCCGTAGACGGGCATGCTACTCGAGACACAAGCGGATTCGCATGACACTGAGGAATCCTAAGGATCCACGGTTGCCGAGCACCCGGCAGAGTCTCCTGTATCGTTCTCGGCCGGTCATTGATCAGCGTCACGAGGGTAAATCTTGATTTTGGACGCGTCACGGTACGCATGGTCAACGAGCCTGATTCAATAGAGTGCTCGGTCATTAAAGTGCCATTAACCGGTGCTTGTCCATCAGGAATATTAATGTTGTAAATCTAGCAGTTTCGAAACGAGGCCATGAGACCCTATCCTCCAGCTCGGGTAGTCTGCTTTCTTTCCCCGCGCCGGCAGCTACCTTGAAACGATGGTGTCAACCCTCGAGTAGCACTCCGGGGCTACTGTTCGGGGAAAGTTGCAAATTATGGTTGCCTAGCCGCGAAAATTTATCGACGACCTTCCGCCTCGAGAGAACGCGGCACCGCGGAACCGAGGGACCCGAACGATGCGAGATCGCGAAAAATACTCCGGGACCAGTCAAGTCTGTACGTGGCGTAACGGAAAATCGATATCAGCCAGCGACTCCCCCATGCCCACCCCCACAATCCCCCCTGCCTCCCCCGTTACTTTTATCGTCCTGCTACGATTTGTCTCCGTATGATAACGAGGATGTGAGTCAGACGCGATCCACTTCGTCATCCCCGGGCGCCGCGCCGCTGAAAAATCCTCCGGCTCCAGGACACTGTTCTTCAACGTCCAAAGAAAATTCCACGTCGATGCCTACACGCCATTACACCGTACTATTCGCTCGTAAAAAGGGGGCTGCGATAAAACGGAAAACAGAGGCAGCAGCTTGAATATTGTTAACTTCTTGCTGACGGTGTCGAGCTGTGTTTCGCGTCGATCCTTCGGTGCAGGGATTGTTCTCCCGTTTCTGTTCGTCCCTTTTTTGGGAATATTCGTAATAAGAATATTTGAACTGACTTGTAATGATTAGACTGGGAATTTTTATGCAAAATAAAAATTCACCGAGCTGACTATAAGAAACCTAAATCTGATGAAAATGTCTTCCCTTCTTCTCTTCTCGCGTCTTTGCAATTTTCCTTTTGATTTAATCACTTTTGTCAAGAATGCATAAAATCCGCTGACTAATAGTGATAATATTTGAAAATATTTGTAACGAAAATACGTGAGATTATTTGTAATTCAAATATTTAAAATTTAAAAATATTTGAGATGATGCGTGATTAAAATATTTAAAATGATTTGCAATGAAAATATTTGAACTGATTTGTAGTGAAAGTATTTAAAATGATTTTTGATGAAGCAATATTGTACTAGTCAACTCAGTTATGAATAGACGATTTTGGATCTCTCGATTTGTCTACTAAATAATCCATACCTCCAAAGGGGGCGGAAACAACACGGAAAATAAAAAGACGAAATTGAAAAAAAAACGAACGTTATTGTTAACTTCTTCCTGCTGGTGTCAAGCTGTACTCGACATTAATCCCTCAGTGTACAGGCCGTTGTTCTTTTATTTGTGTCAAAGTTTCTTGGAAATGTTGAATAATTCCGACGTGACATTTTCTACTTATTGCAGTTGTATGGAATGAAATAATAACCTCGTTGCAAAGTAGCTGCGTGTATAAATAAAAAAGTGAACTTTCAATCAGATGTCACGATTTCTGCTCAACACTGAAAGATTAGCACAAACTATGTAGGTGTTAAAAATCATTTTCGTCTATATATAGTACAAGTACCTTCGAAGATGCCCTAAATTGCTGCGAAAATCCTGCTTAGATATCAACGAGTATGAGAGCGTGTATATTAATGAAAATTCTGAGCGTTTATAAACGGCATTAAACATTTCATCAGTTAATAGTGTAGTTCGTATAATTTATCTCCCGCTTACCTCGGCCGTCGAGTTCGTGACGTTGAATACAGCGCGATGAAGTCGTTCTAAGAATTGTGGCGGTTATGATTATCATCGTTATTGCGATTATTATTATTACTGTATGTTGTGTCTTCATTGGTTCCTCTGCGTTCCGAGAGATCTTTCTCGGTACAGCTCGCGTCGAAATATTGATTAGTTTATATTCGCCCGGCGACTGTCTCTGCAACACCATTCTTCAGCGTATCACGATTATTTGTCACTTAATATTTCTCGATGAACGCGCCGCACAACGAATGTTTAAATGTATAAACCATGCGGCAACACGATAAGAATTATTCTGTTTCGACAATTTTTACCCAGTTTCTTTGACGTCCGTAAACTGGAGGAATTCACCGCGATTGAGCGCCAAGTGTGATACCGACGGAAAATGGTGACACCGAAATTCTTCGCAGCGTCTACGACCGTCATTGCTTGAATTCTTCTGCACGCTAACCAAGCACAATATCGTACGTGTGCTTTACATTAGCAGGATATGGTTTGACGCGTATTTTCAGCTGATTTCGCGCTTTAGAATTTCGGGTAGACTGAATAAACACGATGAAGGCCGTGCTTGATCAACAGCAGAGAATTATTTTGACAATGGCGTATTGGAACTTTCGGACATGTTCCAACGCTGCCTGAATCGCATCGACATTTAGTGAAATGCAGATACGTTGTTCATATTTCTTTCGTTGTTATACATATCTATCAAATGAAGCAGAACTTCCTCCACGACAGATCGATAATCAGTGAAAAGGGATTGTTCGTGATTTTGTTCTCGTTCGACTGCGAACATTTTATCCCGCTGTCGTCCATGATTGAAGCAAACGTATCTTCTCAGTGAAATAGATTATCCTTCCAGGGTATTGACGTAACCAAAGAAAGAGTATCATTATGCAAGACGAATTGAAGTTGTCGGAAAGTTTGCGGTACATTTTGCTCGTTCGCAACCAACAAAAACGTTTTGATAAACGTGGGTCAGCGAACTTCTTGTTGCCAAAATAGCCTTTATCAGTTCAACCATGAATCATGCATCGCCAGGCTCGTACTTTGCTACGGAGAATCATGGCCGACATCAAATAGATAAATATCGAGATATAATAATTGTTGGACAATATCCGTGGTCCAAGGTATCTGGTTCGATGCAAAATTTAACGCGGTTACAGGGGAGATTAGTGATCAATTACAACAATCCATGTAACAACCAACTGATTATAGTAAAGATTTATCGCGTCAAAGCGAAACAAATTGTCGCAAATTAAATAGGTATCGGACGCTTAAATAGTATTTAGATTATCGAGCTCGAATGGTTGTCGCATATCGATTACCACAATTAGTTATTATCATTAGAATGTGTTATTATGCAATTAGACCGAGCACATTAAAACCACAGCGTTTAAACGTTTAATTTATTCACACGTGCGCCATCTGTTTTCTTTGTTCCATACAATTTCTCCGAAAATTTCGGATAATCTAATTCGATATATCTAATTTTATTCTTCGAAAAATATAATTTGTTTTAAGCTTTCGTCGAGACATGGTAAATCGTGGCAGCCATGTTTGATATCACCGAGTAAACCGTCCCCATCCGAGAGAAAAATTGCTTTGTGCACTTTTCTAGATCCCGCGCGATAAAATGTAACCATAAACTTTTGGAGCACTCATTTAGACTCATCCTGTATAAAATGATATCTATCCAGGTCACACAGTGTCACACATTTGTGCATCAAGCTTAGTCGGCTAAGCCACACGTGGCGCGGAGTTCTACGTCAAGCGATTTAACCAAGCAATCGCTTTTGTCCGGCTTCTAAGCTTTACTGCACAAACATTTACCTAAAATCTGTTCAGTTGTGTTCCTTAATCTTAACGTCTACCTCCGTTTAACGACGTTGCCGCATTATTACCGAAGCCAGATCCATTGGACAATCTTCGCTATCCACAGTGTTCTCAGAAAAAATTCCTTAACATTGTAGAAACGAACGATTAATTACACCAAATGTTGATAACGATAGAATGTAACTTTGGACGTCTCGGACAATGATTAACGATCAACATTGCAAAAGCGCTTTTTTCCGGTTTTGATGATATTGCATAGTAAAGTTAAATTATTTCTTTCGTCCAACTTACGTGGAAGACAATGTTCATACACATTAGCAATATTGTTTGTGTTACGAAAGGAAAATTTTCGTATGACGATAATGCGTACAACTCGTGACGAGTTAAGGTCCATTTATATTATCCGTTCCGACACGATTCGCCTAAAGCAAACGTTACTGTTGGAATAAAATGAATGTTTATATATAAGGTCGCTGATCGGTTCGAACTTGGAGGAAAAATAAATAGAATTAAGAGACCAATAAGAAATCGTACGAGTGCGATCCAGAAGACAGAAATTACGGCGACAATAATAAAATAGAATTTGCTTGGAAGGAAATCGGAAATATTATAAATTCATAACCGTTCTAAAATAGTGGAAGACTTTTTCTTCGTCGTCCTTAAATAATGTCCAATATTTTTCATCAGCGTTTCGGCTCTTTTAACATTTAATGTACAGCGGAACAAGGTTTCCTTTTTCTATTCTCATCTGTTTAACCGATAATTGTACGTCAAACGAAAGAATTTTTATGACCGGAGTTGCCTAACCTGCACTGATGACATAAATACTAAATGTATTTGTTTGAACCCAGCTGTTCTATAAAAATCCCCTGTCTGAAACGTGTGATATAAATGGGTCTTAAATCTGCCTTTAACCGATTTATGCGCGACTCCACCGTAAATCTAATGAGCCAGTATAATTATTTATATATTCTCGAAAAAAACCCTGTTTGTTAAGACCTACACGAGCCGCGCTAATTTCCATTGTCCGCGTTTTTTCCGCTTAGCGAAGGTGCATGACTAACGGCCGCAATTAAGGGGTTGATGGTCGCAGCCCGCGGAGGTAAACAGCCCGATCCGTCAAGAGGCGGCGCGACGGTCTGAATATTAATTACGCGACAGCGGCACAAGAAACAGGTAGCATTCTTCGATCGACGCGTCTTGTTCCGTCAGCCGCGGGCGGAGCAGAATTATATACGAGGCCGTTCCTCGGCCTCGAAATCGAAACGGTTTCCGTTTCCTTCAACGGTGCCGGAATTGCCGTCATCAATAGAGCGTCGGCTCTCCCGCTCGCTCGCGCCGCGGGATCCGATGAAGAAAGGGGCAAGAAGAAATTGGGTCTCCCGATTACATCCCGACGTTGTAAATAAAACATGTCAACCGTGGTCGGAACCAGATGCGATCTGGCCTGATGGCTGATAATAGATTCGCTGCGCAAGCAGCCGGAATAAGCTCTTATCTGAAGCTCCTCGACACGAGCGCGAGGGCGCGCGCGCGCGAGAACCTGCTCCGGCCCGAGCCCAGCCCGATCTAAACGCTTGCTGCGTTTGTTAAACAATCGCAGTGACATGGGAGTATCTGTTTCATCGTGCGCAGAGTAAAATCGGCGACGAGAATGGTCGTGTATCCGAGCGTGGTTACGCAACCCGTTGTTATCAACCGACGCGATGCAGGTTCACCGTCCACCTGTCTCTCTTCCTCTTCCGCCGCATTCGCCACCGCGCCGCACGACCCTGTCACCGCCGATCCTGGTGCGCTCATCGGCAATTAAATTTTGTGACGTGCGTTGCTTATCAATTTGTTTATCGTTGGTTTGTCACTTTGCCCGAGCCTCTCCATTATGAACGGGCCTGGACTTAATCATTTCTATCGAATTTACGCTCCTCTGGGCGAAAGAAATTTATTGCTGAAAGTGAGACAATCGTGGTAAGGCTGCCCGCACGGTGCTGCTCCAGAACTCGAATACATTATCGCGATAAAGAGTTCGCCGTGCAATTGATTAACGAAATATCGGATTTGCCATTACGAAATAGAATATTTCATTCCGGACGAGTAATTGTTTGATCGTGGAGATTCTGCGCGACCGCGATCGTCCTGGATTGCTGGCCGACTGTCGACTGTTTGTGTCCCCTAATACTAGTTGTTGGTAATTGGAGACTTCGGGAGGAAACCTGGCCGAGTAGAGATTGTGATAACTTTCTGATTCTTGGAAAAAAACATGCGACGCTTCCACGCTTTTACCGACGATTCGCCTAGTCGACTCGCCTAATTTTCCTATGCTTAATTACAGTAGTCCACGAAAGTGTTTGTGCACCTTTTGAAACGCAATAATTAGTTTAAAACTGGACTTGAATTCTTTTTAGACGACAGAAGGACTAGTTTTTTTTTTTAACTTCGCTGTTAGTAGAAAAATGCGTTTTGTAGATCTCGGTAACTTACATGCGCACAAGTTTTATCGAAATTGGTTTACTTCTTTTTTATATTTTCTGGTCAAATGTGTCAAAAATCGTGACACAACCTTGACACAACTGCAATTCCTGCGGTGTTTCATTTCTGCGATTATTTTATTTGGCTCGGTCGAAAGTTCTATTCCTGAGATTCGGCAACGTAGGAACAGTTGAAAGCATATAGTCAAGAGAAAAGGGTACGATGAATGGACATCTGTAATTGTTAATTTCTAAGGCCCTGTTACTGAAAAGTGGAAAGTAAACCGTTCCCAGTGTTGTGCTCATCACTTAACTAAAGCCTTTGAGATACTATAATGGCACGTCTTCGCCAGAGATTGTAAGCAGTCCGCGAGCCATTCGCTGACTGTTTTTCATTTCGCTCGGACGTTGGGTCGCGAATAGCTCGCGCACAATCGGTAGCTGTAACAATATAGACCTCTGTATTTCTGGATTAGAAGTTTAGATCTTCGGTAAATAGAACTACAGTGCGGCCGCGATAACCGGAAAACATTAACGAACGTTCTGAATTATATAACCTTAGAGTGGTGACTTACGTCCAATTGACTACGATAGTAGCAACTTGATATCAAATTGATGTTATTGATACGGAGTAAATTTGACGTCACGTTACCAGTAGCGATATTGAAACAGTGGTCTTCGCTTGAAGGTTAAAAGAATCTGTTTTAGGCGTCGTTGAACTTACTCGATAACGCAAAAGTGCAACCACAATGATAACGTTGTTATAAATAGTTCGCACGTATACAAAGTTTAATTTCTTCGATAATGTTCTTGTTTGCTTGTATTTATTGTCTTATTTATTGCCTTCATCAGTTCTCGAAATTATGTTTTTAATTAAACGTGAAATGTAATCTCGATGTGAAACCATTCTGGAATTGTAAGAATCCGCTGAAGTTCTACCGACGTGCAATTACAGGCTATCCAAATCAAAAGCCTGAGAGCGAACTTTTTATCTCGACAAAAATGATGTACACGAAAAAAAAGAGCGAATCGTTGCGTCACGCAGCGGCATTGATGCCACGAGGTTTTTGTTCGAAATACTTTTTCATGCAGTCAATAATTTGCGAATAACTTTAGATAGTCGCTGCAGGTGGCTGCACATGGAACTCTCATAATAATTGGCCCGCTTTCGCAAAACAGAGACCAGCTGCAGCAACAAATATTCCGTTCCTTTGAGGCCAGAAAAAAGAATGTGTTCATTCGCGATTTAATAATGATAACAGCGTCCACCCATCTCGCCTGATTCCTCACCTTTGTCACCGCCCATCGGTGAAAACAACAACGAAAAACATGTTTATTTTTCGGACAAAGATACGTTCTGTGAAGAGTCATCATTCAATTATTGAGACTATTTCTATTCCGCGGGCACAAACAAAACCATTATCGCAATTTATTTACCGGAGCGGGACCGAAGCGAAAATAGGGTAGTGGATCCGGTTACTGTGGGCTGTCCAATTGCTGTTTTCCGACATAATCACTATTATATGTATCAGATGGGACATATTAAGCTTTTTCATCGAATACTGAAATAAAAGAATAAAAAAATTTAATATGCCTTATTCGACAAATATAAAGTTGATTATTCCCGAAAACAAAACAAAAGGCACAGCAATTGGTTATCCTTCGATAACTAGGCTCTACTAGGCTATAGTGAAAAATTCGGTCAGTTTCGTCACGAACCCTTAATTAAAAGTTCATGAACCGATTAGGGAGGTCGGGTCGGTCGCCGGCGCGTTGGAAACAGGTAAGTATGCTAGGAGGGTGAGAAAGGTAGGTCGCAGAGCATGATCGAAAAGGCTGGCAGGCTGCGAGCTGAATGTCGCGTCGAGGCAAGCATTTCGTTAGCGCAACAGTGACAAGGTCAAGGGCGCCGGTGTCTCCCAGATCCAAGCGTCGTCGTCGGGACACCGCTGGTTTAAGGTCGCCTTCGGTCTGTATAGGCGTGCAACCTGACCCACCTACCTTCTACACGGCGTCCTCAAAAATTCATGACTCACTTACGAGAAATCCATAAATAAATGGCGGAGATGAATTCCGTACGCTGCCGACACCGAAGATGGAAGTATTGTACTGTTAAGGGCTGCGACTCACGTAACCGGACCTACAAACTCGACTTTGTTGCATAAGCCGATAATGCCACATCTGGAGAATAGGTTCCCCAAGGTGAGGATTGAAACGCGATCTATTAACAGAGTTACTGTCGATTTTACGGCTGTGTTTCGTTTAACGAGACTTTTAGATTCGAATCTACATGGCCAGCAGTAGTTGAAAAGAAATTCGTCGATTACGCTTTGATACTAATTGCTATTTGGCTCCGAAATCGTTGGAACGGACGAAAATTTTTTGTATACAGTGATTTAGGAACCGAAAGGAATATTGATTCTATTGTCAAAGTGGACGACGCGGTAACGACGTCCTTGCACGTGTGCTCCAGGAACGAAGTGTCAAATAGAAAGAGTAAATGTAGTATACCCTCGATGTCACGAGCAGAGGTAATGATCATCTATCTTCGCTTCGTCTTAATTATTCCGTTTCGGGCGAATGCGAGAAGCGATAACCGCAGTGTCTGATGATAGCCGACTGGCATTTCAAAAACCTGTTTTCTCTACGTCCTAAAATATGCAGCAACGTTTCCTGAAAGCTCTGTGGAAATGCCGTGGAAAGTTACCGTGGAATACATTCCTAAAAACCGCGTTATTTTCAGTATGTTACACGAGTTAGCTCCTTTAGTCACGGAAACTAGCCCACTTTGTGTTCTTAATTATTCACGGGATTACAAACTTTTCTGTGCTGGTCGGCGCGGCTGGGAAAGTATAAAACATTAACCGTTTAATGCATTTGAAGATCGAAAATGTATGCAGTTAATTAACCCGTTCAAATCGACCCGGCGGTCTTGCGGATTAGAAGCGGAGCGTTCGAACTTTTTTAATAAGTCGTATCGTACGAAAATGAAACGAAAACGTGAGGGTGGGGACTTTGCTGAAGCGGCAACACAAGGCGGACATGTACAATCGTTCCGCGGAAGCGCGACCTCGCTGGCGAAACACTCGAACGTTTCTCGAGGCATTGGAGCGGGTCATTCATAAATTCGAAGCGGTGCTGCGAGTGCTCGTTTAAATAACAAAGCTGCGAAATAACGAGCAAGACACGCGAAATTTATCGAGCCGGATAAATCATGCTCAGCGGGATTCGGGAACAGAAAACACTAACGCGGAGCGGGTTTTTCGGCGAGAAGGTGAGGTTCGCGAACGAGCTAAGCGTGCATCGTCGCCTGTATAAATCCTTTCGGCCCCAAAGCGGCCATCATCGTCATCATCGATCAGCATAGCCGAGAAATTCCAATTCCCGTTACAATTTGTCCATATGGTCGGTACTGGGGACACGGGACGGGCTGCCTCCAGCGGCGAAATTCTCAACAACGATCCCGGGGGCGCCGCGTAGCGTCGCGACGCTTCGCCTGGCCTCGCGTCCAAGCACGCCCAACGACGTCCCGCGGTTCTACATATATCGGAGCGTCGCGACGCCTGCGCGGGTTCCCGCAACGATCAGCTGGCTGGAAGCGTCGAAGGGACGTGCGAGGAGACGTGCCGAGCGAGAGGGAGACGGGAAGAGCGGAGTCCGCGAGAGGAAGAGGGACAACCGAGGCGGAGGAACGACGGGCGAAGCTAGTACGAGAGAGACGGAGTAGCCGCGCGCATCCATCGGCTATCACTAGCGACGTCATGGATAGCCTGGTCGACAGTTACGCACGTTTTTGGCAACGTTGTTCGTGCCCTTAGCCGTGGCAATGGTGTTCTTTCTCGGTGTTGCGGAGCCGGCTCGTGCGGTGATTTAATTTCGCGCAGTGCTGCCGTGACGGTCGATCGAAGCGCACCTGGGAACGCCGCACTTCCGATGCAACGATGCCTCCTCGTCCTCGCCACTGCTACCTCAACAGAGTCGTTATCGGCCCACTACGTATGCAGAACGCTCGCGGCGCGTTCGCCTCTGCCTGCCTCCAGATTTGAGAACGAACCTGATTATCGATCCGACCACAGAGCCGTCGACTGTCCGAGCTGTGTGTAACAATACCTGGAGCCCGCTATAGAATCTCCATCCTCGAGTCAGTATCAGCGCTGTGATTGGACGGAGGATTTATCATAAATTGCACCCTCGCGCTACAATTCCCGAGTGTTATCTGACGGCTCGAGCCACTGAATCATCGGTAGGTCCATTTCCTTTGCGAACCACCCCCTGGATCCTTTCGAAGATCGAAGATCCTCCTCGAGCTCGAGAGCGAGGGCTGTTTCTGCTCTACAGGATATCATAGACTGCGAAGGACCCTGCTGCGCGGTACAGAAGTCTGACAGTGACAATAAAGTCGACGTCCAGGGTGCGCTATCCTCTTCCTTGAAGCTGGCCACGGAACAGGTCCTCGCATCGCGACGAAATCGTGTGCGTCTTCCGGTTCGCGGGCAACGATGTGAAAATAAATTCTCGAGGCCACAGGCCAGTGCTTCGTCCACGGCTCGTTCTATTGCAGCTGCGTACGAACAGGATTCGCCCGTCGATAACCGGCCGATATACGTGGGGCGCGCTCCGAGGCAGCGTAGAACAGCGACGCGGTAAGTAGCAAAACAAATGCAGTGCTCGACCACGCACCGGCGGCTCCAATTGTCGCTTGCTTGCTCGTTCCTTTGCTTGGCTGGCCAGGAATTCTAATAACAGGACGGGTGTGAATTTGGCCGCGCATAGGTGTCTATCAGGGGTTCGTTGACTCGTCCGTAAAATCGTCCAAGCCTGTCACCGGAAAGGGTCGCCGGGTGACGGATATAGACCGTCGCGACGACACTCGGGAAAATCGACCAGCTCCACGAGCACTTTGGGCGCCCTAACCAGACCTCCAGCCTGTCCGTGAGAACACATACTACCGAAGTTCTTGTTTCTATTTAGAAAGCAACTGTCCGGCGTGACTCCGATAAGAACTGGGTAAATAGAAACGAAGAAAGAGAGAGAGAGAGAGAGGAGAGGGTAATATCAGTAACCTCAAAACGATCGTCTTCCACGCGCGTGATAAAGGAACGACGGAACACACGGAGTGCACGAAACTGTTGTGTAATTAGACGCCGCCTGTACTCGAGACACAGCCCGTGCCCTCGATAAATCCAGAAACAATCGAGCCAGCCCTCCCCCCTCCCCCGTACAGGCCGCAGGAAGCGAGGGTGTAACGAACCGGCAACGAGGGTGAGATCCCCCAGCGACGCGAACAGCAGGAGCCTAGGACCCTGCAGCTTCCTCGTAGCTGGAGATCCCTTCTGATGGTACAGCGAGTGACTCAGAACCGGTGGACGAGCGCGGGCGACGAGCGCAGTCCCCGCCATCAGCATCTCCGGTGTCCACGTGCTACGTCACCATGGTCCCACGTGCTGCTACAGGCTCCGCGATGATGATGATGCTGGCTCTGCTCCTATTCGCCGCCTGCTGGCCGCAGCATGGCCTGGCAGCCTCCACCAAGTTTTTCGAATCCGTTCCGGAGAAACGCGAGCCGGCCAGCGACTACGCTGTCCATGGGCCGATCGTCGATGACCAGGAGTTTCCCAGGGACTTGAGAGAGCCATATCCCGGAAAGAGCTTCGGACCCATGGGGCCGATCGACGGCTCCCTGCCGGACGACGTGTCCTTCAGGAGTCTCTCGGCTGGAAACGACGAGGGCGGTCCCGTCGAATCGCATTTGTCCTCGCAGGTGGGCATGATCGGCGCCAGGGACTTCAGCCGTCCCAAACCCGAGTACCACATCATCGCTGTGGAGTTCCACAGAGTCGAAACCCCGTTCGTGATCGGCATATGGATCTTCTTCGCTAGCATCGCGAAAATAGGTACGGACACCCGTGAAAGTAGACCGGGTCTGTGTCGAGCGACCTCGACGAGCGCTTCGTTGCTGGTTTCGTTGGTACCCGTTGCGATTAACTCGAACATTGTTGGGTTCTCCGAAGTGATACAACCGGGTCGAATTCTGCAGAGCGTTCGGGGTCACTTCCTCCATTCCGTGCCGCGCCGGCAACGATTTCTGTTTCGGTGAACACATTGTCCGATCCCAACCCCCGATATGCTTGCTCGCCTTTCGGCCCGTGCTCGTCATCGTTTGCTATTCCAGAAACGGGTTTCAGAACCTGTTCCCTTCAGCAGCGAATTTCGGATCGTCGCCTGCGTTCTAGTCCGGCTTTCGGTCCTTGTTTTCATTTTGCATTCGATGTGGTTCGCGGTCACAGCGTGACTAGACTCTCGAGGACAGCCGGACGACATGCGGCGCGGGGCTGGCTAGTCTTAGTGACCTTGACCGAGCAGAATCGATCTCGATCTAACTATAGCAACATATTTCAGAATTTTCAATAACCACGCGCCGGGGCTTGTAAACCGGCGCGCACGACAATAGAGTGCCACCGAAATTCGAGCCACCTGACGCTCCTTTTATTCCCAATCACGATCTTTTCATTCGGGGCGTCCAGTTGCTGGCGGCTGGTTGCCAAAATGCGTTCTCGTGTTTTCCATTTTCTTCTGTGCCCACCACCGACGTTCTACGTCTTTTTTCTCCCCGGAAAACCGATAGTAGCCGTAGGTCATCGCGATGATCGATTCGCTGCACAGAGGAAACAGGCGAACCAATTTTTACGTATTCGTTAAGAGGCTAAAACCTCCTAATGTTTCCGTCATTTTTCAAAAAATTTCGCCAATCCCATTTTGATCTCGTTACTCTATCGATTACTTCTCAAATTTATCAATATTCACAAGAATTGATTTCAATCGTTTCTCATTACGTGTCTCAAAATTCAAACTATAAACACAACTCAAAGCATAAATTCTCCGTTGCTGCTGGAGTAACCAAAATTCCTGTGCTACATTAGAACCACGATTATACGGGCCTCGAACGTGTTCCAAATGTAGTCAACTTAATTTATGGTAACCCATATGCAAACGATTTCCTGTATAAATGAATAAAATCTGACGGTCTACCTCGGCACCTGTTCTGTAATCCGAACGTTTATGTCACTCTACTTAGCTCGGATAATTGAGGTTCCACTGTAATCGACATTGGTCGACACTGCGACAGAGCATATTAATTGCTATGTATTTCATAGCTGTTTACCAATAGAGTGATAGCATTTAGTGCAAAGGGGTGGGAACAGGAGAGGTTCGCGCAGAGACCGCCAGCAATCGAACGTCTCGGACGAGAACGGTTCCAAGGGACACCGTTAAGTTACAATTGTACGTGCAGGCTTCCACATGACGCCGAAGCTCAACAAGATCTTTCCGGAGTCCTGTTTGCTGATCGTTGTCGGCGTCGTCGTTGGTGTCTTACTGTTCCAGGCGAGTAGTGTCCACGTGTCGCCGCTCACGCCCGACACGTTTTTCCTCTACATGTTGCCGCCCATTATCCTGGACGCTGGTTATTTCATGCCGAACCGACTGTTCTTCGACCACCTGGGGACGATACTTCTCTTCGCCGTCGTCGGGACTATATTTAACACGCTGTCGATAGGTAGGTGAAACGGATAAAACGGCACCGGTGTGTCGTTCCCCGACGTCGCGCGACCGGATTTTTCTTCTCCTCTCGCTATCTCTCTTCTTCCCTTTTTATTTGCATTTTTTATCCACCGTCCTCACTCGCTCCCACCAGCTTTAATCCGTTTCGTTCCCTGGATTAACATTGCGCGCGTTGGCCCGTTTACCTGCTGGTCGCTCTCTCTCCTCTACCTTTTTCACAGTTGTCCTTTTATTTCCGTTCGACGCCTGCGCGCTACACCCGCGCCAGCCACGCTGTGCACAGGATAATCCAGAAGTTGAAGTCGAATTTCAGTTTGCCGACCTTCTTTCCCGGATTTCAACTGATTTCTTCTTTTTTAATTACTCCGGCCGAAGTTGAACCGTTGCCGGCAACTCGCCGACTTTGAACTACAATTTTAAATTGTTGCTGAACATTTCCGCCAGCTCCAATGCGACACTGTTACTCCGGTTGTCGTTAATAACTCCGGCTGCTCGTTTTTATTACTGCGATATACGTTTATACAGAGCGAGTCACGTAACTTAAATAATTTCTAAACCACGCGTTTTATGGAAAATTGTTAAATATGATAATTGCATATCTTTAAGGAAATGATTCAACGGTTGTTCATAAAACGTGTAATTTAAAAGTTAGTCGAAATGCGAGGATTGGCTGATCTGTAAATACAAAAATAAAATTGTCGTTTGAAGACTGCCTTCTCCGGATGAAAATATTTATAGGGGACCTATGAATTCGAACAGTAGATATTTTTGATGTAGGTGGGATAAACGCAAATAATGAATTTGTCGATAGATGATGATGCAGAACGATGAAACCTCAAATTGTTTGTTCCTCTCCGGTAACTCCATTAAAATTTTAAAATATTTTAACCTCGACAATGTAGCTGGAAGATCAAGTTCCTCTTTCCAGGAAAGCTTGAAATCAGGTGTCCGATATAATTGAACTTCCGTTTACTTGCTGTAACATAACGTCTCACGTAATCGGCAAGCGGAAATTTACAGACAGGTGGCGTCGCCTCCCGACGAGCATTCTGCTATCAATTTTACTGATCGATGTAGCGGTTCTCAAGCCAATTTACGATCGGCAAGAGTTTCAAAATACACATAGTCCTATACGTATAACTATTTCGCGTTCCGCATGCGATCGCTAACGCGCGTTTCGAGGTTGCGCAAAAACGACTGTTGCGGAACTCGTCAGCCGAGGAAACGAAAATATGCACTTCTCTCTTCCAGTTCGAGGTTCGACCACCTATTTCACAATGACCCGAAGACGGAAGCACTCGCGTCGAGTTTCATAGCTGATAGAGAGAGAGAGAGAGAGAGAGAGCACATTTCGATTAGTTGAAACGCCCACGCAATTTCTGTTTACGAATCCACGGGCTCGCGAAAACACGTGGCTGTCGTTACGAAATGCAACGAACGTATCTTTCCAAACCGTGATAATTAAAGACTTGTCGTGAGTTTCGGAGAAACCCGTTGTTATTATTAACGATGAACAACCGCCGGGAGAATTTTCCGAGCGCGCCGGTCGATGGAAAAATCGTGAATATCGTGTCTAGCGACGTTTGTCTACTTTTCGTCTTGCCATAATTTCTAGAAGGATTAATACCCGACGATCATTTCGCAATACTTTTTAGTCTCCCTTTGTTCCGGAAATATTTTGCTCGATTATCGGAAGCTCACTGGAATGTGTCGACGAACTTTGAAAGAGGACCGAACGAACGCATTCACGTTGATATCTTCCTATCAATCGGCGGAGCTTTATTTTACGAAATAATGGCTATCGTCGATGAGTATCGGAAGCTTTATGTTTGCATTGTTCCGAGCAGTATTGTCACCGGCCTGGAAAATACTTGCTTTCAATTCTGTCCCGATCCTGATGGGACGTTAGACAAATTACCTAAACCAGAAACCGCCCGAGTACTCTGCACTAATTAATCTTAAATCCGGCGTTGATTGCTTTTTACCGATACACATCTCGAGCGAGTCCAAACGACAATAACAAAAAAAGAAATCCGGCTCTTTCGGGCAGCTTGAAACCGGTTTTCTCAATTCGAATTTATCAGATACCTTCGCTCACTGAGATTACATATAGACAAACAATTAATGAAAGATACGTTCAGATCTGCTATCGATACTGATGACATTTACTCGATTATTCGACTTCAACTTCAATTCCGGCGATCGAAACGATTGCAACTGAGTAACGAGGGTTTTTGTTTAGCCTTTAACGTTGTTTCTAGGCGCATCGCTATGGCTGTTAGGCATAAGCGGCCTTTACGGCTGCGAAACACCGCTCCTGGACATGTTTCTCTTCTCCGCGTTGATTAGTGCCGTGGATCCTGTTGCCGTGTTAGCAGTTTTTGAAGAGATCCACGTGAACGAGATCCTCTACATCGTGGTTTTCGGAGAGAGTCTCTTAAACGACGCCGTCACCGTCGTGAGTATTCCCCTGTTCTAAATGAGACTCATTCTGAACAGTTCATTCCAATCCAGTGACAGCGGTCAATCTTAATCAAAGCCAAAGTACATAAACGTAGATAAAACAAGATTAAATCGCGTTTACAATTGTGAAATTCGGAATAAAGATCACGATTGGATTCTCTGAGCACGAACGGAATGTTTGTAGACGCTATTTTTATCAAAGCACGAGCATTCTATACTAATAAGTCGATAAGGAGAAAAACCTTGAATTTTATCGTCTATTATCTTCTATCTTATCATATTATGTATCATTATTTATCATATATTATTTATCTATTAAATTACTGTTTAGAAACTGAATAATTGTCTGCTTAACTTTCATTTCTTGCAGTTTCCGTAGACAATTTTCATTTTGCACAAAGAACCGCGGCGTAATTGTGATTAATATTTCCGATAGATGGATATAGCGAGCAACGTGTATCTAGTCGGCCGCCATTTTGGTATCGACAGCGCGCTGATGCGACGAATATCGAAATTCGATTCTCCGAGTCTTGTTTTACCTAATCGAGTAGTTTTTACGGAGTTTTTCCGCGGATCGATAAACCATTAGCTTGTGAAGGAGTGCGAGTTCGAAGATATATTCGTGCGCAAGATAATTAATAAGACGTCCTTGGCTCGCGCAGACCCTCCAATTTCGCTTATGGGTATAGAATCCACCGTGCAGCCGTAGTCAAATCGCTCGATTAGCAACGCAAGTCGTCACTTTTTAATGACCCGCAGGTGCTATACCACATGTTCGAGGCATACAGCGAGATGGGACCTGCGAGAATCCTTTACACAGACTTACTGTCGGGGCTGGCATCGTTCTTCGTCGTGGCTATTGGTGGTACCATAATAGGCGTGATATGGGGCTTCGCGACTGGCTTCGTTACCAGGTTCACTCATCAGGTCCGTGTAATCGAACCCATCTTCATATTCGTTATGGCTTATCTGGCCTACCTGAACGCCGAGATTTTCCACATGTCGAGCATCCTGGCGTGAGTAGAATCTGTTAATCTATCTTATCGCAATCAAAATCATCAAACGCTTTTACCTTATCTTAACATTATAAGCAATAAGAGAAAAGACAAAAATGCTGAGCAGAGTTTAATAGTCATATGATACTCTGAAATAATTGCGTAAAAGATCCTGTGGTGGCAGTTCACTTATTCTTGATTTAAACTTTACATATTTATACTTATATATTTACGTTTTATATAAATTAAGAATGAGCGAACTACCACATATATAGTGTAAGTGATATATGTATATGCTTGATTTATACTATACATAAATATATATATATATATATATATATATATATATATATATATATATATATATATATATATATATATATATATATATCGTAGTCACTTATGCTTAATTCATACTTCATATTTTATATTATATTTCTACCACATAATATAATATACATATACTGTATAAAGTATAAATATTGTTAAAGTATAAACAAATCACGTTACAATACGAACAGGTAAAAACTAAAAATTTTATGAAGTTTAAAAAATGTCAAGTGTGTTGTTTCTGAGGAACGTGAAAAGATTAGATCTTAATAATCTGAAGCGTTGTAGAGACAGAAATTTTGTGTGAAGAAAATGGGAAATATGAGTGCCTCTACTTTCATTGTTTTTATTTGTTGACTGTGCTCTAATGGAAATAAAAACAGAAGAGAGTTTACTGTCTCTACAGCGACGCCACTGATACAAGGTGCAAACTCATAATGATTTTCTGAATAGCTTCGCAAATGTCATAGGTCTTTCAATTATTTCACATATTTTCGGTACGTATAACGTGAACGCGCGTGATATTGCTGTGGGCGTTGTTATAATATTTCCCTGATTTGCACCAATGGACGCGCGCGGCGCACGTGTCCGCCATCACCAGGGGTGTATAAACGAGCGGGCTTGCATTTCTAGACACCCCCAATTATGTGTCGCAATAAATTTGAGAAACGGCCGCACGATTCTCACGCGATTTATCGCATATATTTACCGAAAAGTGCATGTTTGCCGGCAATAGGGAGCAGACGATCGGCGTGCTTTTAATCAGCTTCTAAAACTAGTTAATTACCCTTTACTGCAGTCAATTATAAACAAAGTTCGAGTCGGGCCACCTTTAATATCGAACCCCGGGCCGTATCGCCGGCGAAAGAAAAAGTTCGTCGAAGATTCTTCATCCCGGGGTTCTTTTTCGTTTTTATTTCCTCTTCTCGTAATTAATAATTACCCGTCGATTTGTAGATCCGGGCCCATGCAGCCTTGATTCTCCACTCTTATCGATATAATTGAAAGCTATCCCGTAAATCTCTTAAAGCCTCACGATCGCTGCGCGGTTCTCGTTAAGTCTATTATTTACACGTTTCTCGGCGAAGTCGAACCCGGCGATGATCGATCACGATGCGAAGTACGTCCGGTGTAATAACTGTTCAAATATGCTTACCCTGTAATCGACCGTTCTCGCTCGGCCCAGTCGATTTTTATCTATATGGTTAAACAGAATACGCGGTCTGTTTGATTGTTAAACAGACGGATTTCGAACGTGTTTCGCGTCGCTCGAGCAATTCGCAACGTCGACCACCCTTCCATCCACTTAGCCGTTGTTTACCGTCCCGGTTAAGGAATAGTATGCGCCAAGGACATCTGAACTTGATTACCAGGGGGCTGGAAAAAAGCAACAACACACCGCCGACCGTCGCAATCGTCAAAGCAAACAGAACATTTGACCTTTAATGCAATCCAGTACCGTGCACAGTTCAATCCTTTGCACACGATTGGAAACTTGGAAACGATACTAAAATTTGCTTATTCGAAACAATGTCCATGTCGCCGAATTGCCAAATTTAATAAGTTGCATCATATATGCATCAAACAGAAAGAAGGGTGCACAATGCAAATATTTCAGATTGGACGAAATGTTTGGATTTTAGTCTGGAACAGCTTCAGGGCGCTGGGTTAACTCGGCAACTGCACCCTAGAGATTCTCATGACCTCAGTAAAATTCTCTGCGCATCGATTTTCGCTACATTGTAAGATAATTGCTTGTGTGACATTTCTTTTCACTCCTTTCGGACATTTAGATTTCACGGCGTTGAACTGTGCACCTAAAAATACTTTAATCTACGAAGCTTTCGGAAAGATCATTCTTTGTAATTTCGTTGTTTATTTACGAACAATCAAAGAAAGAATCTGTCACTTTTATTTTAACATCGAGACTCATTGTTGCCAGGTAATATTACAAAATTGGATACAAATCGATACAAACTATGACAACGTGCAAAGATAGCGACTACTTTAATTAATACGTTAAGTGCCGGATATCAACTAGAAAATTGTTAACAACATCGAAGTTATTTAATCAATGAAATCGCAATTAGAAGTTTGACCAGACGCGGAACTTTTGTCTGCATTATCCAGTAGAATGTGAAAGAATAAATAGTTTAGTTTTCAAACGTGTATCTACTTTTAACAAAAGCGTTTTTAATCGAAAATTATGATTTTAAAAAGAAACGCGTCTCGTATTAGGCATCTTTACCTTCCACGTCAAAAACAGCTAACTGGTTAAAATACTAAAGATTATTTCAACTCTTTTAAATTCTAAATAATCTAATAACGTTCAGTTTTCACAGTATATTACAATAGTAATGAATTTCAACACCTAGTTAAAAATTAGTATGACCTATATATGGCCGACGCGGCACTTAACACGTTGAAAAATACTAACTTAATCCATGGAAGCTAGGAATGAATTAGTACGCGTGTACTATTTTTCAATTCGAAGATAATAATCACGATTCCAATCGCGTATTTTCCGCTGAGGCCAATAGCAGCAGTTCCCATCCGTGTCGGCTTAGAACCAGCACGTTGGTTTCGCAGCCTTAAACTTTGATTGCCGCGGAATACAAATGTTTCAGTTGCTCAAACGTCGGCTCCATCGTCGCGCGAACGAGTTGCCAGTTTCTGATTTCTTCGAATATCTTATTATGAAGCCGCCTCGATTTCTGAAAATTTATTCGCAGGAAGTTGCGGGGCCCGGGGTTGGTTCCTTAAAGTTCCGCCGCCGTAAATTTATACCATTCGAACTTCCGGGGTGCCTCATATTTTCATCAACTCACCTTCGAACCGTAATAGTTGTCGGGGAGAAGTTCGCGCGTTAAGTTCCTCGATCAGAGGAGCGCCGCGCCCGCGTCTGCCTTATGCATAATTCATCGTTTCTTCGACAACAACGAAGTAGTAATGGACAATGCAACACGGAGTTTCCAATATTTCGCATCTCTCACGCGTCCGAGAACTTTCGAGTAGAAGAAATGAAAGTCACGTTTCCGGGGTGTAGAAAGCTGGCTGTCGGGGGAAGCTCTCTCCGAGTCGACAACCCCCTAGAATTCGAGCCACAATACCGCCATAACACGATAAATTAAAGTCAACGAAATTCTCGAAATTTTTCTACCGAAAGACTTCGTTAATTTCGCGGAATTTACACGGGAAATGCACTCGCGAATCTGGAGTACTGTTTCGCGGAAAGAGAATTGGCTTCGATGCCGGCTTTATTTGACAGCAATCATTCTATGTGACAGCCGGGAGTTGGAAATACACGGAATTATTTTGACATTCAATTGTTTCAATCTCCCGGGGAAAGTGCAATTAGTATTACGGTTATTTAAAGGGTATTCCGAAGTAGAAACTTCACGCCCAGCGGTATGGTTTGGATGGCTTCAAAGTTTCGAGCTCTAAATTTCTACAGAGCTCTTGCATTTACTGCGTATTAACGAGTCCCTTAAGGGGTAGTTTCGTAGAACCCGGGAAACATACTTATTAATTAATTTCACCATACTTAATTATTAAGAAGATGCTCGCATTAAATGCGGCCTCCTTAATGCACCGCGAATCGCATCGAATTACTTGAGAAAAATCATGTTTGGTCTGACAATGGAAACTACGCAATTAACGCATCTCATTCCTTGTTCACGGTTTTCCCTTCCACACGATCTCTGTTCGTACATCATTTTATGCAAACCAGATTCAATTACTACAAAATGCCTTATAGTAAAAATTCATTCGAAATGCCGTCAATGTTTGTTAATATTCATATTCCTCCGCCGACAACCTGTGTTTTCAAATAGCTAAGCGAAATTTTCATCTGTGAATATCTTTGAAGCGGAAGGGTCGGGCTACCTGATTCCCCCACGTAGAAGATCTTAATCATCAGGTGTATATTAACTTTTGCCGTACCACGTTTGAGTTTTTTCGGATCCAGAGATCGAGGCCTGTTCGTTTGACACTTGATGTCGTCAGCCGTTTGTTTATGTTAGAGCAACGACAACGAACGCAGAAAAAAACGTAGCAAATTACTGTGTAAAAATAGTACGGTAAAATAATAGTACTAATAATAGTAATAATAATAATGACGATGATACAATAAAATTTGAGTTCAAAATGTCTGTATTGATAAGGTCATGGGTTAATCCGAACCCGAACGTGGGGCTGCGCATGAACGCTCACGTACTGCGAGGGTTAAAGTAGAAACTTTATCAAGTATTCCAAAATTCATTCAGACCTTTTTAAAGCCTAGAACAATAAAAAATTGAAGCCCGGATTTAAAAAATGCAGACTGCTAGTCGTGTTTATATATAGATATTTTGTCGGTGGGGGGTTAAGAATATCTAAACTCCATAGATGCATTATTCATTGAACTCGGATCAAAATGCAACCATGAGACTGCGAAATGTACGCGTTCTAACGAAACCCAGTAAAGTATAAACCCGTAAAAAGATTCCAAATTTTAAGACCACCAATGCACCATTTTCGTCGACCGAATTTGCTAAAGAAAGAAAGGAGTTTCTAGAAAGAATTTTAGAAATTCACCATCACTACGAAACGATTTCAAGCAATGAATATAAATGAGATGACCGAGCTACGGGTTTTTCTACGTACTTTTCATTTATTTCTACCGAAAGGAACCTCGAAATCAGAGTTCACTATTGATTTTTATAAAACAACCTATGAAAAGTGGAATTCGCATAATGGTCCGTAGTCTAGAATACACCAGACGAGCGTACACAAGTCCTCGGTAGCTCAAGTTTCAACAGGGTGTGGTTTTCAACCCATGCAGAAATTTCTATCGGTATCGAGTTCATGTTTGACGCATCGAAAGAGACCGTGGCGGCGCCGTAAGTGTTTTCCGACTTGATATTTCACGGGAGTTGATCAGCTCGGCTAACGAGAGTCCCACGTAAGACGTTCCCGCCCCTGTAAATCTCTCTCGCCGGGGATGTTCGTGTTATAACCGCAGATCTATAGAGAGAGGGGGTGAGAAAGAGAGAGAGAGAGAGAGAGAGAGAGAGAGAGAAGGCGTCCCCCTAACACCGTGAACATCGATTTTGTAAACGCCGCCGTCCCGGATCGTATGTCCGAATTAATTTCGACGGCGTTTAGGAAACGGCGCGAGACGATCGATAACTCGAGTTTCCCGAGCTCGCACGCGTCCTACCCTGAGTCCTCCCCCCATTATCCGTGGCCTCTTTATCGCAGGATCACCTTCTGCGGCATAACCATGAAGAACTACGTCGAGGCCAATATATCGCACAAGTCGCACACCACCGTCAAATATACGATGAAAATGCTGTCGAGCGGATCGGAGACCATTATATTCATGTTCCTCGGGGTAGCCACCGTGAACAACGCCCACAACTGGAACACATGGTTTGTCCTCACGACCATCATCTTCTGCTCGGTCTATCGGATCGTTGGTAAGTTCTGCCTGCAAACTACAGACCGTTTACGCGAAAACTAGTCGCTTTAACGTGTTATGAACTTTATAGTCTGCTTTTCAAAAGACCTGTTTAGGATGGCTGTCCAGCCCATTCTAACCACTCCAAGCCTTGTGCTGTGCTAGCTGCACGACTCTGTTGAACACCTATTGTTACTGTTATCGATGCAGTTCGGGCTCCCTCTTTCAGGAAACAATCGTTTGTAGAAATTAAGGCTGGGAAATTCGATCGGCAAATATTTGCGAAATCATATTTTTTTCTGAGCCGGTGATTTCTTCTTTATCTGGATAAGACCGTCGGCTTGAGTGATTTTGCAGAGGTTTTAATTCTCTTTAATATTAGCAACTGTCTAATATTTCGATCGAATAATTTAATTAGTAACAGATATTTTTTTACTGCAAATTTTAAAACTTTTAATTGACTCATACATGTCTCCTTTTTATTCGTTTTATTTATGAGATCAATTCAATCAAGGATCGCTGCAAGGTTGTTAAACTTTTCGAAACATTTTCGTACATATACGTAACCTTGTATATACAAGAGCGGCAGCAGTCGTTGGGTCATCGATTTTGGTAAAACATTCTTATGAACTTAGAGCGAAAATATGCCGTCCCATATTTTGCCATTTACGTTGATAGTCATTTTATTATTGAAGATATTTTTTGTTTAATCTTTACGATTCACAGATTGATTAGCACTTCCTTGTTCTTAATAAATTCCTATACCAGAAAGAAAATTTATATTTATTATAGGCTAATCTTTACTTTAATGTTTCGATATTGATAATCCAAGAACAATATTTTATTTTGGTTTAAAAATAGTATGCAGTATCCAAATTTAGGTGATTATGTTCGAAATCTATGCAACGAGTCTGGCACGATATTATAGCACAAGAGAATAATAAAAACGTATGATCATTAGATTACGGATTTTCATACAAAATAAAAGCCTTGTGCAAAATAGAGGTTACATAACAGTGTACCTCTCCTTTTAACAGTTTTAATATACTGCACATAATATAACAGCATTTTAAAATTCTTCTGTTCCCAATGTTCTGTTTTCCGACTACCCATTTTTGACATGGTTGCCTAAAATTCGCAGCATAATTATGCTATAAATTCACAAAGTAGAAAGAATCCTCGAAGAAGAAAAAACAGTTTGAATGAAACGGGTACATGGTCACCCCGAATATAGAACAGCAAAATGTCAAGAGTAGTGATGGAAAAGATAAAATAAAGTTCCGCACACACCGTCGTGCTTGTCGAAGAGATTTTTTAAAAGATCAAAGTTTAGTATTATTAAAACCGACTTTGATAAGATTCAACGTCTACGTCCTGGTCTTCGCCAGGCCGCTAGATCTCTCAGAGAGGAAAACGACGCCATATTGAAGATTGCAGACACAGATTCTCTTCTCGGTTGAACACCATTATTTGATTGAACATTTGTCTTTGATGTTACATCGTTTCTTTTTTCTCCATATTATCTTCCGCGCCGTGTCCCCTAAGGACACCCCGTAGACTCGACCAGCGGACTCTTTTTGATCTCCGAAGGTACCTTGCGAGACAAAGGGAGAGTCTCCGACGAATCCGTTTCTACATAATTCTCCCCGTAAGATTAATACCAGTGTCTCCTTCCGCTCCGCGAATTAATTATCCTGCCAGTGCAATTATTTTGATACACAGGAGATTTCATTCCACGATCAGTCTGATCGACGAAACGAGGTTTCAAGAACATCTTGGAGGAGATCGTTCCAGCCCGTTTTTCAGAGTCATTTGCCGAGCTCTGGTACAAGGTTGACCGTAGTTAGGGACACGGTCTCGAAGTGCTCGGGCACCCTTAATCGTGTCGTTCGAATCAATACAGGCCACTCGCGAGAATGTGTAATGCTCCCGCCGGGCGATTCCGACGAGTTCGACTTGCTAATGGTATTACGGGATAAGGGACTTAAGCTTAAACCAATCACCGCTTATCGTGTGTCACTTACCGGTTACGGGATTGTGCCAAGAATATCGTTTCTTATAGTCGGATCCACGGCCGCCGCGCCAGCAAGGACGTCGCGTCGCGGCGATAGTTCGAGGACCGTCTTTGGCACGGCTCGGGGGTGGGAGGACATGTTTTATGCATTTTCGAACGATTTTCGGGGAAATTTTCCGGCAAGATCCGCGGCGGTAGGAATATAGAGTTTATTCGAGGAGCTTCTATTCCGGCCGACTATATATTAGCTTATCGGCATGTAATATACACGGAAACGTCTTCGGATTAATATAAAAAGTTGTTTTTAGAGCGCCTCGTCGCGCCGCGCCGACTCGGATATTACTGGGGAAACGGAGAGCGACTTCGGATTCCGTTCGTATAATGCGATTCTAAAGACGTTTTTTATCGTTTTTATAAAGCTGTCATAAGCATTTATGAGATACAGGAGAGGGCAGGATAGTAATACGGTTGAAAGAGCGTCGTCGAACGGCGCAGCGGGGGAAATGAAACGTTAGGAATATTAAAAGGGGGATTAGATGATCTAATCCGTGTCACTTTCACGCGAGCACGGCGCGCTAGTTTCTGATTTTTCCAGCGACGCGTTAAACGTTTTATCGCGTCGTATAATTCGCCGTTGCGCTAGCTGGGCGCGATAACCGGCTATCGGGGATACGGCATTTTGGTCAACGTTGGAGGAGAACAAAGGGACAAAAGAATCGGGAGGGGGAGTAGAGCCCGCTTCACTATTCAAGGCGTTTCGGCGACACCTTAAGTTACGAAATCTCGGGCGACTTAAAAGGATTCGCCCGTCTCTCCTTCCGCAACCATCAGTTTGCATAGTGGATTACTGTCGCTGGCTTACGGCTTCTCGATTCCATTGACAGTTTACCGGCAAATTGTCAGACGGGACAGCCGGACTTAAAAATTCAGGAAGGCCACGTCGGCGACGCCGTAAACCGACGGCCGATGCTAACGAAAATCATTACCGTTGTTCTCAGGCGTGATCGTGCTGTCAGCCGTGGCGAATCAGTTCCGTTTGCACAAACTGGAGAAGGTGGAGAAGTTCGTGATGTCCTACGGCGGATTACGAGGCGCCGTCGCATTCGCTCTGGTCCTTCTGATCGACCCGAAACACGTGCCCCTGCAGCCGATGTTCGTCACCACCACCATCGCCGTCATCTACTTCACCGTGTTCATTCAGGTAACCGAACTTTTCGCCCAGCGCCGAGATAACAGAGGGGCCCGTCCCGCGCAAGAACAAATATTGTAGCATTATCTCAGCAAACAGCCGGTGTCGCGTTTCCCAAGCTGTCCAGCTGCCAGCAATGG
The DNA here is from genome assembly GCA_028455555.1 of Augochlorella aurata. Taxonomy (NCBI): domain Eukaryota; kingdom Metazoa; phylum Arthropoda; class Insecta; order Hymenoptera; family Halictidae; genus Augochlorella; species Augochlorella aurata. The sequence goes on along the minus strand of CM052168.1, from coordinate 12,279,947 downwards.
TCAAAGAGATACCGTGGGGTTAAAGATATGAACCGTTAACCCCCTGTCACGCGCTACTTTCAACTTCTGTCGCTGTGAAATAGTCGGGAATTCATTTCTGATCTTTAGCTTCGACGGCGTCAGAGAAATTCAATCGGACAACTCTATGATTCTCCAGTCTTCTTTCTAATTCAGCTTCAAATGGTTATAATTTAAATGGTCAATAGAAATCAGTTCCGGTCTCTGGAATTTATGGCGGAAACCAGAGCTGTCATATCTTCTTATACAAATGACAGTATTTTACAGGTGTATCAAAATGCTTAGAAATTAACAATGACTAGGACGTCTTCATAATTAGACTCATAATTTTCAATGCAGAAATCTAATGGTTCAAGTTACGTGTTTTCGTGCTTCTACATCGATAGAAAATAAACTAAGAACTAATGCCATTTATCGATTAAATACTGAAAAAGGACTGAATAATTTTGTTTATTGTGATAACATTATCATGGTTGACTGAATTTTCCTTTTGAAAACATCGCTGGTGCACGTGTAGAGCCTGAAATGTTTATATTATAAAAGGTAATGATTGAATTCGAATATCGACACTATACGGCTGGGGCTGGACTAGCTAGATGCGTTTGAGAGAATAATAGAGGCTGTGCTCGAAGTAACTGCCCGAAAATTTCCGAGCACGAATGTAGGTACACAGAAGAATAACGATAAAGGTTGTTCGATTTAAAGAGGGTACTATAATAGCAGGAAAATCCCTTTTCTCTAAATCAACATCCCCTGAAGTGTGGCACTCGGCGCTCCACAGTGCTGGGGTTGCACAGAGGCAAACTTTTAGAAATGTTGATTTAGACCCGGGAACAGTTCAATAAAACCGGCCGAATTGACTGTTATTAAATTTTCGATTCGTCACACTGGAATCCACCATCGACCATAAAATCGCGCTCTCTACTGTTTCGCTGTCATTTTTGAAATTGCAGTTTCGAATTTCCGAACTATCGCAATTTTAGATATCCGGATCCTCTAATTGCCAAGGCTGTGAATTTTCTAAATTCCCGAATTTATAAATTTAATATCCATTCGAACATCTTCAAATATTTTAATTTTTCGATTTGAAGTTCCTCGAGTGTACAAATTTTCGAATTTGTGAATTTGGAATCTTAAGAATTTATTTTTTTTTTGTAATCGCAGCAAGACACGAGCATTGATTAGAAATCCAATTCTTTCACTCCTGATTGCAAGGAGAATATAACAGCAAATTAAATTCACCCGAAGTTACTGTTTCTTATTTTACGGAATTATTCTTGCCATAAAAGCATAAAATGAACAGGAACAGAGAAAACGTGAGAGAACGTCGGAAGGTTTTAAGAACACTGCTGCAATTTCGACATTTTAAAGTGACTAAAGAAGGAAGACGTTTCTATTTGATTTCTTGTAATTCTCTCTGATACTAATCACAAAAGTTCCTACTCTTTAAACATTTTTAAATCGCGCAAATCCTACCCCAGTTTAACCCTCCTACAGTGTTCTTAAAAATGTGCACCAATGGTATCAGAAAATACGTGCATATCTCTGAAAATTGCACTTATATAAGAAGATATTATAGCTAATATGAAAATACAAAAGAAAGTAAAAATAGATTTGTACAATTCAACAAAGGGTAATAATTAAAAAGGTTATATGAGCCTAATGCAGTGTCTGGGTCGTACAGACCCTAAACAGCGTAAACATGTTAAACAGCTGTATTACGATCAAACTTAATACTTAAACACAAACAAGGAATTCTGGTAGAAAGCGCGTTGAACGTTGTCATCCTGGATTTTCCAAGCGTGCGAAGTTCCCAGGTCGCTGTGGAATTTCGACAGAAATTAATGTTCGATTAGGTGAAGCGTGCCTCCTCGAAGTTTTCTGAAATTTATTATCTATCGTTGCGCGAGGCCATAACTCCAGGGCTTTTCGATTAGATTCCGGCTGGCGGGAGCAGCCGAGCAGCGATCGCTTTGCATGGGGCCGCGTGCGGAAGAAAAGAATGCACGGTAGCCCGTTACCACAAATTGTACGGTTACACGTTTCTGCCTGCGGCGCGCAGCGACTTTTATTACTCGGCTCAGTCATTTTACCATCATAGACAACTGGGGATAAACTCGGCCCCGTCCGGGCGTAGGCATTTACGGCGATCCGCAACACGGTCTAGTGGCCGCAAGTATATCTTCCCGCGATATTAGCGGGGATACAACCGACGCGAAAGATTCTTTTCTTCCTTTATACACGCGCGGCCGTCGTGCAGAACGGGTCCGAGGACGGGGTAGACGTTAGTCAGCCTGGAAAGCGACGCTAGTTCCCGATCGCTCCCATACCACCCACCTTCATCCCGCACAAAATGATTCGCTTTTAATTCTCCGAGGAAGTTCCTCCGCGAGGAATAAAAACGATCTAAAATAAGAGCGAATCAAATACGAGGCGCAATTAGATTGCGAAAGGTTAAGCGTCACGGGCGGGTAAAGAGCACGATGGAATGGGAAAAAACACCACCTTTCATCCCGAAGGCGCGTCCTGTTTGCGATTGGAGTGGGACCGACTCCCGTGGTTCCATTAGTTCTAAAAACACCATCGACTTTGCCGGCCAGTCGATCGGAAACTCGATATCGATGGTGGCATTCGGAGCACACCGGCTCGCGACAACCGCTCGATCCTGCATAACTTATGCACTAAAGAGCAGCTTGACGCGGCGATTCCTTTTTGGTTGCGGGGCTTCGTATTACCACGATAATAGTGCACGCTAATGTGTGAATCTATACGCACGCGTGCACGTGACTCGGGAACTTTCAACATTTATTTTAATACCATCGCTGTACGCGAGGACACGTCTTTGTAGTCAGTTTCTCGACATTCTACAAGAAAATTCAATTTTTCCCGGTCGCTCGAACTTGGCTTTATCTCGCCGGGCACCTAATACTCTATTATTCATGTCCCATTACGAGTGCCTTTGCATTTACGGTATCTTTCTTCCTTTATTTCCCTTATTTTATTTTTTAACTTCGTACTGGTTCCAACTTCTCTTGGCTACTCGTATCCGCTTTCGATTCTTTTCACTTCGCCATGAATACGTCGTTCTTCGTAACTGAACACACAGTGTTGGACAGACGTGTTCGGACATCATTTAAAACGCAATAATTCGTTTAAAGCCAGACTAAATTACTTGAATCTCTTTTAGATCGAACTTGTCTATACCAATTGTAGTACAAAACAATAGCGACATAAAGATGTAGTTTCACTTTCAGTATTATCAATAAATTGAAAATGGTGCAACGAGATTATTGCATCCGCCTGATGTCTTTACTGTTCCGTATTTCGTGTAATACATGTTTGCTATAAATGTATCAAACCCGCAGTCTACCAATTGATTGGTTTTCTATTACTATTTGAATTCAACATCACTACGATCAGTACCGATGCAACACCATTTTTATGAACTCAGAGGTCTATCCACTATGCTATTAACACTTTACCGACCGGTCATTTAAGCCATTTATAACATTAGCATTATTTTATTTATCGCGGAAAGTATCTAACATTTAAAAGAATTATACAGGGTGCTGCCGAATAACATGTACAAGCGGACACGAGGTGCTTCCTTATGAAAAGCAAGAACAGAATATGGAATAAAATTTTGTCATCTAAGGCTTAGTTTTCGAGAAAATCGAGTTTGAAGATCCGATGCGTAGATATGTTGTTACGGCTAAGTTACGGTTCGTCAAGCAACGTATAACGTTAAATTTGACTAATGTTTCGTCGAGCAAACGGAAACTAACTGCTTAGGCACATAGCGTAACAGTCAATAATACGCGTCGGATCTTCAAACTCGATTTTCTCGAAAACTAAGCCTTAAATGACAAAATTTTATTCCATATTTTGTTCTTAGTTTTTCATAAGGAATCACCTCGTGTCCGCTTGTACATGTTATTCGGCCGCACCCTGTATAATAATATGGGAGCTACAGTAGTACAATCTAACACTTTTATCTTAATATAGATAACAAATTATTGGTTGCCATGACAACGGATTCACAGGCTACCAGTCGGTAAAGTGTCACCATAGAGAAGCCTCAAGTTTCACAAGTACTAATCTACGAGATCGGGGACTTGACTTAAAAAAATGCACAGACGAGAAGATGCTTGCATGGGAAATGACTTAATGAAGAACTAAATCAATGAAATCTTGTGACTTTTATGAGTCGACACGTAGTCGTTTAGTGCTCGTTAGGTTCAGAATTAAGCCACTCCTGCCTTACTCGGCTACTTAGGGATCCACCCACGAATCTTTTCATTCAAGTAGACACTCATCGCGAACTTCTTCAGGTACCTCTATATTCATCTCCCCTAATTCTTCTCGCCTTACGAAATATCCGACAATCATACATCTCCGCCGACGAAACGCACACATTCCCGGGTTCTTAGGTACCCACATCCCCTACTTCCCGAGTGACTCGAGGCTCGACCATGTCGCAGCTGTTCAAATACACTGTAGTCTGAATGAATCCTCCTGCGTAGCGAGTTACCAAGTAACGAACCGAGCTCGAAAAACTGACCAGCCCTACCGTTTTCAGGGTATCACGATCAAGCCGCTGGTGAAGATTCTGAATGTGAAGAGGGCCGAGAGGAAGAAGCCGACGATGAACGAGAGGATCCACGAGAGGGTGCGTGCGACGCTTCTCTTTTGTTGCAAAACAATTGGTTGTGTCGGAACGGGGGATCGATCGGTTAATAAAAATACTAGACGAAGGAAGGAGCGGTCAAGAGGTTCGAGGGGAGGGCATCGCGTTATAAATTATAGAGACGCGGCTCCCGGCCACATCCTCGTGTGTCGTTAATGTAAATATTGTAAAAGAATAGCCGGGCCGCGATACGGTGGAATCAATAATCGTTGGCCGTCCGCGTGTGCACGAGGATCGCATTGATTTTCAAGCTCGGCCGCGGCCTGTTCGCAAATGAACGTGTCAAAACAAGAACAATGGCCCAGTAAATTAACCGAGTCGTTTCGTGGTTGATACTCTTAGCATATATCACGCCAGATAACGGATATAATAAGCGACCGCGGTCTGCCCTGCACCGTTTTCGCCGGACGTGCAAAAAAAAAACGACCAGCTAAAAAACTGTGGATAGAGAGAAAGAGAGGGCGAGAGGGTGTGAGAGAGAAAAGAGAGAGAGAGGAAATGATGTTTCCGTTTTCAGATAATGGATCACGTTATGGCCGCGATCGAGGACATTTTGGGGAAGCACGGAAACTACCACCTCCGAGACAAGTACATAGTTCTTCTGTGCTCTAATGAATACGTAATTGCTCACGGTACTGCGTTTTAAAAATCCTGTGTACGACACGGCGGGATAATCGGTGCCCGCCGGTAACAGGTAACGCGAGATGCTACTGGTAAAAAAGGATGCAATAAGCGAGCTTCTGCGAGAGTTAAAAAATTGGGTTTCATTTGTATTCAACTCTTCACCCTCGCAGAATTTCGTAGATCAACTATCAGCGACTCGACGCATTTATTCGCGAGTAGAGTAGTGGAACCGGTTACTTTAGAGTGACCAATTGCTGTCGCTTTGGTTTGTTTTTGGGCATGTTTAACTTTATATTTATCGTATAAGACGTACTAAATTTTTGTATTCTTTTATTTTGTTTATTTTTTATATAAAGTTAAATATGTCCGAAAACAAATCAAAAGCACAGCAATTGGTCATTCTGTAGTAACTCGCTCCACCACCCTGACGGTTCAAATAGAATATAAAATGATGAAACGTTGGATATAGTTACACAGTAATTTCTCAATGCCCCTTCGAAGTGGTCGTCCGAGTTGCTGGCAAGATTGATAATGTGTCTCCTAGAGGATTAACCATTAACAATTCTCTTGCATTCTTCAAACATTTCCAAAAATCAAGAACAAAGTCTTCAAAATCCCACTTAGAGTCTTTATTATTCTGGTTTCTTACGGATTAAATAACGTCTATATTATTTATATAAAACTCTGAGATGCTACGTTCATTACGGTAGTTCGCGTTCTATTCCGCGGTGTTGCGTCGAGCCTCGTTATTTTATGGCATTGTGGTGTTTTCTAGGTTCAAACGGTTTGATAACAAGTTCATTCGACCTTATTTGGTGCGGGATCATTACGGCGCGGAGCCGAAAATATTGGAAACGTACTCGAAGCTCGCGATGAAAGACGCGCTGGATTACATTAGGAGGAACGCATCCACGATCGGTAATATCAGCGGAACGGAGAGCATGTCCGCGATATTCCGCAACTATAGCAACACGGGACACTTCAATGGAAGGTATGATTTCTCCTTTTTCACCCTCCCTGCCTCTATTCTCGCCCGGCCCGTTCCCCCCCTGCGACAATCCCCATCCCACGATCACGGTTACGATTCAATACGAACCGAACAAGAAGTTGTCTCATTCATACTTGACCTGCTTATTTTCACAATAACAAATGCTCCTTCCGGAGCGCATTCCTTTGAGACAACAGGTGTGCGCACCAATGGAGAGAAGTATTAATTGTAAAGAAAGTTTTAATTAACGGGAGACGGTACTCGATTGAACCGTGTCTAATCTAACTAGGGTCGTCTTCGCTTCAATCTTGTGATTGGAATTGATTGACCGAGCCATTGGATACTCTCGAAATATTAAAAAATATCCTTTTTACACCCAATGCAATGATGCTATTGGAAATGTGATGCTTAGGAGTACTATTGAAAAATTATAGACGAGTATTGAATATGATAGTAACAGCTTATTTGACGTGCAGCGAGTGAAGGATAAACATACAGTGCATTGCATTACTTTCAAAACAGAATAAGTAAAAAAAGTTAAAAATACGAGTTCCTTACTTTCTTCTTCATTCCAATCAGTTGCAGTTCTAGAAAAGGAATTGTAGACGTGACACGGTAAACTAGTCACCCTATCGCCTCAACAAAATTGAAAGGAGTTCAAGTATTAATGCCAGTTAAAATATACGTACTTTTTATGTATATTCATTTTGATGAGCAGATCGTAGAGGATTTTAAGAGAGCACAGCTGTATTGAATAACTAAAATCAATGGTTCTGTACGAATTAGATTGGTCCAGTACGGATAATTTGAAGAAAAGTAGTTGTCGGAACATTAAATAGCTGCTTCCAGATAATCTACAACATTGTTCAATGTCCCAACGACCACCTATTTATGAACGTTATACTCAAAGCTAGGGAAAAAATTCGGCGGGCAACTTATAAATCGTTTTCTAACAATTCAATATTGATGACCGAGTCCCAGTCTATGAAGAACCGCATTTTACACCTGCACGTAAAGTAGCAAGTTAACGTATTCATCTGTCCAAGAGTTACGATGTAAACCGTTCTCGAGAATATAGTTCGAAGATAAACGACTTGGAAGTTTGAAATGATGGACTTGGTTACTTCCTACAACTTCTGCAATTATGCGAATATTTGCATGAATTTTCTGGAAATGTTCACAAAGAATGGGACTCTCGAAATCAATGACAAAGGAAGCCGATTTTTTGAAATTTCAGTATTGTACTAGCTCTCGTAACAGGTCGTTGAATTCGTCTCGACGCAAACTACGATAATATGCACTAAAAAGTATACAATACCGTTTAAAAAACAAATGCAGGTAATCACGATTTTTAATTGAGAAAATAATAATTTTTTAAAATTTAATATTTTATCATGTGGGCGACAGGAAACCGATAAACCCTTGTTGGAAACATATTTTTGTTAGACTAACATAAGTGCTCGAAAAAATGTGTATAGAAGTTGAGGAATCGGCCTGTATGCGAGGACCACAAAAGGATTTCTCGCGCAATTATCTTCGAGAATGAGGGTAAAGAAGGATCGGGGACAACGCGTGTTTAATTTTCTGAGTCACCGCTGGTTCGAAGATTATTGATCAGCCATGTGTTCCCGCGTCGTATCGAGAAAAGGTCCTAACTATGTTATCTCGAGAGCCGTCACGTCGAATAAGCCCAACATCACTGTCCGCGACGTTGATGGCCCAGAAAGTAGTTTAGGGCTGGAGAGTACCGGTGGCTCGGAGCCTGTGTCGACGGCGCAGGAGAATCGTAGCCGGAGATAAGTCTGCATTGTATCTCGATTGAACGGCGAACCCTCCTCGAGGCACGGTATCGATCTCGAAGTGGCAGCCCGTCATAAAATGCAGTCTCATTCTTTCTCCTTCCAGTCCGAGTTGCAGTCAGCTTGAAGCGGGCTGGAATATTGATCCTCAAGAGGTGGAGTACAACCCTTCCAAGAAGGACCTGACCGACGCCAGGATCCACCATCTATTGGCCGAAGAACTTTGCAAGCCTTACAAGAGGGTAAGACACCCTCCTTGCTGACGACGATTTACATATATGCTCGCGGCCCTGAAAACTTTGCTGACGGGGGGAGATGCTCGGGGAACGATCGTGTACCCGCTGAAAAATTTCGAGTCTCCCCCGTCCCTCCTCGATTCGTGTCGCGTGTTCGGAGAAAAACAGAAAAGAGTGACGCGAGTTTCAACCCTCCGCCTCGGGGATGCAAATCGCGTCCACCAAGCCGGGAATTTTGAACTGTCAATGTTCGCCGCGAGAGGGTTCCAACGGGGATGATCGAGAGCAAAACTTCTGGTGGAATTGATTGTTTCGGAACGAGAATGGGAGTGGAATTGACGATTCAGAGTTCCCGGCAGATCTTCACGCTTTCGCTTGCACTAAGGAGCAAAGGAAGCTGCCCTCGAGTTCCAAACGTTCCTTTTTACTCTTTATTACCGCTTCTACAGGGTGATTCTCAAGTAAGTGGCTGAACTTTTGGGTGCTCGTTCGTGAGAGCGAAAGAGAGAAAGAGAAAAAAAATATAAGAATTGTAGTCGTACGGTGTTGTGAACAAGAGTCTTGCAAGAACCATGCACTCCTAAAGTTTAGCTACATATTTCAGAACCGCTATATAAAAATAAAGAAAAAGGGGGATGGAAACAAGTTCCTGAGTGATGAAATAAAATTCTCCCAGCATCGACGGCTGAGCTACAGCCGACACGCGGTGAACGATCGCGATCTATCGACCCAAGTCAATTACAAAATGCACATGAACATACGACGGATGATGGGTGAGCACAAGCATCGTCACAAGCGCAGTAAGAAGTTGCTCAAAGTAAGTACCGAACCACTATTCACCGAATTCAATGTACTTTGACGCTGAACGTCAATTCAATCGATCGCTGACTTATTTCCAATCGACTCGACGAATACCAACTCTTAAGGCTGTTTGAATTATATGTATAGTCCTTTCCTATTCTACTATAGGAGAACTTTACGTGATTCGATAAAACTGTGGACTTTTATGTAAAGCAAATATTTTCATGGAAATTATGCTAAAATTAATATCTTCTCTTAATAACGTTAACTCTTTGAAAATAAATAACATGATGCTTTTACTGTTCTGTGTTTCACATACATGATGTACTAGTTCATCTCATAAATGTGCAAAATCCGCAGTCTATTGATCGACTCTAAACTGCGGATTTTTGTGCGAGATCAACATTTTCCGAAGCAGCAGCGAGTCTAAAAGCTGTCGACTAGAAATTCAATTCTTCTACGTCTGAATCACTAAACAGCATACGACACTATCTTTAGACTCATCGAGAATTTTCCCTGTTTCATATTTCGCGGACTCGTGGTTGCCGCGAATAGACAAAGCAATCTATCGATTTCATCTAATCCAAACGGAGAATTTTTACGGGAGATTCGTCTACCAATGCGAATAAATTGTGGAGAGTATCCTAAAATTCATCAGAAATGTTCACTGCTTTATATTTCTCGCACTCGTTCGTGTCACGAATGCATAAAGTCCGTAGTCCAGTCCTTCATATTCAAAGAGAATATTCGTCGAGGAGCTGGCATAGAGGTATTTTTTCATGGCAATTAAAACTTCTGTTTCTCGTAGGACGGCAAGCAGAATCATGTTAGTTTCCCTGAGTTCCAGCAGAACGGCTCGACAAAGTTGTTCACCCAGGGTAAGTTACGGAAAGACTATTGATGGCAAAAAATAGATGAGGGCCTGAACGGAAGTTCCAGTTTGAATACGTGAATCTGAATTCGTCGCAGATTACATAAACGGCGTGCTGTACGAGCTGGAGAACGGGGATACTTCCAAGCCGTCCAGCAAGGAGGACTGGGACTCCGCGATAACTTTCACGGCTCGCACTTCCGGTAAGAATTCGATCTTTTTTCCCCGGCGGGCTGTGATACGGTCTGAAGTTCCATGTTTCATTAGACCGGCGAACTTCCCGGTGAAATTTTCTCGGCGCCTTTGAGGAATCGGGTCTGCGATGATTAGTCCGTACTCGTTAAAGTCTTCTTTCAATGAGCGGAGAGTTAGGGAACTAATTTCCCTGGCGATTCACCGGCAAATAACTTATCGCTTGATTTCCATAGACTCGTCCAACGTGAACGCGGAGGCCCATCATGGCGCCACCACGACTACCTCTATGGACACCATTAACACGGACGACCCGGACATGAAGCTTGGATGCGATGGTACGATTCCTTTCATCAGTGGATACTGCGTTCTTCTTCTAGCTTAATTTAATCGGACAGTTGCTGGGTAGTCCAGTAGTCCGACGGTGAACTATATATATGTAGTAGAATTTCGTGTTCCTAAAAGTTATTGTTACTAACTTTAGGGTGCTTGATTGTACTTAACTGCATACACAGGTGGCGATGAAAGTTTTTAAGTTGAAATATGCGAATTCGGGATGAAATAGATTAATATGAATAACGATCGTTAATCGAATAAGCGAAAGACGGTTTTGAACGACCAGGTAGGTGTACCGTATCTGCTCTGTGCATTCGGAGGTTAAGTATTGTATCTCAACATACAGTCTTCTTTGCTTCTATACTTCTCTACTTCTCTACTCTGAACTTTAATTATTTAAAGAATTAGTGCAATATGCATGAATTCGACGCTACATTAAACGAATAACATAGAAGACTTCCTTAAAATTATTTTACTTGAAATGTTCACGCTGATACAAATTTTGAGTGAGACGATCATTTTCGGATTATAGAAACCTACAGGGTGACGACGCCCACCGCTACCGAGACCGTGCTACCTTGGAAAAGAGAGGATGATTATGATTCCGGACACCCCGTTAAACAGAACGAGTTCCCTGCTTGGTGTTCCAACAAAGAGTATCTAGCGTATAGTTCCCCTTCAGCTACCTTCTTAGGTGAGATTACCAGAACAATGTCTAATGTGCTCCATTCTTAACACTCCATTACGCCGTAGGACCAAATGGCAGCAGAGATAAAGTAGCAACAGTACACTGATTTCATTGGCTGACACGTCATACAGTTAAACGATCTTCACCGTTAACACGTTGACTGTCAAACGAACGTTCACAAGAGCCTCACGAAATCACAGTGAATTTATTAAGATCTAAACTGGAAAGCTACCATTCATCGGAATGATCACGTTTCCGATGCATTTGAGAGTTCCCAACTGTGACAGACACGGCAGTGAACGTGTTAATACACTACAAAACATTTATTCTTTATAATTCTGTACACCAATAGAAACTATACATTTTGGTTGTGTCTATAGTAGAACAACTATTTAGCACTGCTTATTTTTAACGAACTTCGTAAATTCTTTCGACGGGGGTCGGGTAATTCCTTACACATAAACATTGAAAGAAAAGCTACGGTGGTGCTTTTGCTACACTATAATTCTGTGTGATTCGAAGACAAATTTTTAAGACAACACGACGTCTAAATAAACTTTGCAGCTACTGCCATCGTCGTAATAAACTAAAAATGTATCGATTCGGTGGCTAGATATCCAATGGCAGGTACGTGAACGGTGAAAAAAACACTACTTTACAGGGGATCCATATTTTTGAAGACGAGGCAACTTACGAAGCCGGGGGATACCTTCGGACTGCAATAAACGTCCACTTCTGGTTGGAGAACATGTAAATGTCACGCATCAGATCTTTCCAGACTTCCTGTCGTTTTCCGTTTTTCTTTCTTGACGTCTGTGGGAAATGCGTTATTTTCTTCGATCTTTGGGTTACCCAATCCCCTTGGCAGATCTCGCACACACACATCTACACACGCACTCGCTCGCCACACACCGAGAACACCATACGAACTCGTTTGGATCTCTTGTTGTGCTCTAACTCAGCCTTTGAGAACAGTCACTTTTCTGTTTGACCTCTCTTTTTTAAGCACTGCTTTCTCGTTTATGTGCACCGTATGCAGGGTGTTTCGTTTATTCTAGCTGTAAGCGTAACGGCCGATCATAGTTGCTTGGTATAGTGATCGGAAGCTTTCGTGCGGAATTTATACAATGAAGGTTCCAATAGACAAGATAAATGAAACATCCTGTAGTTTGATGTCAATTCATAGTGATGAGCAACTCTTTTGGTCGCAGGTGGGATCGAGCAGCCGAAGGTACAGTCAGTGATTGGCCTGTTCCGTCGTGACAGCGTTTGCACCCCTAGCAGTATAGATCAGGACATTTTGGACAAGCGTGAGGATTTTTTGTTGACGGAGCTGACGGACTCACCCTCGAGAGCTTCGAGTAAGCATTCATAATAAATAATAGACCCAGGTCTGATCAAATTTTTATTTTTTTCCTACATCTTTTATTTTCTTCCTTTTTGATCATATTTAATGTTTTTTAATTTATTCAAAATCTGACAAGATCCTTCACAGGACAAAAAAGTCTTTGCTTCATTCCAGTTTCTACAAATTAGTCCACGAACTTCGATATACGCAGGATCTGTTCTTCTGAGCAATTCTTTAAAATGGATCTTGCTTTAAATGGAATATAATGTAGCTAACAGCAGTGCAGCTGATTTTTCTTAGATTTTGTTCGAAAATAAATTTCATCTATGATCCAATTTAATTCTCAAAGTATAACGAAAGGTATCTTCACGGCACCTAAATTGAACCGCCATAAATCTTAAGAAAGTAAAATAGCGGCAGTATTGAGCGGTGATAAGTTCCAGCTTAGATGTTGTTCGAATTCAGTTACTTTCCCTTAAATGCTTTAACTGTTTTATTTAAGGATAAACAAGATAAAAGAATTAAAAAATTCAATAATAAACAAAATAAAAGAATAACAAAATGTAATATGTCTTATTCGATAAATATGAAGTTAACTGTGGTCGAAAACAAACCAAAAGTACAGCAATAGTCAGTTCATAATAACCAACTCACTGTATAAGAAACACAATGCTTACCGTTTATTAATTTTTCCTCTCGAATGTTTCGTCTAGATAGAATGCAATCATTTAAACTCTTTCCCTTCGGTCAATATTAGCGTATTCGCAATACAAATTATGGAATAATCTAATAATATATTTTGCAAATATATTGACAGTGTGCAGTTCTAACAATAAGCGAAGTGTTTGGCAATTGCAGACAGCAGGAAGGGACCGACCAGGAGGGTGTCCATGATGGAGCTGGGATCGATGGAGACGTCGCAGTCGGACAAGGTGACGGACGACGGCTCTCATTCCCTGCCGGAGTGCTGGAACCCGCCGCACAAGTACCGGATGAGCTCGTTCCCCTACTCGGCACAGGTACCGAGCCTCTCGACCGCCCTGATCATGGACTCGTCCGAATCGTCGGAAGACATCGACGAGGAGGAAGAGAAAGCTTGACCCTTGGGGATCGTCGAGGAGCAGACATCGTCCTACCAAGAGGACGAGTGCCGGCTGCGTCGTCCATGGCGACGACCACCTCGACGCTCGTTACTCTCGTCTCTCCTGCGACGACCCAGCGCGCCCGTCTGAGAGATTTACGCTCGCGTATTTAGCTCTCGACTCCAGCGATTTTCTTCTAAACAGTTGCTGAACAGCCCGAGTCGGTCGGCGCTCCCTTCCGAGGACGACCGTACTAGCACGCGACGAGAGGACCAGCCAGCCGTCATCTTGGCGCACCGGCAGCCTCTCCTTATGCAGGACCACGACGACGGAAAGTATCTTCGTTGACTACCGATGCTTTCGTTCGCACGCAGAAAACGGGCCCCTTTCGGGGCGTGTAGTTAGTTTTCCATTTTGAGAGATGAATATTTTTGTTCCGGATCGAGGGGCCATCGGCGCAGACGCGGGAGAGGCCTACGGTGACCCTAACACGTTCTACCCGTGTTGCTCAAAGTTGGTCCCATTTTCCGTCGAACGGAACGAGACCTAGATTCTACCCGTCGTATTGTTTGAAAAGAGTAGTAGAGATTAGTGGCCGGTATATTTTGTGAAACTTTGTGAACACACGAAGAGGAAGGTCCCCCTCTGGTTCATCAGAGACGAAGCTAGGTGGCTGCAGACAGATTAGCTTGTTCGAAGGCAGCTTCCGGTGGCGAAGCTCTCGCTGCTTCTCCCGCGTCTACGCTACTCCGCCCCTTAATTTTATAGGGCACCGTAAAGAGTAGACGTTGTTCGAGAGAAGCGATCGGGCTTGAGAAACACCGACCGGTGTTACATGCTACGATCCTTTTGATACTTGGACCACCACGCACGAATCTTTCGAAGCGTTCGAAAAGAACTACGTGGGAGGACGCGAGAAAGAGAGAGAGAGAAAGAGAGAGAGAAAGAGAGAGGGAGAAAGAGTCAGAGAGAAAGCTATTTTTTTAACCGATACCATTTCCTCCACGCGCGACCGATGGTCGAACCCGATTAACCGGGGGAACGGCTGGTTTTCCGTGGTTCATTTCCAATGCACTTCCTCTGCACGAGCGCGGAACACGCGCACAATTCAGCTTCTCCGCGTGCTGACATGATCGATCCGCCGGGGGAGCGCGTGTACCATTTCCTAGGTCCGAATTTTCTCCTCGGGTGTCGAGCTAAGACACCGCGTGCACTCCCGTGCGACTCTCGCGATGATCGCCGACGAGACTTGGTATCGTGGCCTTAAGATTCATAGAAGTATCCTAGCGGCGACCGGCCCACTTCCGGTCCGAGTGAGAGACGAGCAAGGCGGTTTTTAATGGCGAGACGCGTGGTCACGATTCCGTGTTGCCTCTGCGACACGCTCAGCTATGATCAAGCATTGCGAGGCAGCTTCGACAGGCAGCTTTGCGATCATCATCAGAGGTCCTAGTCTAGTAAGTTACGACGGAAGCTCTAGATCCTAATACCATTACTGCTTCGTATTAACCATTGGCTCATTCTACCTGAAGTCTTTAAAGACGCTCAAACCAACCGATTGAAATAGTGGAGACTGCCTGGCAGTAATTGATGGCTCATACAGCCCGAAGTCCTTGACAAATAAACGTTAAATACACTCCAAACAGCATGATTGGAGTAGTCGTGGTTGTCCAGCTAGGTTGTCTCGCAATGTTTGAATTTAGCTATAGATTCGCTGATAACTCTGTGACGAGCTCCAGTCTCTTTTTCTTCGTTTTCCTTGAGAGACACGAGAGACACCGTCACGCCGAAGATCAACCAGCGATTTGCTTCGCAGTTCGTAGATGCGAATCTAGAATTAGACGCGCCATCGAGGCGCAACGTTGCAGTCTCG
This sequence comes from Augochlorella aurata, assembly GCA_028455555.1. Classification (NCBI taxonomy): domain Eukaryota; kingdom Metazoa; phylum Arthropoda; class Insecta; order Hymenoptera; family Halictidae; genus Augochlorella; species Augochlorella aurata. Next base: position 12,264,404 of record CM052168.1, on the reverse strand, counting down.
GCAAGGAGAATTGAATGCTCTTGTTGCGGGTATAATGATCTTGTCGAATTTTGATTGCAAAGATTGCTTTCTGGCTGGCTTATTAGTTGGTTAGACGAGGAAGGATATTTTTAGATGTTGTTCACATCATGACAAATGTGAACGAAATGTGAGTTAAGCCTTTCGCAATGAACTGGATCTCTTGCCATTCATTTGCTATATTTTCTTTAGCAATTTTGCAAGTTCTTCGTTAACTTATCATAAAGCTGCTTTTAATCTTCATTACTTAGACACTGTTACATCGAATGATAATTTAAAGATCGATGATGCTTTACATTTTGATTGCGTATACATCAATAAAATTAATATATAGACCTCGGAATGCGATTAAAAGGAAGACAGAATTGTACTGGAACAGCATTTGTCACATCTGTAGTCTTCTTTTCTTTTTAACAAGCTTGTAGTATATTTAAAATTATTGTAAGAAACATCATTTTGTTTTAATATGTGCAGTGTATGCGCGATTTGATCGTTCAATATCAGCATCATTTCTGCGAAATGTAATTGCAAGATCGCTTAACATTTTTACGCTGTAACGCCTGTGTGCAACGAGTTTGCATTCAGGACGACAGGAATATCAATATCTCCTTTCCGGTGACATATCTTCTCAATCGTTGAGTTCCTATGGAGACTTTTACGGTATATTGTATTAAAGCTAAAATTTCATGTTCGATATAATAAAGTATTATAATGTCTCGGTTACAACTATCAATAAATTGTTCTCATTCGGAATACTTGCGTCAGAGAGAATTCGTTGGATCGTATTATGCAAAAACGTTACGGAACTGGGTAAGGTAAGAGTCTCTGCAGGCAACTCAATTTTCTAGTGCAACAGGCGTACTCGTCAACGGTCACGTTCCGAATGACGATCCTCGCATGACCGTTTCCTAGATCAGCCACGAGAAGAACCTCTGAAAAGAACATAATAGTAAAACAGTATGCTTCGTACAGAAACTCGAGGATCAACAGAATGAGTATATCGTAATATCGTTTATATAGGATTTATCCTTGTGCGTGGAACTCCGTTTAGAATGAAACAATTAGAGGTTGTGAGAAGAGTTTGTGTAAACGCGATTGTTCTTACAAATATCGCTACGTAATTATATTAACTCTATTTTTCTGTAAAATCTTCAATTCATTTCGTACATTAACGAAACATAATTCTATTGAATAACAATTCTATGATAACTCTTTTTGAAATCAAATTCTACTTAAATATTTCAAGTCTGCAAATATGACGTCATTTACACAAACTTTTAGCATCGCTTTTCCATTTCGCAAGAACAAGTCCTGTATAATAGAACGACATCCTACCGAGGATCGTCGCAGTACTTCACGGCGACAGACACGTGTGAGTTGTCCAAACGCTCCTCTCCTTAAATATGGCCTTAAAACTAAAATAATGGTAATGATGATAACGACGACGAGTAAGAGTCTCAAATAGCAAGAAAACAGAATAAAGAAAAAAAGAAACCAGCCGCGGAGAAAACAGTCGTAGGCTCAGTACCTAAAGCGACCATTTAACACCGTATGTAAATAAAGGAACTTTTCATAGCGGATAACGTAGCAAGTTATTACGATGACGTATTATTACCATCATTTATTGGACACGGGATTTAAAGTGACATCGGCGTGTCGAGATATGCGACTAAGCAGGAGGGTGTAAAGGGAAATCAGACTTCCAATTTTCATGAGAATTGAGGCCCGGGGCTGTTGACTAATTTAAGACGATTTCGTGTTAGCGATGGCCACGACTACGTACTTATGGAATTGACCGAAAACACCGTTAAGATTTCATTTTTCCTTAAGGTAATCGTTAGATAGTTTATGAAATAGTGATACCGGTTTTAGGATTCTCCTAGGATTCTCGATTAGGGAGTATTCCTTTCGCGCGCAGTTCCCTGGAAACGCGCTTTTAACCAAAATATTAAAAAAGTCAATTCTCGTGAAAATCTCGGAACGAGATCGAAATCTCCTTTCGCGGGATATTCCTGGTGGCCTCTAGTTATCTAGGTCGGACGTGATGTCGGACTAGTTTCTAGACGCTAGTCTTTACGCTGTTGATTTGTTAAAATAAATGTTTATTTCGTAAAACGGACAGTCTGTTTCTTTTGGCCCACACTTTTCACAGTAAACACTATAGAAATGGAAACATCGCTTCAATAAACAGTTCGGAGTCACAACATTTTTATAAAAGAGGATAGTGGCGCCATCCAGCGGCACCAAAACCAAAAAGTATGATGTCACAAATTAAAAGTTATTGCATTTCTTGTAGCATCGCTTAGGAATGTTTTTCTTTCATTAACAATAGAACAATAGAAGAAATAGTATTATAAGTAAAGTAAAGAAATTCATCTAAGAATTTCTCGTCGAAACATTTTCTATCAGCCATGGTAAAAGAAAATATGAAAACCTAGTCATGTTTACTGATTTGGTAGTTCCAGTGTTAATTATTGTGGTAGATCGAAAGCAAACTATTATTAATAAACATGTTAATTGAATCAATGAATTTTTAACGAAAACTCGTGCTATATGTTCATTTAGATTTGCAGATAAATTTTAAATCGTGTCGAAAAATTGATAAATCCCGATCGATAACTGTGAGAAAATTGGAGGTTTTTAATGAAAACCTTCGAATTCAAGATATTTAACGAAACTTCAACATTGAATAAAATTTCAAAAATTCATTAACGACTCTCGGAGTGCAGCAAAAAGCCAAAGTACCACGTGACACGGCAACGAAGTCACGTCAATTAAGTACGGTACAGTAAAGTGATTAGTGGTCTGCTAATTCAAATTTGATACCTCGGAAGATCTATTCGAGGCTTGGAGATTCGTTGGAGCCGAGTGACAAGTTAGATCGCGAAACCGCGAGATCGGTAATCCGAATCGACTAATTCCTCGAGAATAGAATGCCAGGCGGCGTGGTGTTTTTAGTTTGCATACCGACAACCAGCTACGAGCATCAATTGATCTTCGGCGTGCCCCTGAAACGCGGAAAGAAGGATGAAAAATCGGAGAAAGCTGTGGACGTGCCGAAAGTCAACGTACGTCTCCGAGAAACGAAGACGAAAACTCAACTGTTGACGCTCGCTGACGACGATGAAGTGGATGATGTTGATATTGCCGATGACTTCGGAGGCAAAAGGTACCTTCGAGCTCGCGGCCACGACACTTCCGGTCTGCATGGCAGGTGCCCTGTCTTCGTCTCGATGGAAACGGTAATAGTGTCAATGATACAGTATCATTTTAGGTGACATTGTTACAAAAACATTTACTAAGATACGTCCGTGACCGTTCAAGGTTTTGGAAGAGCTGCTGAAAAAATTGAAAGTTCAGCACATAGTTTGGTGCAAGGATAAAGAAGATATGTACTACGAGGTAAGGAAATAGCTCATCGTTATCCTTCCCGGTTAAATTTCGTTCGTCTTTGTCCGAAGGTGATATTTCCGGTCCCCGCTGGGGAGCCATGCGAAAACTGCCTCCACTGTCTCACGGAAATGGGGATCGGCGTGAAGATGAACTCCATAGTAAGGTGATTTATCGCAGCATTGCTCCGAAACAAGCCAAGCAGTATTTTTTCTAAACGTCCTGATCCATTTTTAAACGTTTCCCAGTGTTATTCCGACGCAGTGCACGTACAGTGGCATTAGCAGCGTTGGTTCCACCGCCATCAAGGACGATCTAGCACGGAGGTTACTGTCGGAAAGCAGAATTACCAGACACAACCATCGCCGGACTGATATAGAATTAAAATTTAAACTTTCAGGCGGAAGGAATCAGAGGATAGGAAGAACGCTTGGAAAGGTTTCGTGGAGTCGATACGATCAAAATTGACAGTGAAACAAGTCGTGGACGGCGTCCGTAGCGGGGGAGACTTAACTTTCGATTATGTGTTACTGGTGCTCACGGCGGAGTAAGAAATATCAAATGTTTTAATTTCAGCATGGATGACAATTATTGTCTTGATTTATTACAGTTGTCTCGCAGCCCTGGGTCTCATCGAGAATAGCGCGACAAATGTCGTCGCCGCCATGTTGGTGTCTCCGTTAATGGTAACATTAAACTTCGCTCAATTTCAACCATTTTGCATCAAAATATTGATGTCTGTAATCATTTCAAGGGTCCCGTGATGTCGGTAACCTTTGGTACTATTATAGCAGACAGAAATCTCCAATTTATCGGACTGAAGAGCTTGTTGCTGGGCATATTTCTATCTATACTCTTTGGTTTCATATTTGGTCTTCTCCTGGGCACTACTGAGATGCCTTGGGGGTATGGCGATTGGCCGACCGATGAGATGAAAGCTAGGTAACTTCCAATCCTTATGTTTCGTTAAATTGATATTCTGAATATTCAGATATTCTGATATGCAGATTAAAGTTTACTTGTGCTTGGCTTTGGAAATGAACGAATTAGGAAGTGACGCTTACAACTAAACAAACTTCTCGCAGGGGCAATTACAGATCTCTATGGATGGGTGTGTTATGGGCTCTTCCATCGGGCACTGGTGTCGCCGTGGCTCTATTACAAGGAAGCAACGGACCCCTGATTGGAGTTGCCATATCGGCTTCTCTGTTACCCCCCGTGGTGAATTGCGTGAGTGAGAAATACTAAGTCGCAGAAATAATAGTTGCTCCAACTAATCTATACGAAGTCGTAAACATTTTACAATCGGTGCTCGCCGTGGTACGATAAGACATATAAATTTTCGTAGGGCTTGTTCTGGGCACTGGGGTGCATATGGCTAATCTATCGGCCGGTTAAAATGCCGCACATAAAGGGTGAGTCCTACACGGATTACAACACGTCCTACACGTACGTGTACACAGACTATCTGCCGGTGGAGTTCTTCTGCAACGGCATAATCAGCGCGTGTTTGACCTTTATCAACGTAATATGTATCTTTATCACCGCGATAATAGTTCTCAAGGTGAGTAAGGTCACGATACTCAACCGTCAGTACCGCTCACGAGATCAGAATCTCCCATCCACCGCGCTAGATAACGAGAATCATGCTACGAAATTTCTCACTATAATGTTAGAACTTGGTATCGCCGCGTCATTACGCAAACGGCTACTGCCGGTAATGCCTGCCCATAAACGAGTTCAATCTCTGTAATGCTTCTTTTCCATTTCGCTCCGGCACACTGAATAATGCACCGTTCCTCTCAGACCGATTACTGACTCGCGGTTTTCCCGCAGATTAAGGAAGTCGCTGCCCCGTACACGTCCACGCCGGAATTACGCCGATTCTGGGAACACGACATCCGGCTGGTCCGTGATAAGAATATTTCACGAGATAACAGCTCCCTGGATTCGAGGTGACTAAAATTAAACTCGATATCGCTTCATCATAGCTAGATTAAATTTCACGTTCAGTCCGTTTTAGCTCAAAACGACTTCCCAAATTGTTTTACACGGTGCCCTGAAATAATGTAGTCGCGTGTTTTTAAAAAACTAACAATACAGAACAAGACTGAAACGTGAAAAACACGATACAAGGGTTCATTGAATAATACAGAATATCTGTAATTTTTGTTCCGATATTTCGTTGGACCCTGTAAGAATCTGGCAATTTTTTTCCTTGAAAGTTCTGCGCTAGTTGCTGCTTGTTTAAGTCACTTATAATAATTTTGAAACTGAATTATAATAGTGTTTCAATTGTACGGAATGGAAATTGCGATCAGATGAACAAGAAAATTATGTTCCATGTAGCTACTATGATGGATTGAGTAAAACTAAACAACGGGCGTTGGAGCAAACACTAAACAAAGCAGTCCGCGAAGCCATCAACGACGAAACCTTCCGCAAAGTACAGAGAATAAGTTACGGTCAACATGGTCCTGAACAGGTAACTATAATTATTTCGAAACCTAAAGCAAACACTCAAAATTCAAATCACCCTATCTCGATTTTCAAAAACTACCCGTTAACTTCACTACAGAAGAGTACAGTAGTAGTACAGTGGTACCACATAACAAGAGAAGATCGATACTATTATTGACTCTTTAAGAACAATATCAAGTGTTTGATATTAAAAACCCTAGCTCCAAGTAATAAACTATGTAACACCAATAGGGTAAATCTTTTATTTTCAACAAGGTGTATACGAAATTAAGACAATATCATGATTCGGTACAGTTTACTCCAAAATTGGGACTCCAAGTCGGCGGTGCCAGTAACGTTACAAATATTAAACACACTGAAGGAATCATCTCGGATAGTTTTCGACCACCGGACAGTTTAGGAAATTCTGGTAACACGAGCGAAGACTTGGCAGCGTTAGATCGGCTGGTCACGCATCTTTTGAATCAGCCGAGCGACATCACTGCCGGAAACTTGGATTCTTGGCGGCGTTCCCGTCGAGCAAGTGCTCGCGGTTACAGACAACTACGCAGCACCGGTGCCGCGGCTGAAAATGGCGATGTCCACTCTAACGTTGACATGACGCCACTTTAAGAATGCCTAACTCGCTATGTAAAGTCGCTGTTAAAAATAATAAATATACGATCCAATCACCGAACTAATTTGTACAAACGTATAGACACAAGACATAAACGGTACATATGCACACATCCCGTAACATAAAGTTTATTCATTATATGCGAAACGACTGCATTTGTTTTGTAAAAACGGATTAAGTAACTATAACCGGAGAACTGATGTCGCCTCAAGTTTCCTTAATTCTCAATCAAGGATGGCTCAGTTCCAAAATACCGATCGCCGAAGTTGCCGATACCGGGTAGAACGTAGAATTTTTCGTTCACCACGGGATCCAAGGCGGACGTAACGATTTTAACATGTGGGAATGCGTAGGCAACCGAGTGCACACCAGATTCTGCCATAAGTAATGATACGAGCAACACATTTTCCTCGGCTACATCGTGGTCTAAGAGAACTCTGATAGCCATTATGGCAGCAGCACCTGTCGCCACCGTCGCATCCATCAATATTACTTTGTAGTCTTTTATATCCTTTGGTAATCGAAGGTAGTACAGCTGTAACATGTATCAACATCTTTATAAGAAGTCTAGATAGAATAAGAAAATATAAGTACCTCGGGCTCCCCGGTCTGCTGGTTTGTTTGGATGAGTATCTTCCCTATTCTAATATCCTTACAAACATCCCTAACAGCTTGCTCCATGGTCTCACCAGCTCGCAGAATGGATACTCCGCATATTTTATCCGTAGCGCCACGTTTCCCTTGATACAGCACTCCTTGAGGTGTTTCTATCGTTACATCCTTTAAACAGACAGCACATTATATCGTTATTGTTTCATCGCTGTCGTCCGCAATCCTTTTGCCCATACTTCCACAGCAACAGCAATTTAACTTATTATATATTTAGTATTTATACTAATACAAACCTCAAAGGGCAATAAGGATAATGCGTATTCAATAACCAAGCGTATTAAACGCTTTGAATAAAATATAAATTCATCTCTGTAGGTTTCCTTATTTCTTATAAATGTATGCAGACCCTTAATCTGTGGTGTATCCGGAAGCATATAAAGGGAAGATGGCAATGGTTGACCAATATATGAATGTGCTAACTTTTCTCTGAGTTTGAAACCTCTCTAGAATAAGAATCAATTATAGTTAAATACAATAAAAGGAGTAACTGTTTAGGAAACAATCGATCTTACGAGCTGCAGTTGTGTGTGTATATGTTGTACTATCAATTCTATCGCAACCTCATTATCTCCGCCACGCGGCACAATAATGTCCGCATGAACCATTGACGGCGCTATGTAATAGTAAAAAGCTGGTTGCACCATTGTGCTGTACTGCTTCAAAACGCCCACTAAATCCCTTCCTCTTTGAGATATATCCCTTCGTAATCGCCTTGCAAGCCTTACATCGGCATCGGTATCGACGAATACCTTCACATCGCACATCTTGACCAATCAGAAAAAGCGGAACGGTAGTAATTTTTATTCTGTTTCTCCTCATGTCTTTGTAAGCTCGTCACTCCAGTCATGTTCTCCTGACAATACGATAACTTACCTTTAGAACGTTGACATCGTAGAATGTCAATATTCCCTCAAATATAATTACGTTGGCACCGTACATTGTTTTCTTTGACACAAGAATTCGATAGATTTAATATAAGTTCAATACTAAATCTCACAAGTTTATAAATGTCTACTTACTGTTCTACTTTCTCTAGAATGTGTTACAAAATTATAAATAGGAACTTCCACCATTCTGCCTTCTTTTAAACGTTGTAATGTTGTTTTAAGGAGTTCAAAGTCAAAAGCATCTGGGTGATCAAAATTATATTCATTACGTTCAGCCATTTCATGTTGCTTTTCATTTAACACCTGCAACAAAAATAAGTGATGACAACATTTGTCTACAGTATGTATTAATTAATATAACTTGTTCCATAAGGAATGACAGCTTCCTGTACTTTGTAAAATGAATCCATGCTGAGTAATGTTACCCACGGTACATCCAAAGATTCTATAATTTTTGTTGCAACTGTGGTTTTGCCAGATGCACTGCCTCCACAGATTCCTAACATGAGGCAATCTTTAATTTCAAGCATCTTTTAAAAGATACATATATCATATAAATACTACCAACCTATTACAAAAGGTTCTACTTGCTGCCCTGCTGAATTGTACCATGGTGGTCTACCTGCTGTGTATATTGTTCTTGTCTTACTTCTAAGGATGGATTCTGCGGAAGTCTTTTTGCTAGACTGAGACAAGCTAGTAGTTCGTTGTCTCCGTGACCTTGGTGAAATTTGAGAACCTGTCATACAGTTAAATGTTTCCTTTTATAAAATATTTCTCAACTTACATTAAAGCATTCAGACATAATCTACCAAAGAATGAGAAGGTAGAAGTAGAAGATTATATCTAATTTAATTCTTAGAAAAACTATGAGCCAATTCTTCAAATCTTACAAATTATTGAACAGAGTCAGAGATAGCATTGATAAGGAAATTAGGAAAATAAGAAGGAATAAAGGTAGCCAGGAATAATACTTCTGGGAATTTTAGATTTCATCCTTAAATTGCACAAGGTTTCTACTTCATTGCGCCAACTGCATCCTATCTGCCAGATACAGGTACTCCAAACTGGCTCTGTAAATTGGCATGTCATATATGTAATTACAAACATATGTATCAACTAAATACCAACACTTGCAAGAAAGTGAACGGGAAGTCGCAACAGTATATTTGAAAATTATTGATGATCAGAAGAAACGAATGATTGTATTATTTTACCTGTGGAAGGCGGCCGGGGAGACTGTGGCGTTGTTACTCCGATATCAGAGCGTTTATAGTGTTCAACTTCTTCGCTGAGGTCATCGACGAGGCTTATTTCCCGATCGCCTAAACAAACCTCTCCGTCCTCGCTAAATAACAAAAATCCAACAGTTTGTTATTGAAAAAAGAATTGACAAATCAAATATTGCTCACCTCTCGGAACTCGCGGAACTCGGTGGATCGAAGTAATTCATTTTGGCTGCCATATTCCCAATGGAATATGGGAAACTACGATACGGACCCACGCGGATGAAGCTCTTTTTTTCGCAACGCAGTTCACCCTCGTGCGTCCGATACAATCTGATACTGATTCTCCACAACAACGAAGACAAATGACAATGTGCAAAAGCGACATGTGTCGCTATCTACGGTTGGTGTCCTAAACTGACTAACACTTCTATGTACAGTAATGGGTTCTACTCTTGCACACCTCCAAGCTGCAGCTCGGTCCGTTAGCGAGGGTCCATACAGAAATTTTCTTTAATCTAACTAGTTAGCGATTTACTAGTGAGACAATGTTGCCCTCATAGTCAAAGAAAAAGAGGAAAAACAGCGAGTGAGCAAGAGAGCATGAAACCAGCCCACTACATGTGGAACAAGTCACACCGACGAACAATGCAGCTTGTCTCATTCTACCGAGCTTGCAATCTTACTCTTTTCGGTCATCCGTACGCTTGGCGCTCTATTCGAAACACGTGGCACGATATTTAGAATTGTACTTTTCGCCTCGTAGAATTATTAACCACATTTTCCAGCAAATTTACGAACGATGCTCAAAGCGTATCGAAATATGTTTCAAATGCATGTGTTTGTCCCCAAATGTCAGCGCAAGAGAATGAAAAAATGTTGCAAGTTTTCTGAGAGATGAAATACGATACATTTTATCATATAAATGTCATTTTTAATTAAATTCTGGTTTTTTGCACGAATAAATCTAGCAACGGAAATTTCAGTACTATCTTCGCATACAAAATGTTTATTCCGTGAAAAGAGTTGTAGAGATGTTTAAAAAATTAAAAATCGGGTGAATTCCGTGGATTTTCACATTAGCCATAAGGGTTTTGCGGTTTTTTTCGATGGTATCCCGTGTTGGCGTATTGCATTGTGTCTAAGGGGGAGGGGTCTCCTCCTATTTTTGTATTAGACCATTACACTTTTGTATTGACCCCTCCCACTGTGATTCGCGTGGATGTGGTCGCGTCAACGAAATTTACTGGTAAATTCTCCAGTTTTAGAAAGGCGAGAAATTCTACCGAGATGATAATCAAGATTTATAAGGGACATGGCCGTTGTCGCGACCACGAAGTTGCAGTGAGAAAAGTGAAACAGTCGTTTCTCTGTCTCAGTCAACCGTGTGAAAAGTTATTGACACGTTCTATAATTATTCACTTTCTTTCGTTATTTCCGTCATATGATCATTGTTTAGTTAGACATTTGTTAGACCGAACCAACATTCGCTCAAATTTTATATTTTACATTTTTTCGCGCTAGTATTCACGCCGATGCAATAATAACTTTAGCCAGACCCTGTGAATTTGTCAAAACATTTCCAGGGAATATATTCATCTCAAAGTACATTGAACAGCTTTCGCAATCACACTAGACGCAACAGATATTTATTTGAAAGTTAACCTCTTTTAAAAATAGAATTTCACGATGCGTGCCTCAGATGGCGCGTCAACCAAACGAATGCGCTGAAAAAGTGAGGCCACAAGAGTATCGTTCTCTTTCTCTCTGTCGTATCTCGTTCTCTTTCTACAGAATTTGCGCGAAGCTGAATGCGCAATAAAATGGTGGGGATGTGTGTGCCAACTTAGCGAGCACGAGAAGTGTGGAGGAGTAGAATTCATTGCTGTATTCAGCTGTGAATCGTCAGCCAATCAGAGCATAGCAATTCGCTGAATTTTTTCAATTCAAGAGCCTCATTGCTCCCGGATCTGGTTCTTGAATTTTAAAATTACTGTATTGTGAAGAAAAGACGAGTGCACAGACAAGAAATAAACGCAGAGCTGCAGTCTTATACATTCTTTGTATAAGAATAAACGAGGTATTAGTTGTTTTGGAAAACAGATGATGAAACTTTTGGATTCGAAGCCATGCTAAAGTGGAACTTAAGATTCAAAACCGTGATAAGGTGGAACTAAACACGTCAGATTCGTACAATTTATAGCATCTGGCTTTTGCAGAAATTGGCGGATCGAAAATCCGAGTGTAATCACTCTTGTACTTTCTCTCTCTCTCTCTCTCTTTCACACACACACACACACACACACACACACACTGTTGTAATAAGAAAAAACAATTGTAACACTTTTGAAATGTATGAATTAAATTTCGATAGTTATCGATCAACCATTAAACTCAATGATAACTACAGACAACTTCGCGATGGTGTGCTATTGAAGAAATGGCGGATTGTTTTTACGTGGGGGGAGTTGTAAAAATCTGAACGCGAGACATGTGGATGTTGTGACGATTCTCGGAAGAGTAAGAAATTAAAGATATTTTCCGGTATGAACGATCCTTACTGGGAACCATTGGCCAACGTCTACATCAGGGAACAGACAGAGTTCTCTGACCCTGATAATTATATTTATTGTCTTTGCAGCAGAATATTTATTCGGTAAATACAACCGTAATGCATGTACTTGCTGTTTCTTTTATTGTTGCAAGTTCATTTTTTCATTCAGTTCTTGTACTAATTTAATTCCCTCTGTGAAAGAAAAAATTTTAACGTTTATCGATCAGTGATGTGACACATGACCTAACCTTGACACCCACTCAACTACCTAGGGTCACGATATATTTTTTGTTACATTTAAAAAAATATATATTTCTTTTCGTCGAAATAAATGATATTTTTAGTAATAATGAATACATATATTTCCTACTCGTTTAAATGTTATTCCTTATACCAATAAAACATTAATAAATCCGTTTGTTCTTTTTCCGATTGTAGAGAGTATTACTAAAAACATACAATACAGTACGTGAAAGTTAGCGAATACAACAAGCAGACTACAGAATCTTGTCAAATTTGAGCATGAAATGTTGCATGAGTTATTTAATTTGGTCTGCTTGAAATATTTATATGATAATATCTTGCAAATGGAAAATATAGTAACTTTTGTAATATACATTTATATATTCTGATTTGATCATTAGAAGCTGTCATTAGGAAACTCGGATTAAACACTCCAATATAGTTTTATACCGCAATCATAATTAATTAATATTGTCAAAGAAATACTTATATAAATTGTATAAAATCTTGTTATAGAAAACTCAAACTTTCTATTATTTAACAACCTACAGAGTTTTACAAGGTTGCTATATATGTTTTATTCACGTTTTTGTTTCCTTTTAAATGTTTATAATATAATCGTTGTTTTCTTGTCTTTTAGAAATCCAGAAATATATTCTGCCGTTGCTTTAGAAGATGCAAGTGCAGGTGAAGATGTTGAGGCTGATTGTGTTGGGGAAATGTTACATCTTCATAAAAGGTCTACCATAGAAGCGCAATCCATTGAGAAGCATGATGTAAGATCGTCTTTTTTTCAAACTGATATATTTAATTAATTTCGTTTAATCTGACTATATAGCATATATATGGTGTGTGTATATATCTATATATCTATATATCTATATATATATATGTATATATGTTACATCTATATTTCAACAAGCACATATTTTTCCTTCCTTAAAATTAGGAAGAACCAGTGAGCTGTTACTGCAGTGCATCACACACAGACAACAATTATTCCACAGATGAACATGACTCCGTTCGTGACTCTGCTCATTGTCCTGCCACGCATTCCCTTACTCACAAATTGGGGCTGCATCAATCAGATTCTGGGGCAGATCTATCTGAATATCATGATCAACACGAAGCCAAGAGTATACAAAACCTTTTGGCATCTTATGGAAAGACTTTTCAAACTACAGAGACTGAACTGGAAGATGGATTTGAGAAAGTGAATGTATTACCAGAGACTAGGGAAGCCAAGCATTTAGAATTCGATTCCGAATTAACAGACATTCACTCATCGGATCATCTTGCAGAAAACATTAAGGTTTTAAGTATTAATCCCTCCAATTGTACTGAAAAGAAATTTCATATAAAAAGCCCATCATTTATTTTGGGAGATCATGATTTAGAAATACAAAACACTTCGAAAAATGATGCACAGACTTATAGGAAAAATGTTTCAAATACATTCAGTCATAATTATCATGCTTATCCGTATTCTATGTATCAACAAAATAAGAGTTCAATGGACATTGCATGGGAGAAGTATTGGTCGGAGAATGGTGAACAATTAATTTGGTCGTCATGGATCGGAAAATATGCAGATTATATAAATCCAGAATACTTGCAACAAAGTGCTCATTTAATAGGAGATGAGAGAGTAGAAACGAAAGAGACTATAGAAAAGTATTCGGAACAAAACACATGTTTTCCTAGTCAAGCGCACAGAAATTGCGAACTTGGACGCTCAAATTTTGAAGGTTTATTTAGCAAACATAATAGTACAGACGGTAACGAAATTAAAGCGAAGGATACGTACAACGTTAATTTTTCATTCGACGATCTGAACAAGCAGGAGATCAATGATAGAGATGCGGAAGAGAATAGGAGAAGAATGACAAGTCTTGAAACTCCACCTGAAACTGGAGAAGGCTGGAATCCGTTGAGTCCGTTTAGTTTAGAAGAAAGCTACAATCAACAGTCTAACGCAGAAAACGAAAGACTTTTAACGAGATGCGATTCTATTAACGAATCGATAGCTAAGACAAACGCGACATCAGATTCTATGACCAATGTTACAAAAATGACCCTTACTAGTTCTAGCTGCGACTCTATGCATTCATCTAGTCTCATCAGTTCTGTAACTAGTTCCATTGAGAGCAATATAACGAGCACTAGTTCCGAGCAGGATCATGAATACACGCCAGAAGACAATGATAGGTATTGGCAACATTTATGGAAGGAAAATTTTCAAATAGAGTACCATAAACACTATGAATTATTCATAGCAATTCATAAAACAGAACATTCTAATCCAAGTGTTGAATGTTTTTGTGAACAACATAAGAATGTAGAAAGTGATGGGAGTATAGATCAGGATTTGACGGAAACAAATACAATTAATAAAATTAATGTGTCTAATAAGAATTTAACGTACTACAAACGAGAAAAGACAAAAAAGAAAAGATTAATTATGGAGTCTGTAGGATTATTCGTACAAAATTTGATAACGAAATCTGATAACAGTGATAGCAAGGAAAGTAAAAATAAAGAAGACAATAGGAATGTATGCTCTTCCGAAAATAAAAACAATGATCAGTCCGCGGTTACACAAAACGATAATAGTACAATTATTCGTAATCACAGTGATAGCAATAATAGTATTCAACGAAATTATTCTAACGAAGGTGATGGCGATAAGCCCCACGAAGATAAACCTGTAACCTTGAAGAGAAGGTAGTGTATTCATTGTTATATGGGAATAATTTTATGGTAATGCAAATTATTCTATTCTTTTTTAGCCATGAGATTGACTGTGATGACGCAGAAGAACGATTAGAGACAGTGAAGAAGGCATTTTCATTGATGGGTTATGCTTTCAACGAAAACCACAAGGAATTAAAATTACAAGGGGAAGTAGTTTATAGAAAGAAAAATATTAGATCACAAAATAGGCAATTGAAAATGAAGTTTTATGGGCCCAAGCATACAAACAAGCATATTTACTTTGACGATAACGGGATGGAAATCACTAATACTATAGACAAAGTAAATTGGATTTTAAATAATATCTAATACAAAAGTATCTACACAAAAATAATATTTTTATTCTAAATGCTTCAGGTAAAACATTATTTATCGTATTGTCCAGCTTTATCATCGTCAGAAACAGATTTACAGCATCCTGAAGATGGTTCCTACAAAGCACAATTCACATCAAGTTCTGATGAAGAGTGCAATCCTAGTCTTAATACGAAGCTGCAGACGAGACGACTTGTATTTAGTAAGCCGAGCACAAGTTCAATAGAATCAGGAGCAGATAAAAGGCAGATTGACGATGCGAGTGACTCGTGGAACGTGTCTGACAAACAAGATGATGTTTTTAAAAGTATCGAAGAAGATAACAATTTATATTTTGAACAAGATGAAAGCATTTCAGCTAAATGTACATTAGAAAACCAGATCACGAAAGATCATGAAAAAGTTGATCCAGTAAACGTTAAAATGGATGTAGATGAAAAATGTAATCATAACGAATTACAGACTATGGAATTGTCCGATGAAGATAACGTGAAAAAAACTCAAAAAAAGAAGCGAAGGAAGCAATGCAAAAGAAATATAAGTCTACCAGTAGAAGTAGCAAATGACAAGACTTTAATGAAATATTGGTTAAAAAGGTATCGCCTGTTCAGCAAATTTGATCAAGGCATTAAATTGGATCACGGTATGTTTTTCGATTCTTTATATTAAATACTGAAAATTTTATCATCCAAAAATATAAACAGAATATTTCAAGTCATTCATTAATGTTGGTATTATATTTAAAATGTTTATATTAAAACCTTTATTCCAGAGAGTTGGTACTCTGTAACGCCAGAGAAAATTGCAGAGTATATAGCTGAAAGGTGCAGATGTGATACTATCATTGATGCATTTTGTGGCGCAGGTGGAAATGCCATTCAGTTTGCTTTTGCGTGTGAAAGAGGTGCGTCTATACATACTTAATGTTATTGATCATCTGAGTAAATTGATACATTTATATGATTTTTCAGTACTGGCAATTGACATAGATCCTGTTAAAATTGAGCTTGCTCGAAACAACGCACGAATTTATGGCGTAGATGACAGAATAGAATTTATTGTTGGGGATTTTCTTCAACTTGCACCAAAGTTAGTTGCAGATGTTGTATTTTTAAGTCCTCCATGGGGAGGACCTGAATATGTTAAAAATGAAATTTTTGATCTCAATGACATTATGCAACCTATTGGTGGAATAAAAATATTTGAAATAGCAAAAAAAATCACAGATCATGTGGCCTACTTTCTACCTAGAAATGTAGATACTATGCAGGTAATTTGCAAAGCCAGAGAAAATTTGTACTTCTATAATGTATTTTATATTATTAACCTTCTTATGTTACGTATAAATTGCAGATTGCCATGTTAGCCGGAGTAGGTGGTGGTATAGAAGTGGAACAACACTTTCTTGATAAAAAATTAATAGCATTAATGGCTTATTACGGCGAACTGCCCAGAGACTATTAGTTGTGATACAATGTGTAATTTGTGAGAAGATCCCGTCGGTTGCTTGAAAAAGAAAAAACGCTTCTCACATTTCTTGGATCACTAGCTGTAAATAATAACTCGTATCAATTTGCTTAGACTACTCCGAGAGAAGCAGTATCTTTTATTTTCACTTAACACCTTCTTACAAAATGCATATAAAAACGACATCAGTTGTATACTATAATTTACCAATATATTTTTAAAATCTTTCTATTGAATTTTTTGTATGAATAATATGTTTATAGATCAATCCGTTATGAAATTTGTACACTTAAGCAAATTGATATAGGAAACTGAATTTGTGAGAACATATTTGTGGAGTTCAACAGTTAATATATGAACACTCTTGGAAATCCTTAAATTCATTCTTCCATACTAATGATAAGTGTTATTTTTACCTGATGGCTAAATAAGTCAGAAAATACCAGAACATTTCTCTTTTCGTCCATCGTGTAAAATATTATTTTAATCTTACTACGAATCACACGAAATATTGTAATTTACATTTTACAACGGTTTCCACACTATTATTTTACAATTTTTATGTACACTTCTACTGATTTACTATTAATTATCAATAAATACATTCAAAGTATTAAAAGTATTCTATTATATAACAATCTATGTTTATAATTTGAATAAAAATAATATAAAAACAACTACAAAATTAAACATTTTCGATGCGTAAAAAGTTATTTGGAGACAAAATAAAAGTTTGGACTTTACGATTCTGAAATAATTAATGCTATCATGTAATTAAAAGTTTTAATTCATTTTTGTTTCCTTATAGTAACATAACAAATTTACTCTACCTTTCTTCAAATAGAATTGAAATATTAGTAGTTTCGTCGCAAATACGACATAGAATTTCAAAAATAGTATCACAATTAGTATTGTTTTTTTTTTAAATTAAAACATTAGATCTAGATTTTTTCTATCGAAAAAGAAACAAGTTAATTTGTATCATCTAAGTAACGCGTGACTAGCATTTCTTCATTTACTTTCGACGTGTAAATTTCTGACATTTCCAAAAGTATAGAAGTATTCTTTCTCGTTAATTTAACTTCTAATATTTTCACGTGTCCACATTAATTGTTGTTGCACCCGATTCCTCGGGTTCTGCTGGAATAGTTATACCGCCGGTATCTATACTTTCTTCTTCTTCTCTTGGAATTTTTAAGAAACAATGCATCGTTTCCTCATCTTCTTGTTCTATCGTTGAATTATTTTTCGTTCCATTTTCTCTCGTTGGCAGTGAACCTTCAAGGTGTTTTGACGGTATTTGTATTGTAATCGTTTGTGATGTACCGTCCGCAGACGTTGAGGAAGACATTAAATTCGCTTCTAAAGTATCGCCAACTTTCGAGAAGGCTCCTAAGCAACTATAAATCAATTGTGCCGCTGCAATATTACCGGGAAAAACTTCAACGTTTTCACCATCTAAAAAAAAACAAAAATTAATACCTGTTAAGACAATTAGATTTAAGTTTGGACTATACCTTTTTTCTGCATGCTCGTTTTGATTAATCCTTTTTCATGATCTCTAACATGTTGCATGTAACTTTCATTTTTCACAGTTTTAAATGGACATAAATCACATGTGAATAAACCAGATAACAGAGGATGCCTGGATTTCAAATGATTTTTGTAACTACTACTTTGTATTGCAGTATAAGAACAGTGAGGACATTTGTAAGGTCTGAATCCTGTAATAATCATTTGCATATATAATGTACATGCATACTTATATTATTTAATACAGGTATTTCTCGTATAATAGATGCTATTTGAGACAAAGAACTGATACAAAGTATAGGGTAATAAAATGTTTAGTCTTCGGCTTTGAATTAATTTGCTTGATCTCAGATACTATTTCAACCAAATTTGTTTCATGTGTTTCTTCTTGTACCATTAATTTTTGGATACCTTCAGAATACATAGAATCAGAACCTACTAATGATTTTAATAGACTTATAAAAAAACCGTGTTGAGTGAGGGATACCTGTATTTACTTATTTATGGTGTTATAAAAGTATACCTGTGTGTTGCATGATATGGCGACGCAACGTATTATGGTCTCCTGTCTTATATTCACAAAGGTCGCAGCTGAAGGGTTTGTCTCCTGTATGCTGACGCAAATGCATTTGTAACATTGCTTTCCTAGCACTGGAATGCCCACAAACATTGCAAACATATGGCCGCAACTTTGAATGCACTGCTTGAATGTGGCTTTTCAGGCATTTGGAGTTTGCGTAGGTTTTTCCACACATGTCGCACTTTTTTGAGGTGTACCAACGCGTTACTTCTAGTGTCTTACGATCCAAGTGCATTACTCTATGATTACGCAACTGACTGGCTTGTTTAAAACATTTACCACATTCAGAACATTCATACTCTCTTGTTTCACTGTGCACCCTCATATGAGTCAAGAGCTTCACCATCGTTGCACTTTTGTATGCTTTACATATTTTACAAGTAAACAGACCTATATCTAACAAAGAATTTTCCTTTAGCTGCAATGCCGTTTAGAACTGTTATTTCCTAAAATATTGACACAATACTAACCAATTTGGTGTTTTTTCCATAAATGTAAACTACACTGTCTCCATTTAGTGAATTTCAAATCTCGACACATAGTACATTTAAATGCTGTACCACTTTGGGATTCTGTATGACAAAGAGCATGTTGTTGCATTGTTTCTTCTGTAGTAAATTTGTAAGGGCATCCTCGGTACGAGCACCTTAAAATACAATGTTAGCTAAGTACAAATACGTAGTCTAAACAGTTTAATAATTTACTTACTTTATATTTCTTTCCATCAATTCAATCATTTTTTTATTAAGCATATACTCAGAACTTAAAGGTTTCTGAATTTTCACTTGACGTTTTATATCATTATTTTCAGCACTCTGTCCCATACACTCATCAAGTAAAGCAGAATCTTTTGAATCGTCTGTTATATTTTCTTTGCCACCTTTATTCGAACCTGTATCTGTTAATTGATGATCCTGAAAATTATTAATTTGTGATTGTGGGAACTAAAGTTTCTTATAGTAAAACGTTTTGTATAATTACGTTTATCATGTGTTCTTTACAATCTTCTATGGAAGGAAAACAATTAGAGCATTCTCCACACATATACAACAGTTTTACTTCATCTGTATTTTTAAATTCTTCTTTTATCTGAAACATAGCCATTAAAGTATCACTGGTGACATTGCATAAATGTAAAAAATAATTGAAAAACCTACTTCAACATCGACTTTTGGATTTACATGTGTTTTTTGAAAGTGCTGCAATAATTGTGTTTTGTCTTGAGTTGTATAAGTACATATTTTACATTTGAATGCTGTTACAACTTCCACAAAATCATTAGCATTTACATTCTGCTTCTCCACAATGAAATTTTTTTCATTTTCTCCCATAACAACTTCATATTGTTCCTGAGATTGTTCGTCAATGTTTCTGATTACTAAATCTTCATTAGTAATGTACTGAGCTTCACAATTATCAATATCTTTAGATAATAAAACTGTTTTGTCCTGCTGTTCATTTTGATCTATAACTTGACTGAAATCTAATTCCTGTAACTCCCCATTTTGAAATGCATAAACTTGTCCATCTAAGCAAACTAAAGAAACTGATTCTTCCTCTTTTTCTGTTTGAGTCTCATCTGTAATATTAATTGCAGTTTGCTCTTCATTACTAGATATAGTTTTTATTAAATCAATAGCTGGATCTGATACTGTTTGCAGGATATATCTAGTACCATTTATTTCATAACTTAAATATGAAGAATCTTCAATGCCTGTGTCTTCATTCATTGTGAGAATAATATTTAGTTAACTCATATCTATAGAATTGTCTCATATTCAAATTAAAAGTAACATTTTGTCTGAAATGTAAATACATAGAATTATTACAGAATTTTATAAGTAATAAAAAAATGTAAAATTTTATTTACTCTACAAAGTGAATATTTTAAACACTGTGAGAGATTGAATTTTAACAATAAAACAGAATTCGTATTATATCGTAAAAATGTTTAGAAACACATTCTCGTACAGTTATTAATGTATATAGCATGTCATTATTGTATGCCACTAAACTAAACAATCTCAATCTCTCTTTACACTAAATTATTTCTACAACTGAAATATTTTATGAAGCATACCAGAGGTGAGTATCCTTATAAAGGCTATGCAATAGAAAAATTATTCGGAATCATATTTCAAAACGGCGGTATTCGTATAAATTAACGAAGAGGTTATCTTAAGGTCGATCAGTAGCATGACTTAAAAATGTAATTTTCTCAATCATTTTATAAGCAAAGCCTTTACATTTCTGTCAAACGAAAGAGAATTTCATATACACTGTCATCTTTTGGTCATCAAGCACATTCACAGATGTTCAAATTCGAAAATCATATTTAGCGAATGCAAACTCGCGCGTTGTAAGCGTCTGGTTCGAGATTTCAAACGATACTTTCAAGAGAGGAGTTCAATGCTTAATACACTGTTAGGAATTAAGAGGATTTTACTTACGACTAAAAAATTTCAGTCAAGTGATGAATAAGAATACTGAAAAAATGACATAAACGTTAAATTTTAAAGCGTTATCCATGAGATCCGTGATATTCCACCATCTTGCGTCACGTGATACTACGAAATCTAGCGTAATCAAACACATTCGCAAGGAGTACCGCGTAGTTCATTTGACAATAATTAAATAAAAAATGCAAATTGTGATCATTGATTTATTTGCATATTATATTATACTTATAAGATAGAATTGCTTTAGGAATTTTGTATTTAAAAACTAATTTATCAATATTTTATTGTCAGTACTTGAAACTGAACACAAATGCTATAAAATATTATTTAAATACTCTGTACACAGGTAGATGCTTACATAATTATAATAATCGCAATCTTTGAACGTTTAAGTAGTCTTAAATACTACACATTTATAAAATAAAGATGAACTTACACTTTACACTAATTCTTCAACGAATGTACATTAGGAGTCCTTTCAGCATTTTGCCTAGCAATTTCAGGAAAGAATTGTGAATTATACTTCTGTTTGATAACAGGTTTAGGAGGAGTTTCAGGAGCCACTACTGGTACTGGATCTCCTCTCATTTTAGCCAACAGTGCTTCTGTTCTTAATTTCTCACTCTGTTCTCTCAACAATCGTTCTGCTCTTAATTTTTCAATATCTATACTTGGTTTTCCTTGAATTACTACTTTATTGTGGTGTTTATCTTTTTTATGTTTTCTAGATTTTTTATGTTTATGTTTCTTTGATGGTCTACTTTTATGATCTGAATCACTATCTTCTAATTCTTCTTTTACCCTTTTTATAGGAACTGACTCTGTTTTCAATGAACCAGCTCCCATAATATTCAAATATTTTCTAATATCATGTATCGGATCATCCAAAGATTTCTTTTTTGGTTGTACTTCTATATGCTTTTCACTCTCTGTAATTATTTTAGGTAACTCCTCGTACCAATTTTTTTTACCTGTTGCCTCATTAGTATCTTGTCCAAGATAAGTAAGGTAGCCAATTTGTTTTTCATATTTTTCTTTTTCCTCTTTTTTCTCTTTCTCGTGTTCTGCATTGGGCTTATTATAGTCAATTCTTCCTTCCTCAAGATCAGCAAAGAAGTTAACATGTTCTAATTTGGAAGTAGATGCTTCTTGAAGTTTAGATGAGTCTTCTCGTCCATCATACTTTGATCTAGCTACTTCTCTTAGGAAATTAATCCTTGCTTCAGTTTCCTAGAACAAATCAATAGTGAGCAATGTATAAATAATAATTATATTTTATCTCAAGACTGATATATGCTTACAGCTTTTTGAGCTCTTTCTTGTTTGATTCTTTCTTCTTCTGCAGCTTTTGCTTCATCTTTACGCACACGAGCAATATTTTCTTTTGTACGAACATGCCACCTAATAAACATAATTTTTATGAAAAATAGTATTTTAGAGCAATAAGATTTAAACATTTATACTAATAATTTAATCTTACCTTTTCTTTGGAAGAATATTCATGTTTAATTAAATGTAAATTTCTTCTTCTGGAAGATATAAATTTTTTATTGGAAGACGTGTTCGGTTGGATAACTTCAATTATTTACGCTGAATTTCACCAAAAACGTTTGAAGAATGAAAAATATATTATTTATACATATATAATTTAATGAAACACAATCGTATCGTACGTATGGAACTATCCTTAGACATTCTACGTACATTCCGAATGTTTGACAAGTGTTGATTATTTTGTGTAGTGGCAGCCATTCATAACGCAGTTGCTAACAATTGCTAACGCTTCAAAACAGAGCGGCTAAGTTTCGGCACGCTTTACAAGATTTCGAAGATATTTTAATATTTATCGTTTATTCATGTAAGTAATAACAGTTCATACTTGAAATAAAAATTGTGCATGTAATCTCACGTTAACAAGATACTTAACTTCGATAAAATCACGATGATTTGAAAACCTAACCTTTGCTCTAATCATATATTATAATCGTGCATTGTAATATTGTTAAAGCTACATTTCTTTTATTGATTATTTAAATCAATTGAATTGATTATCTAGTGCAAAATTAATTTCTTTTTATGTTGTTGTACAATAAAATTAATTAAATTTTTTTTACAGAGGACTAAATAAATTTACATCATGGCTGCGACAATGCCAATAAATCCAAAACCATTTTTAAATGGTTTGACTGGAAAACCAGTGATGGTAAAACTAAAATGGGGTCATGAATACAAAGGTTACCTTGTATCTGTTGATGGATACATGAATTTGCAATTAGCCAACACAGAGGAACATATAGATGGAAATTGTACTGGCAATCTTGGCGAAGTTTTAATCAGGTGTAATAATGTTATGTATATACGAGGTGTGGAAGAAGAAGATGAAGAAGGAGAAATGAAAGATTAATCTGTACTTATAATTCAATTTAGGTTAATATATTTTATTCTTAAGTTAAAATGACAATGAAATAAAAGTACAATGCTTTTCTAAATTCGTTAGAATTTGTTTTGTTGATACTATACTTGAATCAGATTTAAATACGTTTTGGAACATTAGTTATAATAGGTTTTGGTCTTGATCTAAAAATTAATTTCTTTTTCACAATGGCCTTTATGATATACTCAGTCTTTATCTCAGATTCATCTGTTTCTATATCGGTTCCATTAGCTTTTTTTTCTAAAACAGCAAATGGTTTTGGAAGCACAACTTCTTTCCCGTGTAATACGTGAACACCAATTATTAATATTGGTGTACCAGAATTTGTAAAGT
Organism: Augochlorella aurata; assembly: GCA_028455555.1. Classification (NCBI taxonomy): domain Eukaryota; kingdom Metazoa; phylum Arthropoda; class Insecta; order Hymenoptera; family Halictidae; genus Augochlorella; species Augochlorella aurata. Next base: position 12,240,442 of record CM052168.1, on the reverse strand, counting down.
GAAGATCTCCGATATATTTGTTTGTAGTATTTGCAGAATCGAATTTTAAATCGCCTTGTAATTCAATGATTGCCCATTCTTCAAGTTCGCCGTCTCTGTAAAATTATGAGAAACTTACATATTATTCGATAAGTGAAAAGCGTTTTATCATCTTAATAAATATAGAAGAACCTTTTAATTGGTATCATCATCTCGCTGGTTTTGGCGGCAAGTAATGTCCTGAAAGATAAACTTAAGTCGAATACACAAAACAAGTTTGTGTCTGTATCTCTGCTATTTGTCACCAGAGGACTCTAGCTACAGCACCTATCTCCAGGCCGTAGTTCGATCCATTAGTGAGGGTCAATATAGAAATTTTCTTTGCACTGATTGGTTGATGATTCACTACTGAGACAAGATTCACTGTGGATAGGATGCGCAGTAAAATGGTGGGGATGTGTATGTCAGCTTACGGAGTAAGAAAAGCGTGCAGGAGTAGATCTTACTACAGTATATGTTCATGAACAAGGAGTTTTGAAAAGTAAACACAAATGATATATTCAAAATTTTACTTATAATTATTTATATAAATATTTCGAATTTTAATCATTATAATTTAATACAATTATTTTATTTATAGTTATGCGATTTAAGGGAGTAAACGATCAAATAATTTGGATCATGCATAGTGTCTGGTAATAAAATACAAGATAACATTCAATATCTGTATTTTATATATAATTTTACTTGCATGTCAAATAATACATAAATCCAAAAATGTCTTTAAGTGATACTTGATTTATAAAAAATTCTTTAACGACATCGCAAGTATAATGTTAGAAACGGAATTTATATAGCTGTATGTATAGCTGTTCACGATTGGAATAGTATTCATGTGATTTTCTTTTTTTATTTACTTACATTTATACCTATGTGCATTTTATATGTTTACTGTAATGTAGAAAGCATATATAGTATATTTTTCTTCAAATATGAAAACAAGTCCATGGGGCTGTTACATTGGTCCTGTGCTTTTATACATAAAAGTGCAGAGGAACAATCCTTTTTGTTTAAAATGAACACCCCCATTTCCATCTAGCAATTCTAGGTAGATTATTTTATATGAGAGAGTGTCGTATACCGGACACACGTTCTCTTCGTCCGTAACACGTATATTCGTATATGCATATGCGAAAATGTTTGTAAGTGAGCGATCTTACAAAACAAACCCGCACATACGTGTATAAGAATGTTCATATCTACCAGTTAGATCCTATCAGGACTTGTATGTTTTTTGTCATTACTATAAACATTTGATCTAAATATATTATTATACGACATAGATGTTAAAGGAATCGGTTTCAAAGAATTAACTGCTGATTGTCATTTAGAGGACTACATAGGACCTTCTATCAAACTAATTTTCATTGTGAAATAATAAATGCTGCGCCCCAGACACAGAAGTGTCACTAAAAATGCACCTGAAACGGAATAAATTTGTCTAAACTTATTTACAATTTTTTACATTAGAATTACTGGATAGTACTTGCCGACATAAACCACATAAATTCCACCATGAGTTTTCACATACATATATGTTCCAACCTCGAGAAAAAATAACAACAATTAATTCTAGTTTAAAGTACAAATTAGGTATTCCTTTATTAATTATACTTGTCTGTGAAGTACTTACAGTCACAGCTATCGCAATTATGAAGGCTATGATTCCAATAATTAAAAATGCAATAGCTCGACCTCTTGCAAAGTCTGGACCAACGGAAGATATTTTTCGGCAATGTGGACATCGAGCCAAGGCATTGTTTAACGTGTTAAACTAAGGAGCAGAGTATACATTAAAATTCAAATAGATATCAGATTTGCATAAGCTACTTACCAAGAATGTATCGTGACAGTGAGCACAGCATACTCTACACATTCCAGGCAAACATAAAACAGGTGGTGTAATTGGACTTGGAGCGAGATTAATAATACGTTTACAATTTGGTCGTGGACATGCAATACGTTGTGAGGAGCTTTTACATATTAACAAACAATTACATGGACAACGAACATATTTCTTTCCCGGTGGTGCGTTTCTTATGGGCTAGAAATAATAATTAGCATCTTTAGTTTTTGTATGTAGATTTGTGTAGCACTAAGAAAATTATTCTTGAACCTACTGTAGCCTCGTTGCATCGACAACATTTGACAACATGTTGTTCTCTTTTACCAGATATATTTATCATAGCTTGACAAACTCTACATGCAACCATAGGCTGAGTGCCTCCACTAAGTGATTCATAGGGTGGAGGTAATTCATTGGGACCAATTGAGGACACAGTATTAACCGTCACTAGGCTTTCATCTGAAAGATATTATAAACAAGCAATCGGATTAAACAATTTAGTCAATACAAGCAGAGAGAGAAATGATTATTTACCTAAGAACTCCGAACTGTGTGAACTGTAATTATCATGCTCCCTTCTTAATAACGGCTGTCGCTCGCCCTCCTTGCCCTCTACCATGTCGAGCCGTTAATCGCCCAACAATTTATTTAAAGTAGTGTTTGATAGTACTCCCGGTGCACCGATGACAAGGATGACAAAATACAAATTTTTCTGACACCCTCCGCGGCTTTGTCTGTTTCTAGAGCAGCAACCGTTTCACTAAGCGGATACAAGCTGCATTAAGATACCGGCGACCTCCGACAGATTAGTTTAGGAATTCTGCAGATGCTCTGTCGTCCTCACACGTTGGCTGCACTGTTATTCAATAGATTCGTGATGTTTCTGGTGTGATCGTATTTTGAGATTATTCTTTTTCACTTTTTTCATCCCAGACGGCGCAAACAATGATCGCGTTCAATTAGTGATGATATCGTAAAAATCAACAATTTTTAATGCAAATCTGTGTAATCTGTCCAGGGGACATAGTACCAGCCTTTATCAATCGCTGTCCCGACACACTTCAAAGCAATTCGATCGTTTTTGCTCGGAACGGGAGTATATTTTACAAAGCTTTCGAACGGATGAGTCACTGTCACTGGTTTGTTTTCATGTATTGGATCAATGAGTAATTAGAAGAGCTACTGATACTGTGTTTGCTTCTTTTGCTCTTTATGTTAGTATCTATCTTAGTGTAATTTAAACTAATAAATCTAAATTTTAGAGAAATCTGTGAATTGTATGTTTTAACCTAAATTTGTACAAATATTTTGCAAAAGCAGGAATTTAGTATATTTCCCGCTAATGAGTGTATAAATATCTAACATGGAGAAAATAACACACTTGTGGAATGTAAATCAGTTTATTACGAAATTGAAGTGTTCCCAGAGTGTGAATTTACAAACGCATTATATGTAAGCTTTAAATGTTTTTGTTTATATAGAATTTGCACACACTTGAATCTATAAATTATTGAAGTTTTGTGCTTAATGTTTTTTCTTTAGACAAAAATGTAGAAGATTTAGCCAAGGAGTGGAAATGCCATTGCAAAATTTTGGCCCATCAGTGATGTGTCCTTATTGCGGATCTCTTTGGAATACAATAGATCGTAGAATCAGGATATTGAAAGGCAAGCCACTTTCCAGATCCATTAGAAAGCTTATACATTCCATGGATAAATATGAGAAACCTGTATCTAAATTTCACAAAGGTTTAGTGCAGAAATGTTTAAAAAATAAAATGAATTGTCTAATAATCAAATGTTCGGTATGCTTAAAAAGTACCAGGATACCTTTTGATAAACCACCGAGAGTAAAATTACCCAAATTTAATGATGAAAGCATTCAAAAATTGCAAAAACGTAAGAAGAAGAGGATCAAGGACAAAACTGTGGGTTTAAATATTTCTGGAAATTTAAATTTAACTACGCAAACTAGTATGGTAGAATCACAAGAAACATCTACGAAGAAAGTAAGAAGCACTACAAATTTTATTACACCAACTCAGAAATTAAAAAAATTAAATATAAGTCGATTAAAAGATATTGTAAACCATGGTGCAACGCCTCACAAAAGAAAAAGTCTGCACAGTTTCTTAACAGAGCTCTGCTGATGATTTATTAAAATATTGTATAAAACATCGTGACTACTATAAACTGTTACTTACAGCATAAAAAATATCGCATCCGTTTCATTTACAAAAAGCTTGGTATCCTTTTATTATAATTCTTTTAACAACACCTGTGATTCATCTTTGAAAATGACATTGCTCTTTCACATTAAATATCACACAACATTAAATCTGTTTTCACTTTAATTGCAAATAGATCTCTACATCGCAGTCCATATAGTAAAATAAATACACTATACAACACGTGCACAAAGAGCATAAGAGTCTCAAGCGCAATGTCTGATTCTGATGGTTCTTCCATCACTCCAATGGAATCTCCTTTCGTACAACCTGGAACAGAGTCAAACACTGCATTCCCCAGCGATCATGAATACAATCTAACTCATGCAACTCCTTTCCCAAGGTAAAAGAAAAAGGAATACATTACATTTTCAAGCAAGGAAAATTTGATAAATTCTATAAAGGATTCTTTACACGATTTCACTTTTTAGAGACCGCTCGATGGGACGCGAATTTTCGGTTGCGAAAGTCATGCGCGGAGGTCCACTTTCATGCATTTCATGTTGTTAATTCGGTCAGTGTGTCGGGTAAGGAGGTACAGGAGAGGAGTTGTTAGTCACCTGAATGCACGCCTCGAGATAATCCCGCTCGGACATTTCCTGGTCCTTCGCAGGGGGAACTTTTCCCCGGCGGCGCAGCTCTTGTTTGGCATCGTTCAAGTCAAATATTGCCACGGGATCCAGCTTGCCCTTCAGTACCAGGCCCGCCAAGTATTCAACGTAGTGCTGCCTGCGGGGAAAAGTACCCACAATTTTAGCCGTGCTGTGCACGAATCTTCTTCGTTTACCTGGCTGAGGTCCCTCCTATAATGTTCCGGGTCACGACCGTACCAATTTGGGGGTAACTTCAAACCAGCGCGTCTCGCGCATGTTTCAAGATCGTCCACGTTTAGCAACGGGAGTGGCTCCAACTGGGTCTTACGAATCTTTCGGACTAGGTATTCGATGTAATGTATCCTTGAATGTCGGAAGGCTACGTTAAGGTACGACTGGAATGGTCGTGAAGGTGTGTCGAAGGAAGGGATTAAAACCTTCGGTGCAAGTATAACTATCTTTTTAGAAAATCCAGACTTCCGCGAGCTGTCGGCCGCGTCCTTTGGAAAAAGCTGTCCAGCTTTGTCAAATGCAAAACCTGACGAAGTTGGCAGCGATGTTGACGAAACATTGGGATAGTTTTCAAAAGAACGCGGCTTACATCCGAAACGGAGAAATCTGTACAAGTTCTTTATTCGACTTTTGAAAGTATCCATTGGAGAGAGAACAAGAACGAAGCGGTTCTAAAGATAGCAGGATACTAGTCTGTCTATGCCTAAGTGGCTCATTATCCGTGTTTCTTTCGCGAAGTCTATATATACCGCTTCAATATCGTAGTAATTACGGAGCCAAACATTTTTGTAATCTCTTTAATTGTAACATTACCGTACCGTTGAAGAGACGACTTTGATAAAGGCAACTCATGCAAAGTTCTGAGCTGGGGAGGGAGGAATTACCTGCACAAACCGGCGTGTCCCTCAACGACGTCTGAATTGCACACTGCGTCCACAACACCGGTGGGAGTTTCTTTCTGCAACTGCACTTTACACTTGCGCTCCCCGGCCGGACCCTCTGTGTCGTACTCGATTCCATTATCTCTCAACAACTGCTGCAACTGCGCGGGCTCCTTATCGCGCAGATAGAACAGACAGTTCCGTGGATGATGAGCGTGCAGGCCCAGTTTCGCGCAGTACAGGCTGATCGTGCATTTCGCTCCCATCATGAACGCTTTGCCGCAGCCGCAGCAAAATTCGTACTTACACTGGCTGCACGTAAAATGCATACAACCTGCGCCAAATATGAACTTTATCAATTTCTATCCAATGTTGCTTTAACGCCCCATATTTTAGTTGGATCATTTAATTCATGTTTTAGAAATTACTAGTCCCGCAATTTGAAAAAAAAACTTCTGCAGAAGTCAATGTTGGACCAATCCTTATGAAATTGGCTCTTGGCCAATAATTTATGATCTAGGATGATCTAATATTACAGAGTCTGTGGAAGTTAAGTGATTTCGTTCTTGGTAAGAGATTTCTCAGCGAGCGTTTAAACCAACTACGTCGTCGGGAAAGGGAATGTTGCTTTAAGATCTCACCTCCCCGAGACAAGGAGTACCGAAATTTGCACTGCGGACAGTCTATGCCATTATCCGCCAGGTGCTTGGCTAAGCCCGCGGCCTGGTTATCCGGGTCGTTCTCGTCTTTCCAAGCGGCAAATTGCTCGCACGTAATTCCTTCATGCTGTTTCTCCCACTGAAAATGAAACTGCCGCTTTAGATGATGTTTACGGCGCGTATTGCGTAATGCAGGTTTAATTTCCGCGCAATTTTCTACACCTGCACGTACCGGTCTCCGACAAAAAGCACAGGTAACCGATCGACAATCAGGACAGATCAGCCTCTTCTGATCTGGGTCCGCGTAGAATCCGCTCGAACACTAAAATCAATGAAATATTTTACTCACCCGTTGCGTGAAATGAAATTCTATGCAAACGGGCGCAGTACCTGAATGCACCACTTGAAATTAGGATCCTGCATCAGCGTCCTGTCCCTGAGCTTTCTCTGGAAAAGCTCGTGAATCGGCGGATCCAAAAGCGTTTTTAACTGGATGTCCAGATTACTGAAATACTCCAGAACTTCGTCCTGACTGGCGTCCTTCAACTCTGGTTCCTTACAGTACGGGCAAACTGCGTCCGTGATGTTTCTGTCGCTGATCTGGATCGTGAAGTAGTTCTTCGCGCATTCGTTGCAGCACCGGTGCGTGCATTTTAGCATGGAAACCATCTGAGAATGAAAATCACGTTCTGATTTCTTCATTGCTATATCGAACTAGATACTTGGATGATTCTTTTCACCTGACTCATCGCAAAGCGTCCAGTGCAAAGCTCGCACTCCTGTTGCAAAAATGCAAGCGCCGATTCCACGCTGGAACACTCTTTAGCTGCATGTAGCGCTTCTACGTCACCAAACTTTAGAGCCAACAAGCTGGCAGCGACTTCTGCCTCATCGTAGTTCGACGCTTTGCCCTCGGCCAATAGACGACGAGCTATTCTCTGTGAATTCAAGATTAATTACACGTTAAAAAGTGTAATCCTGAAACACAAATCTAGACCTTTTAACGGGAACTAGAGTTAATACGCGTATTCTGACTTGGCAAAGAGTAGATGTATTTTATTGCTGATATTTCGAGTTTCGAAGATCCTTCTTTGAAGTAAGAAAGAATGGCAAAGCTACGAATGTTCGTTGATTGCTAGTGACTTCGGAATAGATTGATGCGCAGCGAGCAATGAAAAAATAGGGGAGGAAAACCATGCGTAGAAACGGTAAAAAAGATTACACCAACGTCTAGAAACGAGCTCTTGAAATTTCGACAGCAACATTGACCGACGATGATCGAAATGTTAATTGAATTGTTAAGTACGAGGCGAATTGTGAGTTTGACTATGCTAGAAGTATTAATGCGTTAATAGGTGACGATGTATCACAGCGATGAATCCCTAAGTCGTTAGCTTCGAACAACTGATCTTCATCTCCGAGCACATACAAACCACGAAGTTCGCTTCCCAACTCCAATATGAATACCATCGCAGCAGCAGCAGGATTAGCCACGATAAGAAGAGAAGACGAGTACTTACCCCCGGTGCAAGGTCTACGAAAACAGTCTAACAAGCTACGATTAAAACAGGGTTAAAAAACTTTAGGAAACATCTTGGATATCTCCGGTCTCTCGTTTCGTTTGCTTCATATTTCGAGCTGTTTGTAGACATTGGCAAAGGCCGACACAGTGAGTCTGACAACTGACGTTTACTGACCTCCCTCTCCGCTTTGGGACATCCCCCCCGTCCTCACGTAGCCGCTTGTACTATCCACGTACTCCCTTTCCGTTTTCTCTTCGCCCTCGAACCGACGTATACAACTGGCTACCAGGGAGAACCGCTTCCTCGGTACCCCTTCCTGTTCCACCCCCTTATCACTGCCCGTGCTAGCTCTGCGATTCGTTTTCATTCGTTTTTCATTAACGCGTTTCGCTACTTTCAGCCCAGCCTTAGAATCCGATATACGTTCAACCTTGACTTCGTTTTTCTTAGATTTTGCAAGCTTTTTTTCTATCGTGCCATTAGAATTTGTCTTGTTCAAGTTAATCGTCGCCGTAGACTCCACAGCTTTTTCCTTTTTAACAGTCTTCACTGAATTCTGTAAACCTTTTCTGTCTTCTAACTTCTTTTTTCCTAGGTCAGTCTTCGTCTGGATCTGTTTCAAGCTAACGTCGTCAGCAATCAAAGTTACATCTTCGTCGGACGTTCCGTCGATCTCTGCATCCTCCGAAGGTCTTTCATCCTCCAGAGGCGAATCGTCTATCTCAATGCTATTAGAATCTACCTTGTCGTTGTGAGAACAACTAGAATCAGAATCTCTCTGGTTCTCCACGTCACTGTACTCGTTTCCGGTGTCCTCGGTCTCGGAATCTGATATTTTTGCCTTTATCGCGTTGATCGTTTCCTGCAGCCGGATCTCAGCATCCGTTAACTCCTCCATGCTGTCTAGGGTATGATCCGAGAATTGTCTGTCGCTGCTGGACACCTCGGATTCCGCTGCGCTTTCGAAGTCCGAGGAACCGTCTACGTCCGAGTACTCTTCCACTTCTCGCGTGTATTCTTCGCTCGAGTCCGTGTCGCTGAAATCATCGTTCACTTCTTCTATCAACATAGGCACTTCCACTTGCTTCGCAACATTGTTTCTTTTACTATTCCCGTTCGCGTTCTTTGCAACGTCTCCCTTTTTACCCGCTAAATCCGTATCGGTTCTATCAGGGCCCATATTTTGTCTCGCCTCTATCTTCGAAGTGTTTCCCGATGAACTAGTTTCCCTCGCAGTTTGCCGGCCCGTCGGCTTCGCCGCGGCGCTATTTAAACTGCCAGATAGTCCCTTGGGAGGTTGCAAACTTTTCGCAGATTGCGGACCGCGCCTCGCCGTAAACACCGGGATTCTCGACAGAAAAGAACCTCTCGATCTGTCTTCCTTTTTCTGCCCGGTTTCCGGTCCCGCGTTTCTGGCCTTCGACAAACTGGGTATAATCGACTTTTTAATCTGCTCGCAGCCTCTCGATATAGTTTTCAGGATCGCCGATCTCTTTTCCGTGGCCGCCGCCGAGCCAATTAATCCCGGACTCCTGTGAACTTGTTTCTGACCCGCCGCAACTTTCGTTTTGCTCGTCGCCGTAATATTCGACGCGATTTTCGTGGTCCTCGTGTCTCCCTTTGTCGCGGTTTCCCTTTTCCCTACTCTTTGATTCGCCGGGATCGATTTGCGAGTTATTTCCGCCGTCGTTTCTTTCGCTCGCGCGGCTCCCTTCGACCCAGCACCCTTTGGGTTCACCTTGCCGAAATTCCGTCTCGGTATGCCCGTCGGTTTCCTTAACACCTTCGACGGCGATTTCCTCCTGTAGATCTTCTTGCCGGGAGACTTCGATCTCTCCTTAATCGGCACTTTGACAACGAGTTCGATCTCGTTTACGTCTTCAACGTTCTCCAATCTTCTTTCCGCGACCGCTTCTTCCGTTTTGATTTCAGGTTTCGCGATTAGCTTGACCGATTCTTCAGCGAATACAACGTCGGACACTTTCTCCAAGTTCATTATTGGCGCGCATTCGTTCACCGCTATCATCGGGCACTCGGTTATGTTGATCTCTATGATCTCAGGCTGGCAGTCGATCACTTTGAAACTAGCGACGCTCAACTCTGTTTCCTTCGAATCTTGTAATTTCCGGTCTTCTAACTGGGCTACCTCAACTTCGGAAGATATTGACTCTGACCCGTTGTTATTCGAATCCTTTGCGACCCAGGGCTTGTTAAAAGAAGTTACCGAATCCGGCGCAGCGGGCGTAATTTCTGCACTCGAGGCGGACGTCAACATGTTAGTCGGCGTATTGGCAATATCATTAGGATCGATAAGAGTTTCTGGAATTTTGTTAGTGCCTATAGAATTTAGCTTGTTAACGACGGATTCGGTGTCCGAAGTATGCAAGTTCGGCTGTGGACCGATAATACGAGAGTCACTTGAAATAGTTAAAATCGTCGATTCGGCATTCGCGAGTGCCTCGGGGCTTTTATTCGTGACGATCTCGTTTGGAATTGAAGAGGGATCCAGGGACGCTTGAGTGCTTCGATCGGACAGAACGGTCGGAGAATGTTCGTTCTTTGATTCCTCCTCGAGATCCTCGGCTGCCTCTGCTCTATTTAAATCATTCTTTGCTGCGTCCGAGGAGACGTCTTTCGTTACCTCATTGTTTCCGTCGATGGACATCGATACGGCGCACTCGCTTCTTCCCGGTTTCCCGTCGGAGCCGAGTGACTTACTTGCGGAAATTATTGGACGGGTATCGATTTTATCAGCGGGTTGAGGAATGTGGCATGCAACGGAGATAGGCTGCTCCACTTTTTCGCACACATGCAGCGGGGACCTGGAAATCTCAGGGGGAAGCGTTTGCGGTTCGTTAGAAACTTTGGGACTCTCGGATAGCTCGCAAACAACAGCAGCCGCGTCTTTCGAAATTTCTTCGGCTGCCAGCATCGGATCGTTATAAGTTTTCTGATTACTGACTTCGGAATCTTTGGAAGCTTCTTGCGTTACTGCTTCAGGGTTCTCTGAAATTTCGAGGACTGGTTCAGGATCGATCGGAATTTCATGAACGACGCGTTCGAAATCCTCGACTGCTTTTTCGGGAGCGTTGTTTGCAATTGTTTCGCTATCTTCTGGGGAAGTTGTACTATCGTAGGATTCTTTGGGAAATTCTGCAAGCTTTTCGACCGGGAGCATAGAGTTCACGGGCGTTTTTTGCGACTTAATTTCGGGACCCTTCGAAATATCAGAAATACACGTTTTGAGATCCGGTGGAACTTGTTCGATGGCGTTTTCGGGATGTTGAGGAACTTGTATCTGAAGTTTTTTGGAATTTTTGGAAACCTCATCTGTAGTAAATTTGGAGTTCTCGAACTTCTCAGTCATAGGAGCTTTAGGATCTTGGGAAACTTCATCGACAACGTTCTTAGTGTCCGAAGGAATTTCGTTTGCAACGATGCCGACATCCTCTACAATTTTAGTCTCTAATGTTCTGGGTGTTCCTTCGGCAAGGTTCTTACAGTCTGTCGAAATTTTATCCGAGGCAGATTCAAAATTTTCCGAAACTTTGGGCGTCGATGTTTCAGCCTGTACAGAAATCTCAGGAGCACTTTTAACTCCGTTAGAAACTTTCTCTTGAAAGTTCTCCGGATTTTCAATAATTTCACGAGCATCGATTTTCGAAGCCTCTGAAATTTCGACGGCTTTAGAATTTACAGAACTTTGCGCAACATTTTTCGGTTCGTCGGCAACTTTAACGAGAACTCCGGCGTCCTCGGAAATTCCGTTTCCAGTAATTCTCGAAATCCGATCATTGACTTCAGACGGTTCGCAAACGAGGGGTTCGGTAACGGGAAGCGAGCTTGTCAGTATAACGCAGGAATTAGTTAAATCATTAGCACTGCAATCAATTTCCGTGTCGAGTACATTTTCCACGGAGTTTTCATTACCAGTACCAATTAATTGCACACGGTTATCATCGCAGCTCTGAACTCTGATGTTATGCGTTCGCGCGTCGGATGATTCACGATCGGATGTTTCCGAGTCACGTCCCAATGAAGATGACGTCTCGTCTGATAATGATTGCGTGCCAATGACATCGTTATGCTCCGTTAATTTATGCGTAATAGCTGAATCGTCACTCGGATTGTTAGATCGAGAGTCTTTAGCATTATTCCGGGAAGAGCCGTTCGCTTCCTTCGCAGATGATTCTTCGTCCTCCGTGCGTGTCTCGAGTTGATGAGGTGAATTGGTGCTTAGCATGTTTGCGTCAACGTCCAAAGTTTCACCTGCTGTTTGCTCGGGGTCATCCGTTTTCACAGGATCGGCAACCACTGGTGACTCGATGCTGTCGATGGCGTCGCCTGCGACTTCCGTCGTGCATTTTTGCGAACTTACTTGTGCCACATTGTTCCCAGATACCGTCTCTTTTGTCTCCATGGCCGAGGATAACGCAGCGTCCATGTCCTGATTCAACGGATCCTTCGAGACCTCATTACCGTCAAATTTTGCTTCCTCCGAGTTTTCCGGTGCCGCCATTATCCCCTCTTTTACGTTAGTTTGGACAACGTCGCCGTCTTTTCCGTATCTACGTACCGTTTCGAGTTCTTGCAGCTTTTTGATGACTGTCGCGGTCGTTTCCGGTGTCGCAGATTCCGTTGTCTCGAGCGCAGCGTCCCTCCTATCACCGGCAATCTTCTTCGCAGGCTGAAGTTTCGCACGCTCTTCGTCGATTTCCTCTTTACTTTTACCTTCCGCAGATTTCGAGTCCCTTTTCACCTCTTTCCCTTCTTTTTCCACTGTTTTGACAGTCGCGTCAACACCGATTTCGCTCAACTGGTCGACGACGGCAGATCTCTTAGGGGATAACATCTGCATCGCCGACATGAACGGGCCCAGCAATTGCTCCGGCAGCGATTTCACCGCGGATATCAATGCCTCCACAGTGGCCACTTGCGTTTCGTTATTCTTCTGCGCCGTTTCTTGACCAACGTTGCTCGGAGAACCATGTTCCGGCGATGACGGCTGGTTTTCGAGCGTAGCTGTGGCCGACTCGCTCGGCTGCTTGGGCGAATCCTTGTTGTCAGGTGTTTTTGCTCCCGCGACACCTGCCTCTTGCGGTTTGGTAGGTTCTTTCAATGTTTTAATTACTGTTTCGTTCAGCGATTTTTCCCTGTTTATCGTGCTCGATTGTTCCGTTCCTGTTCGCTGGTAATTGTCCGGTAACGAGCTTGATTCTGAAGGGACGTTCGAGCTTCCAGGTAAAGGAGATTCCGTATTTGCTTGTACAACCTCTGCATCAGGATCTGAAGTTTCTTGGAACACAGTTTTAGTTTCTACATCCTGCGGAAGTATTTTTTTGTTTTCCTTCTGGACTACCTCCGAAGTTGACCTCCTCGTTTGTTCTTTATTTCCCTCCGAATTCTGTAGCACTTTTAATTCTACTCTCGCCAATACTTTATCTGCTTCGGTGTTTGTTCCGTTTTTTTCTGCCGCACCTCCCTTACTTTTGTCCTCGGTCTCGAGTTTCTCCTCTGGCAACTTTGCGAGTCGATCCTTCGCCTCTTTACCAGGATCAGGAATCGTTTGTTCTACTTTCTCGGCATCGGAGTCCTGTAGTGAATTCTCTAACGGTCTCGAAGCCTGCTCTTTTTCCAGTTTGATTGTTTTCGTCGCGCATATTTTAATGTCGTTGCTCTTCGGAACGGTATTTAAAACATTCTGCGCGGCCACTAAATTTTCACTGTTACTTCCATCAATATTTTTAGTGGAACTGTCTTTCGGTTCTTTACCAGAATCCAAAATCGTTTGGACTACTTTTTCATTTTCGCTGTCCTTCGGCAAACCCTCTGTTGTTCTTGAGATTCGTTTCCTCTGTTCCTCGATAATGTTCACCGAGGTTTTTTTTCCATTTTGATTTTTCATTTTCGGTTCTTTATCAGGATTCAAAATCGTTTCGGCTACTTTTTCTTTATTTTCGTTGTCCTTCAGCAAACCCCCTGTTGGTTTTGAGATTTTTTTCTCCTGTTTGTCGATGATATTCACCGAAGCTCTTTCTTCATTTTGATTTTCGATCTTCGGTTCTTTATCAGGATTCAAAATCGTTTCGACTACCTTTTCTATATTTTCACTGTCCTTCGGTAAACTTTCTGTCGTTTCTGAGATTTGTTTCTTCTGTTCCTGGGCGATATTCACCGAGGTCCTTTTATCATTTTGACTTTCGATCTGCGGTTCTTTATCAGGATCCAAACTTATTCCGACTACTTTATCTTTATTTACATTGTCCTTCGGTAAACTTTTTGTCGTTTTCGAGGTTTGTTTTTCCTTTCCATCAGTAATATTTACCGAGGTTGGTTTCTCATTCTGATTTTTGGTCTCCGGTTCTTTCTCAGGATCTAAAATCACTCCAATTGCTTCTTCTTTGCGTCGATCGTTTTTCGGTAAATTGTCCGTAGCGTCTGAGGTCTGTTGCCTTTTTTCTACGATGATATGCATTTTTTCATTTTGATTAATAACGTCAGCAGATGCTTTAGGGTTTTGGACTAGGGTACTGTTTGGGTTAGGAGGCAAATGAATTTCGTTTATGGTCGTTTGCAATGAATCGTTGTTGGGGCGGATCGCGTGTCGATTCTCCGGCGTTTTTAGGGCCTCGGCTACATCAAGGTCTTGTACGGCCCTTGGGACCAGATTTTTATCGATTAGAACGGTTCGGTCATCAGCGTTACCTTCATAAAGATTATCAGGCTTATTACCGGGTGTGTTCAGGGGGTCTTTATCGTGTTGCCAGTTATCGGTCAGTTGTCTGAGGGCCGCCAGTTGCTTTTGAAAGTCGGCCTGCAACGCCACGAAATTTTCAACAATTGGTGACATTACCTGCTTCCGCGCTTCTGAGTCCGACACGTTGGAAACCTGTTCGGGAACACCCGTACCACCACCGACCGCACCTGCCGCATCTAGAACAACGATGCTCGACTATTATAGCTGTCTGAAACCACGAATAGACAACGAAATGAAAAATATAGGAAGGATCTTAAATATGACTGAGTTTTTTCTGCAAAGATTTTCAGAGCCTTTGATACACGAGGTACGGTCATTTAAAAATAAGTCAAACTCTCGAGATCTGCAGCGAGTTTGATTGACAAATATATAATTCAGTTCGGTGCTCTATTTAGGTTTCAATAATTAAATTCGAGGGACACGTTAGCGCTACTTCATGCAGAATTTAAATCGCAAGCTGCGCAAATTGAACATTGCGGCTCCACTTCTTGGCTGCCGAAGTGTCGAGACAGATTAAAAGATCGCTCGGTCTTAATTGTGGCGGATTCAGATACTTTTTAAGCGGTCCTCTCGTTATGAATTGAACCTCTCATTTTCCACGGCGAAAAGAGGAATATTTAGGGAGCCGCGATAAAGGCATCGGCTCGGTCAAAAGCTTTCCGATGCCGCGAAAGGAATGCCATCGATATTCTTCTAAGGTGAAATATTCGCTGACCTTCCCGCGGTGCAGCCTCGTCATTCTCCACCCCAACCGGAGGACCCCAGATCCTCATCAAAAACGGCTTGAGCTGATTCTTTTGTAGTTCGAATAAAGCTGCGTCCTCGGCACCGGCGTTATTCTCCAGCGCTTTCACAACTTCCGCCGTCGCGAAGTTGCCTTTCTTCATTATTTCCTCGCACTGTGGAAGTCAGTCGGAATTCCGGGTCAGCGAAAACTTCGGAACACTTCAAGCCTACCGGAGAACTTACATTTGCTCCTGACAGAATTCTACCCATTCTACCCATCGATATCGATCCATTTTCTACGAAATTTTTGGTGTCCCTATCGTTGTATTGCAACTTGACATATTAACACATTATCTACCGACGATGATTACACCATTTTTGTGAATCTGCAATTTACTTTTAAGAACAATTTCATCAACAATTCATTTTTTCTCTGTTCTACTATAGCACAATAATCGAAAATCGTATTGATAGGCTCCCGGTAACTAAAGTGTAGACAAATACGTTTAAGATTTCAGTTTTAGTATGGAATAATAATTGACAATCTCATTGATATGTTTCCGGTAGATAAAGTGTCAATAAGGCATAGTTAGTGGAATTAAGGTGTAAAATGGGGAATCTACTGTACAACCATTCCTGTGGAGCAAATGACAGGTAATTTCGTCTATTTGAAGGATAAAACGTTATCTAGTTAACAAATTTTCTTTCGTTTGTTTTGTTTTACCGAAAATTCCGTGTTTTCTGTGCACTAGATGACTCACTTTTTGCTGTCTACGTTGTACGGCGACGGCGACGGAGTTCCAGACGTCGCCCTTGGCCAATCTTAAGGCCTCCTTCGCCTCGGCGGCGGTGATCACACCGATATTGTTTTCCTTCAGCTCTTTTCCCTGAGTAGTTGCCAGAACTTGCACCGTCTCCACCAAATGGGGCCACTGCGCCTTCAGCCAGTCGATGGGGTTGCTAGCGCCCTGCGATAAAGCCACCTGAACGTCGTCGGTAGAGTAACCGTGCCTCTCGGCTTCTCGCAGAAGTTCGACAATTTCTAAGCCTTGCCGCGTCAACGTTGAAACTCCTTGAGAACTAGGGCCCGCCTCGAGGAATCTAGACTGGCTCGGCTCCTGGAACATGAAATTAATTCATCGGTCGGCTAACTAACCCCCTAAATAAAGTCTACGGCGATGGGAACGCGATGCATGACGGTTCGAACAGCGGAGAATCGCTCGGAAGGGTTGGATCGTCGTAAGATGCCCTCGATCCAATGATGACGACAACAAACGGTGACGGTGTTACGTGTGTTCTATAGGTGTTCTATCGGAATTAATATTCGCCAACCAAACCAGACACAGAGATATTAATAATCATTGTCTACGGAAGCAAAGATGATCGGCGGTGAACAAGATCGGTGAACTAGATCGGCGAACAGGGGCTGCGATCCTGCCTACGTTCACACCGAGGCTACGGAAACTTCAAACCAACGTCGATTACAGATTAAAACGGTTAAGCAGAGCGTGGATTGGGCGGGATTAGAAACCGTTGGCTCTCGGGGGACAGGCAAGTTTACCCTGGAACGATAATAGAGATGGCTGGAGTCGATTGAATTCCGGCGCGTCCGATCCCTGCCGGCCCCGGCGATCAGCTGCTGAAGGAACTGCTCCTGGCTCCGCGGATAGAGGTCCGGGCTGTTCGCGAACCTGGTTGGCTCCTGAAACAAACGCTCCGAATGGCTCCTTTCATTAAACCGTTCGTTAGCAGCGCTCCATCGTGCTTCCGGGCCGCGCCATTAAAAATTTAAGGGCGCTTTTGGCTCGCGCAAAGAACAACTCAGTTCGAGCAGACTTCGCCAAGTTATCAAAGGCCCGGCCAATAACGCGGTCCAAATACGAGTTTGAAAATAACCGGGGATATTTTAATTGCGAGCTTTGCCTTTGATACGCGGCAGATTTGAAAAATCCGGGAGAAGTGGAACGACCGGCGAGCGCGTGGCTCTTTATTTAAATATGTATCTCTTTTTCCGCTATTTTTCTTTTCACGAAATGATGGACAGCGTTACGGTTCGATCGTTTGCTGAACGTTTTACCTCCACGTCACTGTCATCATAGTAGAGCAGTCCCTTCGAGCACGACGCTGTTCTCGTGAGCCCTGTGTTCCCCCTAGCCGGAAGGTAGTCGTAGGTCTAAAAATCGATCATTCTTTGAATGTTTTATTACGTTCGACAGTTCAGTGTCAGCTAACAGCTATAATGTACGTTTCTTTCGGGACATTTTCTTACTTGAGTCGAAATGCTCTGAGGCGGCGGGGACGTTCCAGTGGAAACCGACTGACTTTTCGGGATTGTCGCGAGCATCGGTCGTCTTGCTGACGTCGCGTCGCGTTCCTCGCCATTCATTTTAGCGCCGCCGACCGAAGCGTCCTGCGTGCTCTCAATGGTCGCCAATGTACCGTTCTGAATCGATGACGACGCGTCTTTCGCTACCGCTGGGGATTCTGGAAGCGTGTCCTCGGCAACGACCGTAGACGGTTCTTCCAGCTTCGCGGTATCTGCAAATTCAAGGTTACTTCGTCATTCACAGGGAGTCACTATCCTCGGAACAGCGTTCCGTACCAAAAGTAACCTGCGACCTTCGAGAGAAGGTCCTAAGACGTTTTCAACAGTGGGGACACAATCGTAGGCACCACTTTGACCTATCATTGCGTCGTCGGGATCGGTCAGAGTGGCGTCTGTCAGGATCGAATGAACACCAGCCAAATTCACGGTCGTGCTTGAAACGCAGCTCCTCTTGAATGAATAATAATGCATCAGACATGGCCGAGAGAAGGATGGCAGGCTTCGTTTCAAATACGACTGTGCATTCGGTTTCCAGTGGACTTTGCGTACGAAACAGTGTGCATGTCTCTTTATTATTCATCCAAGGGTATACATCGACAACGGGGATAATCCATTCTGTTCCATCGCAATTTTGTAAAAAAAAGAAGACGAGAGACAAGGGAAGATTCGTCCAACGTAGAAACACGCCTTAAACACCTCGCGGGCTAAGGACAGAAGGGAGATACACTCGGAGATCGGGCAGCAACAAGGGGGGCCACGGTCACTGGTGCGATTTGGTACCGAAGGAAAAGCTGATTTTGCGCCTTGCTCTACCTTTGTTCTTTGCCGAGCCACTGTCCCCGCTCTCTTCGCTGTTCGAGATCTTTAACAGGCTCGCCCGTTTCTCGAGGTCGGGGCTAGGGTCGCTCGGAATGCTGGACGTTGTCCCTGACTCGAGTTTCGGCGGCTCGCTCATGGGGACGTCATCCTGGGTGTCTTCGGGGCTAGGTGGCAACGCGCTGCTTTTCGTCTTGCAGCAGACCACGCACACGCGGTCCTTTTCGTTGTTCAGAAAAGTGCAATGTTCGCAGGCCCATTCCTCTTTCGGTATCTCCATGGCGACCTTCGATTCGTTCACCACGTCCTTGGTCGAAGCACTCCCATTTTCGGATTTAGCTTCTTTCTCCACGGAGACTCTTTTCTCCGAACCCTTGACTACCTGATCCTCCTTCCTCCGAGGACTCTCCTCCTCTTTTCGTTTCTCGACCGGCTTAGTTTCAGCTTCTTGGTTCCTGCTGCTTGGCCTCGAAGTCTCCCGACCCACGCTCTCCCGAAGTTTCCTAGGATCAAGCTCGCGAGATGGCGTTTTCCTTTGATTATCGGACTCGAAAGACGCTTTTCCGGAATTTCGCCTGGCAGATTTCTCCGTGTCCTCTAACGACGCCTCCCTTCTCACGGTTTCTCTCTTCAGCATCTCCCGATCGCGCGACGAATCCCGACTTCGTTGAGTTCTCGTGGCTGATCGCGATACGCCTTCGTCTTCTTCTCTATCTAATCTCTCGGGTTCCTGGTTCCTTCTGGAGGACGAGTCTCGCGAAGGCGCTTTCCTCGGAGTTTGCATGTCGCTGTCGATGGAGGATCGCCTAGAATCTCGTCGAGAGGATCTATCGAACTCTTCCAATCCCACGTCCCTGCGCACGGAGGACGCTCTTCTTGGAACTGCATCGTCGTCCCTTCTTCTTGGCGTGGCTTCCACCTTGTCGAAGTGATCGTCCGAGGAGCTGGTGACTCTAGATCGAGTCGGCACGGTGGATCTCCTGTCGGATGACTCCTCGTCGGTGCTTCGTCTTCGACGATCTCTGTAGCCGCCGTTCTGGACGCGATCGATCCGAGAATCCAATCTTGAAACCCTGCGATCGTCTTGGTCGTAACGTCGCCGGGAGCTTAGGGTGTTTTTCGGGAGGTCTTCGTAGTTCCTCGAGTGCCGCTTGCTTGGGCTCTCGGACCATTCCTCAGTGCTCACCACCCTTTCTTCTGACATCATTCGCCTGAACAAAACCAAACATGCTGATATAACAATCGGTCGACCATCGGTTTTAAGGGGAAAAGTTTCGGTCTAGAACTTTAAGGGTGTCGACCTTGTTTTCTTTCGCTCTTCGCCTTCTACGATTATTCGAGAATGCGTAGTAGAAGGAATTTCGAAATTCCAAAAATTACCTTTAAGCATCCGCCTTTAAGTATCAGGTGTCATGTCAGTTCTTTTCACCACGTGAATCTTTAAACGTGTTTTTCTTGGAACTTCATTTTTTGAAGTGATGCGACAATATCTTGAAAACTAATGGATCAATTTCAGTGAACTTCTTTTGCTTAAAAAGGTTTGCTTAAACGTTCCAATCGTCCAAAGAGAATCTTTCGACAACCACTATAGAATGAGGTTCGTTTATTCTTGATAGATAGAAAAAATGAAAAATTATATAATTCTTTGCGTGCTCAAAGAATATCAATGAATAACAGTGACACAAAGAATAAACAATTCCTGGACCAGAACCTGCCCTTAAATCATCACTTCGTAGATAAATTGTTCGTCGAAGAGGAAAAGAGTGCGAATGTAAAAGCTTCGGCCTTCAAAATGAGCTATCAACTTACTCGCAACGGTTTCTCGTCAACAGACTCCTGGCTTCATCCTCGTGGTAGCTCCTTTGCCTGTTCCTAGACATGCTGCCTCGCCTCGTGCCCCTGGAGCTGCGAGACAGTCGGTCGTCAAAATCCGAGTCTCCAGAGTCCTCGGAGCTTGCATCAGACGGCGATCCCTGCGATCTCCTCGATCGCGATCTAGAGGCCAACGATTTCCTGGACTTCATACTCGGCGACGGTGAAACTGCCCTGGATCTTCTGCTGGATTTCATGCTTCTCGCTGGACTGTGCGCCCTCGAAAGCGAGCCTGGATAGTGAGGAGGTAGCATCTGCGACGGAGGGTAGCCCATGGGGTAGCCCCACATCGCAGGATGGTTAAGGCTCATCGTAGAGCCGCCCATGGTCATGTCCCAAGGACTGTTCGGGTACCACATCATCGGCATGCCCCCTGGGCCCAGATGAGCCATGGATTGAGCCTGGAAAATTGTTTTTCTTCAGTATTGTGTCTATGAAAATTTTGTTCTCCAGTTTGTGTGACAATTTGTCAAGAAAATATAAAAGAATGTAAACGAGAGCAGTTGAATTTGGAACACAACCTTAACTGGACTAGGTAGTAATCCTGCAACAATTTTTCTTTTTCAAGAAACATAGCGAAACCGTACTCAAAGCATGATTTAAAACTTCATGTTGAAGGAATACATAAATACCCGCAGTCCAGTCATAAGGATCTATTCCGAGGCTGACAGCGTCAGAGGTTATCTGAAAGTTGAATATATTTAATGCTAATTACCTGATGCATTCCAGGATTCCACATATGCGGCGAGGATAAATCGCAAACGCTCGCTGACTGTATCATTGATCTAGGGGGAGGCGGCGGTGGCACTGGTGGCGCTGGTCTTGGACTGCCCATACTCAGTGGCCTTGGATTTACCGGATCTCTCGAAATGTCACCGGAAGTATGCCTCCTCCTGGTCGCATCTTGAGCACGCATTGCTTCCTGGTATTTCCTGTATCTCTCCTGAAGAGACGCAGCTGTTTGTTTCCTTCTTTCTTAAATATGTCATTCTACACCTGTTCATAGACGATCAGACGTTGATTACCATCTATGGAGTCGTTGCTTGCGTAACCATTTTATTGGTAGCAGTATTATCGAAGATTTTACTAGCGTACTTCGTTTCATGTTCGTTTAATTTCAGTGGCTACTGTGCTAGGATTTATCAAACCTTTTGATCGTACTAATGTTTTTAAATCTGGAAGCAACACTGTGATTTGTATTGTTAATCTTCGTCGAACTAGTTCCCGGCTGTTAGCAATCCACGTGTTAATCGTACCGAATGCATTCTTCCGCCTAGTTATATGTTTTTAGAATGATCCCATTCTTTTCTTATTGTTAGACCGCAGATTTTTAAGATTTTAAATGGGCGAGTGCAATTTAAAGCAGTAGACAAGATAAATTAGTGTATGCGTTCGTTTGAGCTCGTTTAAATTAATAATGGAAGAATTACGTTTCTGTTGCATGGCTGTTGCCTCTTGCAATTGATGCAGATAATAATTATTTTTTACAAAAACGAAGAGTTCTAAATGTGAAGATAATAAAAGTCTGATGCGTAGATAACAAAAGATCCGGTATATGTTAAAACTGGCCACGCATTGGCTGGGAAAGTTATTGTATTCGTTGTAGGAAGATTAACGCGATGACGTTTTCGATAATGATATTTGTTTATTAAAATATTACGGAACGTTTAGAAATTTCGTTTCATTAATTGCAGTTTTCTCGAACCAGTTTGAATTTGAAATTGAATTTCATGTGACCAACGCGAAAATGTCTGATCGTCTACGAACCAGGTGAAAGTCGCTGTTTACCTGTAGCGTGGACATTTTGTCGGTGCCCGGTCCGGATCCATCGGATGTGGCGTCTTTCGCAGACTGCATGGTGTTCGACACCGTTTTCGTATCTAGAGTCGCCGATAGCGGCCTGTTCGGCAGTGTTCGCTTCAAGCTGCCGACTCTCTCGATCAAGGAGAGATTCGTGGGTCCCTGGCTTTGCGTCGATTTAGCCTAAGCGCGGAAACCTGAACTTTATTACACAGTCGAGCTGCGACCGAACACCGCTCGCAGTGTTGTTCTCGGTAACTGTGGAGTTCTACGGCAGGATTTAGTTGGTGTCGAGACGAAATGCGTAACACAAAATCGGAACAAATGGCAAAATAACATGAAGAAAAGAAAAATCATAATTTAAACGAAAGAGCACGTCCCGTCGTCGTGGCGAGTCTGTCGCAGCTGAAGCGTCGCATGGTATTAGATGGCTGGCTGGATCGGTAAATGAAGAAAGCGTTAGTGAACAAAAATAAAATGACGATGGATAAAACGAAAAATTGTTTGCAACTTAGATGGAAATCGAAGACGGAGCTGTCTGGTTAAAGAAATATACTCGGCTGAAAAGAATCGGCGTGTCTGTATTAAACGTAGATGGTATATGTTCGTTGTACCAGTAACGGTACGGGAAATACGGAGTAGCACATAGTAACGAGAAAATCGAACCACCGTGTTCACCATGCTCTGCCATATTCACGATTCCGCGCAGGATGATTTCCTGCCGCGACCCGCGAGTCAATTACTACGTCCCTGTTCGTTTTTTCCCGCCCGTTACTTCGTCGCAAGAGCTGTGTAAAAGAGTGACAGAACGGGATCAGTGAATACGGCAGTGGTGTTTTTGCGGTAACGTGGTGTATTCGAAAAAAACCAACGACAATGTACATTCAAATCTCTGCTCGTTATGGAGCAGCAGCGTAACGTGTATTAAAAATCTGTTGCGACTGACGCACATTAACAATCTTCGTTGCCTCGGTGTGACGTTTCTCTAAAAATCAACAATCTGGTCGTGTACAACGGGAAAACGATACACGAGCGTGTCTTAACAACGTGGAGAACGATCGGAATCGTCGGCGGACAAAGTTGCGATCATAGTTGCATGGAAAATTAACTGTTCACCTCTATGTAGCAGATATTTGTGCAGATGCAAAAATTCATTAAGGATTATATCAGGTTGCAAAGCAATAATTCTAGATTTCATTTATCGTGACTTAGGATAGCAACTCGCGGAGAGCTCCAGCTTCTCCGCATCTCCGCTGTGGAATAAGAAGAGTGAAATCCCTAGCAGGGATAAATTGTGATGCCGTCAAAATCTGGATCATGCGGCTAAAATACTGGAAGTTTGCTCCACTTTTCTAGCCGCGAGGATCTTTCTCGTAGAGATCTTTTCCTTGGATACGAGATCCCTTCGGCGAAACTGCTGCATACGCAGCCACGGTTACCGCAAATTACATAAAATTTGCGGTCAAGTTATTACTGAATAACTTTAGCGAGTCGAGTGATTAATAGGGGACAAGTTTGACAAGGAAAATCAGGATCTCGCAACCTGGTTCCCGATGATTCCGATCGAGTTCGACTCCTTGATCCGACGCAGGACTGCGGCTCGAGGATGCGCGTACCTAAGGCCGACCAGTCGTCCTGGAAGAAAATTTCACGGAAAGGGATCAAAGCCTCAGGCTAGAACGCATCCTACCTGAGTCTTGCGGTTTCGCCTCGGCGGCGGTATCGGGGGTGGGTTCGACATGTTCTCCCCTTTCGGCGGCAGCGGCGGTCGCGTTTTTGTCGCGAGATCCGTCAGGATCCTCCTGCGCACGTGGTGTTTCCTCTTCGGGTGCTTGTGGTTCATGTCGTCGCAGGCCTCGCAGTAGTTCTCCTTGCAGGTGTCGCAGCGGGCGAAGACGTCTTTCGTGCCGCACAGGGCACATTTGATTGTGTTAGCGTTCGTGATCGGCGTCGAGGACTTTTGGTTCTGGGTTTGCGGTCGGGTCGGAAATTCGATGATCTCGTAGTCAGGGTCACCACAGTCGCCGGTAAGCGACGGTGGTGGCACCTTCGGCGGGGTCGGGGGTCGTCGTTGATGCTGATGTTCCGCTTCCTTCTGCTGTTGAGCCTGCGACAGCAACTTCGTAAGAACGAGGAACTTTCTGAACTCTTACGGTGCCGAATAACAATATAGGCTAAAGTTTCCCGATATAAGACCGTAGCTTACTTTCGTTACAGATCAGAGTTGGGCATTATTCGAATAACATAAAAATTCTACGAGTCAAATAATATAATATCTCGAATAAATTTTTTTTCGGCACTAAAAGGGTTAATCAGTTGTTGTTTGTAGAATCTTGTACTCTAACTCTTTGAAAATGTCAGTGGAATCTAATTTACAATTTTTGGAAATTATTGACTGCTAAAGTGTGGTCTGTACATGGATGTGCTATTTCACGACTCCTAAATAGTCTTTCCATTCTTTGTCTAGACTCAAATTAATAAATTATAACGAATTGAGAGGGAGTAATAAATATATACGGTGTTTGTTTCAACAATGAAAAGTCTCGAATTTTTAACAATAGATTGTAATTCTGAACAGAATTACTTCTATTAAGTCTAAAACAGTAAAGATACGAGAAACGTTTATGAACCTTGTTACATTATTTTCAACTTCCTGAAACGCTAACGAGATGACATAGTCTTTTATTCAATTTCTTAAACATTCGCAATCTAACTTTTCACTGTCGATATATAAGATAGTACAGTATCTTTATGTACCATTCGCCGAAGTGCATATGACTCAAACCCAACGAGTACATTGAGGAGTCGTAATTACACGACGCAATACGTACCATTACCCAATGGGGCATGGACCTTGCCATGCGCAACCGGGTCGAGGGGTTCGAAATGGCCATCGGGCGCCATTTTTCAGCTCCCGGGTTCTGCAACAAGGATTTGCCTGTTCATAGAGATAAACTCGCAACGTTCACACCCATGCAAACAATTGAGACTGTATTTTCTCATGTTGCTTCGTAACTGTGAGAAACGCGAGTACATAAATTTTAATATCGTCTGCTATTTTCTCATATTTATATTTATACTTTAACTGCCAAGTGTAATCAATGTATCACATCTGCGCAACTATGCGACACGTTTTCCAAAACAAATTGCAAGCCTCGACGTTAACGAAATAATAGATCTCGTAGGATCATAAAACGTTTTCATCGGCTGACTAGTGAAAAGTAAGTCGGTCTAAATGTCCTTGGTAAACAGTGCACCCCGTTTGCGATTCTAGAAGCGTGCGTGCGCGGCTATTGTTTATCGGTTCAGCGCGTTTTTACACGCAACTACGAATCGAGGCGTTGAGACAAGCTGGCAGGCGTCGGCTGCCAAGCGGCGCGTGAATTCATGTCATCGCACCTTGGATTAGGTGGCCGAGTAATTTCGAGGATACACCGCGTCGAGATTTCTCGAGTGGGTCCTCGAGAAAGCTTGACGTCATACTAGACGATTCTATCGCTCGGACGAACGACGGAAATCGCGTCTACTCGCCGCGGGAAGGGAGGGAAAAATCGTGGTTCCGCGTCTCGAAATAAAATCGAGCCGAATGGCACGCGTCACTATATTTCTGCCGGTCGACACGAATGCGGAGAATCCGTAAATATCGCGGGGTTATGCTCGCGCATTCATTCAACGTTTGTATCGGGATTACATTAACGTTCCCTGCGGAGCGCGTTCCGCGTGCTCCGGGCTGAAAGTCCGCGCGGGATTTCGCATCGATGCAATATCGGAATATTTTTCTACCGGGCGTTCGATCGAGAAAAATGATAATTTATTCACAGGCAGCAGCTCCCTGCGGCCGGCCAACGATAATATTGTCGAACGTCGACGGAAAGCCCCTGTCGGAAAAATAATATTCTACCGCGGTTCCAGTCGGCCGAGCCGCGCGAGTTCCACGGGCGTGAATTAGAAACCTCGAATTAGAGCCATACGTATCTTTAGAACGTTTACCCCTTCTGTTCTTCGCGGCGGTTCCGTCTCTTTTGTTCTATGCGGCTATTCTGTCCTATGCAAGAGCAACAAAGCACCTGATTCCCAAGAATTATAAATTTAGAAACGCGCTCCTCGCGATCGTTTCGCGCGCGAGAAACCGATCCGGTTTATCACGGTTGAGAACCGAGTCCCATTCAAGCAGGAAAACCGTATCAAAATTTTCGCGTGGAGACGCGATAATTTTAAATGGCGATGCGAGGGGAGCCGGGTATAGGAGCCGGCTGCGCTTTACGAGCCACTATTTTTCGATGAAATTGCTGAAGTCTGCAGAACTTGGAGGTCGTCCAAGCCCCGTCCGCCACCGATGGAGATCTTCCGCGATACATTTTTCTAACTATGTAATAATCTTCTCTGTTGCTTTATTACGCCGATCGATCATCCGCCGGGATTTCGCGTTACAAGCGTTTTGGCTCCGTTCGCTTTCGCGCGCCGCTCCGACATCGTTCCCGACACGTCGCGAGATTAATTATTCGCAGCGAGTAATTAACGAAACACGACGGAGCGTCTCACTGACACGTTTCACAAAGCGTGTTCTCCCCCTCCCCCCTCCCTTACCCGGCGCAGCGGCCGCGAGTCTCCCGATTACTTAACGAAACAAGACGCCTCGTAAACACTCGTTTTCCCCTGTAATTTTCTAGCAAAGAAGCCTTGCAGATGCTTTCGCCGCGATAGCGTCACTGTCTGCTCATCAGTCGGGCATCGCGTGTCTCCGTAAACAAACTGGTCCCGCTTCCGGTTCTCCGCGAGCACGCCACCAAGCTGTACTTCCGCCATGAGCTGCTGGTGTTCGGCCTGCGTTTCGCGCGACAAATCGCCAGGCTGATTGCGCGTGATGGTCTTTTGTCTACTCTCGCGAAAGTAAAACCGGTGAAATCCCGCTCCCGTCGAACCGTCGCCTCGCGATCGCCTCCTCGAACAAGGGAAACCGCCTCGCGATGCCTCTAACGAGCTTTTACGCAATATCTAATTGCATCGCGGTTCGACCGACGATGCTTTCGATCCCTTTAGCTGGAATGACGTTCATCGACTTTTTGACGTCACCGATGCTTCAAGCGCGTGGCCAGAGATCGGCGAAATTTACGTCGAGACGTATACATAAATACTTCCATCCCGGAACAATAAATAAAACATGTTGCAAACGTGCTGCATTCCGAATGCCGCAATTGCCCAAAAGTTCTTTAAAGTCGAAGTGATTCGCTTAGAACTGAAGTTAATTTAAATAGTTTATAACCTTAAAGCATTTTCTTTGAAAGCAATTAATTTTTAGGACAAACAAATCCGTCCTCCATATTAGGGAGACACGGCAGTCGATGCGTTAATAGCTGTCAAGTATACTTCATAATGCAGAATCCCGTAGAAATTGGGTCTGTGCGTCTGAAAATAGAAGCTAGCTATTAAGCAGCTTCTGTTTCACTTTTTGTTTCGATCCTTCATCGCCTACGATTGAATAGCTTTCCAATATCTAGTTATTTACGACTCAGCCTAATACACTAACCTACTTCCGAACGATTTATGCTTTTCTATTTTAGCGAGAAATATCTAGCCCAAGGAATGTCTCCGAATTCCAGAAATTCCCTAGGACTCCTAAGCTTTAGATAGTGTTCGGAAAAGGGGAGGATCTACGGGTGTAGTTTCCGTTTGAGTAACGAATTCGAGTAGTCCCAGGTTCGATGCAGTCGCTGAAGGGCCAGTAGAAGGGGTTAGAAGACGCGTATCCCAGAGGAAGAGGACAAAAAGATCCGCGCGAACTTCCAGGCCGATGCACCACGGGCGTCGCAATAAAACGGAGAACAAAAGCCGCACTCCGGCCCGTATCAGAGCGTTACCGGCGGCCACGATGCACCGGATAACGCACTCGTGAAAGGAATATTCGCACTCACATTCATGTGGGACCTCGCGGAGGCGATTTCTCCGGTTTTCCTCGGGAACTGGTCGTCACGGTACTGGCTGCTTCCGACTGCTCGGCGGCGCTCGTCTACAAGGAGCTGTTGCATTGCCGCAGCCGAAATCTATTTCCGTAGCGTGGCTGCTGGACCGATGCCACCGTTTTACCGAAGTCTCCCCGTTCGCGTAAATATATCGGGACGCGGGCCGCTAACATGCTAGAGCTGGCACTACTTGCCGAACCGGTCGAGCCCTCTCGTCTTTTGAACGCAACGATATAGTTATCGTCGGCTTCTTCCTCTTCCTTTGATCGGTCGATCTTAACGCTTTGACGGTCGCGCCAAGAACGTCGAAAATTTCATCAGATCTAATTATTTTATTTAAACAAATTAAAATTTAAAAGCTAAGTTATATCGTGGTTAAGAGAACTATGCAGCTTCAGTTTCTTGAAAACGATGCATAAATTTCCGATTCTGCGTACCAAAGTCTGATAAAATCAAAATATTTTATTTAAACAAATGAAAGTTGAAAAGTTAAGCTATACGATAATTACTTCCTCAACATTCTTATTCTAAATTATTATTCCAAATTAAGAAATTATAATGGATTGTCGTAAAAATTAATTTTTGAAGGTTTATATTTTAGATAATTTTCTTATCCGCGTATGGGTGACGTGGCAGTCAAAGTGTTAATAGTGTAATTACGATACAGTTTTTCAATAGCACAATCATGATAAACATTATAATAATAATAATAGTATAAATAAAATACGTTTTGTTAATAATAGAATTACGATACATTGTTTACAAAACTGCGGCGAATCAATTTTTGTGATTCGAATTTTTGCGAAGTGATGTGTACGTGACTCCTGCCGTCAAAGTGTTAATCTTTTTCGAGAAAGTATACCTATTGCTGAATCGGTGGCGAGCCGCCCCAGAGTCTCTGTTTGCTTGGGTGGTCGTTTTTTGTAGATTTTAGTCTTTTATACGATGGAGATTACGAAACCGTACGATTTCGGTCAATGGCTGGTTTGCCAATTAATTATGTGGTTCCTATTATTATCGATGACACCGTTTCAATATTCGTGGACCCTCCAGCGAGTTATGTAAGGGGCCATCATCGACCTCGTTTCTGCTCTCTGGCGTCTTTACTAGGTTCAATTCATCCTATCCACGATCCGCCCACCATTTCGCCGTTGATAATTGATGGTGGAGACTGATGACGTCGCCTACACCGATCGTAATTGTTTATAGCTTATATCTTACGCATACTTATCCGATATACCTATTTTTTGAATGAAGAATGCAGCCGCTAGACACTACCCTTCGAGTTTGTCTTCTGTCCTGCAATTTTTCTTTACATGCTATATTAACCCTAGGATGCATATTAGAAGGTCTGCTTAAGAGGCATTGTACCCATGTAAGAAAAAGTGCTATAAATAATATTTTTTCTATTAAATACTATTAAATAATACATTTAGGTATCTACAAGACAAAAATATAAACAATTATAACAAAGCATTGTTAGAACAGAAATACATGTTTAAAATTCTGTAGACATTTTTTGACCCTCCCTAAAGCATGCAAGGGTTAACGAGAAGGTTAATAACTCATGTTATTGTTAGCATAAAGTACAATGAAAGGATCGACGTCGAATTCACAGAAGCGCGTTCAAAATGAGCCCAACTACGAATTGACCTCGTGAGGATCCATGCGGATCTATTTTATGAGACCATCCGCCGATGAAATCTCTGTGGCCGTAACCATCGTTTTGAGTTCCTTTAAACAGCAATCAGCCGCCCACGAGGCGCCGTTCATAAACACGGAACAGTCGTCGAACGAAAGTAAGAATTGTTCTCGTCGGGCGCACGACGGAGATTCCTTTATTGGCGAAGGAAAGGAAGCGGGGAAAAAGTCAGATGCCAGAATGGTGAACCATTCCGACTGGAAGTTATACAGTCGTAAAACTAAATCCAGCAAGGTGTAATTATATGCGAGCGGTTACCGACTTATATTTGCATCTGTATTATATCCAGGTTGCATCACCGCTTACCAGCTCGCTTCCCACGTGCGCGGCGAGCATTCGCACTCGCAAACGCGTGGGCCTCTCGCGCGAGTACCGGCTCTCATGCGAAAACTTTGACTTCTCGCCGCGGCGTTCCGCCATTTTTTTTCTCCTCGCGCGAGTATCGGCGGGCACGCAGAAGGAACGGAGCGGATCGCCGCGATTTACTAAATCGAGAGTGCCATACACCACTGCCGGTTACGGAACGCAGCTGCGCCGCGCTTGGCTCTCCCGCGTATCTCAACAATTCGTTTAAATAATTTATCGGGACCGCAGTTACCGTGCAACCTGCTTTTCATCCGCATGAAAAAACATCCGCACACCTACGGCACAGATCGCCGCCAGTACGCTCTCCCGAGCAAATGATCTCATTCGAGATATCGGAGACTGATATCTCGGTATGTCGGGTGAAAACAGGCGCAAGCAGGTTGATGGAGCTACGATCCTCCGTCCTTATGGGTGTAGCGCTCATTAAACCGGCATTTTTACAAGCCCCGGACCGTGTAATTAGTAATCTCCTCGATTATTCATTGTTGACGAACGTACGTAAAAACCAGCGGACAAAATGCGGAATGAGATTCTAGCTTCTAGTTCCGTAATGCCGGTCATTAATGTAATGAACCTGCCTCGCGGGAGTTGTCGGAATTTACGCTCAGACATGAGAAAACGTTTCGGCATTTAGAATAGGATAAACAGCATTTAGCTGGGCGGTTAGTTGAACGAGATTAGCTTCGAACGGTTTTCAACGAGATGAATACTCGGCCAGCGTTCCCGTAAAACAGACACTTGTTTGTATTGCAGCTAATTCCTGGGATTATAGTGTACAGTGGAAATTTCACTGTTGAGGGAGAATGATTACTGAAACCAGATTGCGAATATTCGAACAGTAAAATCAATTCACATATGCATAAATATAATTTTGTAGTTCTCGTTTCACGAGGAAATGAAAGACAATTTTTTAATGTTTAGAGTGAACAACAATTTTCTGACATTTTTCTAGTAATTTTGAAATCTTATGTTAAAGCTTTTGTTTTTCATTCACAAAATACTGAACCAAGAGCTTTTTTAACATCATTACAAAATGAATTTTTGTTTTAAAACGAAACGACTTTGCACTACTCCATTTTACCAACCGAATACAATGATCGTCTTTCTCAGATTTTCTCCGTTGCATAGTTACCGTAAGAAAAACTTACTTCGTAGTGAGAAGATGTTCTTCCTACTTCTCAAGCGCGTCTACGTATTTAGATGTACTCGAAGATCGTGCATGCTCTAGCCACATTGTAGACGTACCACTTTCTTTAACGTTTTCTCCAAAAGTACCGTCGTTGCTTTCCAGATTCCTCGCAATATCTCTTTTCTAGTGTTCGAATACAGGTGACATCACGCCTATTAAAAAGTCCGCGACTCTTTCGATCAGCGATTAGCCAGTTAGCTGTTTTCGACGAGTAACAGAAAATGTTGCCATTTCTTCATGTCGAGTATACCCGTGAAAAACAGTTAACTGGTTAAGAAGGATGCACACTTTAATATTTTTAATTAAATTATATATTTCATAAAAGTGTCGTACTTGAAGGAAATATGAAGGAAATCAAATATATACAGTACAATTACTGTAAAGTAACATACACACTTTTTCAAAGTGATTGCGACATCGAACTGGTTAAAACTACAAGGATAGAAGATCGAGTACGTAGCAGCCGCAGCAAAGGCGCGTACGCAGAAATTTAAAAGTGATCGCGCCGAGGATATCCTAAAACGGTGGCCACCAATCTCGGCGAGCTCCGCTTTCTTTTTTCCCATCACGTATCGATCAGCCGCTCGAATGAAAGTAGTGAATCGGGACCGCGTTCCATCGGCATCGGGGCCAAGAAACCGGCAGGACCTGAAGCCGATCTTCGAGAACCCGCGGCGGACCCGCAGCGGACCCGCGACGGGACCGAGTCGACGACCATCCCGGACCGTCTCTAAAAAGGAAAAGCCCCGGCTCGTCCGCTAAATTTCTATGAAATCGGTGGCAAAAGCCGCGCTACCATCGGCACAGGTGACAAAGACAGAGACTGGCCAGGTGAGCGGACGTAAAAGAGTAATACCCAGGCCAGCCTGGGTTCTCCAACCATAGCGCCACCTGAGAGCCAGCACGGTCCCTCAAAATGGCCGTCCCTCTCACCTCAGACCTTCCCGGAACGTCGACGGAAGCAGGTGGCGATATTCAGGTTCGAGCACTCGCGCGGCCGCCTCGGTTGGTGCCGAGACCCAGTTCCAGCCGGCGGACAGACGAAAAATCGGTGTTGCAGGAAACTCTCGTAAACGCGAAGGTCGAGGCTCGGTGGCCGTGGTGTCGTGTGAAACGCATCGAAAGCTCGCGATCTCGTGCTCGATCGACGAAACACAGCGCTGGGGAATCGGCAAGTCTCGCTGTTGGCTGCTGTAACAGGCTCGCTCGAGGAGCCGATACACGTCGCAGATACCTGGCAGGTGGATCTGTTCCTAGAAACGCGCTGTTCCCCTGTCTGCGTCACACGGTGCGCGCGTTCACGCGCCGCGGCACTGGTCCCGCGGCGATCCTCGGCCTCTGGTGATTTCAATGCTCGGTGCGGCCGTGTCCGGAAGAGCAAGCGAGCGAGCGAGAGGACCCGAGAGAGACAGAGCGAGAGAAAAAGAAAGAGACAGACAGCCTGTCCGTGACATCGTGCGCGATTTTACCAAGTGCCGTGGTATCCCGTAGCCCTGGCACGACCCGTCGGTAGAAAGTAAATCGTGTCGGACCGTGGGACTGCGAGGAAATCCTGACTGGGACGAGAACATCCGTGAAGGTCCGAGGAGAGATGTCCGGAGCGAGGCGTCGAGGTATCTCGTGGACCACGCTGGACGCAGGAGTATGAGGACGTGAGTATAACATCGGTGCCGAGGCTTTCGACCTTATTCGCTGCTCCAATTGTCTCGAATCGTCTTGAATCATCTCCGATCGTCTCCTCTCTGGCGATGCTCTATCTTAGAGGATACCTGTGTAGTACAGACCGGAGGATACCGCATCGGATCCACCGAGGAAGATTTATTCCGTGTTCCGGAACGGTACACGTGTTTGACAAATCTGATGCGCCTCGGGGAACTGGTTCTCCGGTGCACGGCACGGCGAGAATAATTCAAATCTCTGGATCTCGCGGCACACCGTGCGACGACGTGTACCAACGCGAGTAGCTCGGGGCCCCGCGTCGCACCGATTCGATTCCATTCGATCCGATCCGATCCGATCCGAGCCGATCCCAGCCGATCCGGGCCGATCCGAGCCGATCCCGATCGAGCCAGGCCGTTCAATGGAATGCCAGCTATTCACCGGTACTTTCGCGCGTTAAGTAACAAGACAAACTGTCGCAAACGCGGGAACACGCCTTGTTCTGCCCGCGAACAATGATGCCGTTAACCTGTTGCGCGGATGCGGGGGGGAACGCCGCGCCAGCCCGAGAACTCCAGCCTCGTTGCGTCCACGTACTCTCCGATTCACCTCAATAAAGTTTCTCGTTTCTTTGACGCGGTACAAGGAGTTACGTAGTTGCGCGTGTCTTTGTGCGGCTGTCTCTTCGTGAGCGGACCGAGGGCGCGCGCGCGAGCGCGGCCAGCGTAAATACCTAGGAGAAGGTGGGCCAGAATGAGGACACCGGTATTCGAGCGGGCATTATCCAGTGATAAACGGCCAGAGGAATGCGATATATAATTTTCACGTGCGTGACGCCGCCGATTTTCGACGTGCCATTGTCCGTCTTCGACAAGTTGTTTAGTTTCAAACTTATCGGCCGATCAGCAATTCGTATGGTCTGTTATTGGTCCTGAATATTGGGAACGGCCTCGTAATAATCTAGAAAGTATCGTGTTTATTTATATGTTATCAAGTATTGCTAGAAACGAAGTGAAATTTCATGTAGCGAGTTTGGAAAACAATTTACTGAATTGATGGTAAATTGGAACATTGAATGGTTTGCGAAGCAAACCGCATGGTAACGCAAAATTCGAAACCGTTGTGAGTAGGTGATATGAAATTGACGCACTAAATGCCTAAACTAGAATACACCACGAACAATAAAGCATATTAAAGAACCTGAAACTGCGTAGTCGATGAAATTAAGCAATGAAAGACCAAAAGCTAACAAAGAAGTTGCTCAACATTACGAACAATATGGAATTCAGAAGTAAATTTTGAACAGAAAAGATACCAAATAAGATATCAATCATCACTAATGACTAGATTGTGGATAAAAATTTGTGATAGAAATTATTAGATAGAAATTATTAGCAGGCAATAGAAACTATAGATAAATTTGAAGAACACCCATACATTCTATTCGACTTTTGAAATCGTCAAAAAAGGAAATAAACTATCATTTATTTACCATTCCTTATAATCGATTCACAAGATTTTTATTTCGCATAAAGATCCGCGGTCAATTAAACTAAACTAACATCAGACCTACTGAAGCGATCGAAATAATCGGCATCACACTTTTTCTTTTAAAATTGTTGAAATTGTAGAGACAGTTTCATAGGAAGTTATCGAATATAATTCGTCATTCATGCACATATTACGATGAGAATGGCGAAATGTTCAAATAAATACAGTATTTCGTCGACTGGTCAAATGATGATGAAGAAAGAACAGTTGTCTGTGTTTGAAGAGACTGACAAACTAGGACTATCTTCCACAGTTTCGTAGCACTTCTGTGGCCACGGCCGAGCTTCGAACGATAGTTCATTGGAGGGGAAACGCGCAAAATATCCTGTTACCGTGGCTCGTTGAAACCGAGGATCGCGTCCAACGGCCGTGATGGCCACGCGCGCCGCTCGATGAATGAAAATCGACGGACAACCGTAATTGGAAGTGTCGCGTTTTACGGGGACCATTACGATTTCCTCTTTCGAGCGTTGCGTAACGCGCGACGCGATTAAAATGCAACGACCGACTCGCTGGTTTATTTACAAGCGACGAAATCCCGCGTAATTACCGACAGGCCGTTGCAACGAAAGCTGCAGAAAAATTTCGGTTGCTGTCCCCGTGTCGGAACACCGACGCGATTTACGGCAGAGGCTCACGACCGCCGGCACGTCGAGCGTGGGACAAGAATCGATCGAGCCCGTTTCTTCGTTAGCCCTGCGAATACCACGTGAATGAACACTGTAGCCCGTATAAAGGCTGCTGTTCACCGGCTACAACTTCCGGGTAAGCTGCGTCCCCCTTGATGTCGCTCCTGGAGAAGCGGCGACGTCACCATGCCAGTTTTGCTTAAATTTGAAAGTCATTCGCTCGGGTTCAGCTTTTTACTCCCCGTTTCGTTGCGGATTTTTCTGAGGTTCTTCTTAGTGCCGGATCACGCATGATTTCTAGAGGACGGAGTACTGTTCGAGAGTCTCGAGTTATAGATTTTGATGCGAATTGAGGATGTCGTAGCTTGTGAAAATTGAATCATTGGCTCATTCAATTAGGAAGAAATGTAACTCTGGAGAGTATACAGTACCATATCTTAATCATGATCAGTCATTTGGTCATTTTACAAAAATTAACACTAAACCTAGCGAAATTTTGTTTATTTCTATCGATGTTGATTGCAAGTAACAGACAATTTAACATTTGTTTTTTTTTGCATTTTAGACATATACAATCTTTAAAAAGAAGATTTAAGATATTTAAAGAAATATATTTTAGTCCATTTTGTATCTACGTCTGTATTTACGTCGATACTACATCTGTAATACCTTCGCGAGTTAGACACGTTATTCGCAGCGTCTCTGAAGTTTGTTTACAGAAATCTGTCGCAGCATTTATGTTCTCATTTGTAGCCATTTCATTTAATATCTTGTTGTAAGAGCTGGTTCTGAATGAATTATTCAGATCTGAATTGATTACCTCTCACATGCCCCTCGGCAATGATTACACAAAAGATCTCACGATAATTCTTCCCCTATTTTCGCTTCATACACTGAATTAAAAAAGTTCGTTGTATATACAATCTTACAATTGAAATAAATACAATTTGCAACACAAATAGAGAGAAAGGTTGAATTTTTAAACAAGTATTGCCGTAGGCATAGTTTCGAAATAATTATCGCAGTATCACCAGGAACAAAATCTTCAAGTTTTGCGTTCTTTTTGACGAGCTTTGTGAAATATCTGTATCGCGCCACTGCCGCAAGGTGTTCGGTCATCGACAGAACGATCGCGTTGCAAATGAAATGCTTTCTCCTGATATGGCGGCGCGTGCTCGTTCTCCGGAAGAAGAACTTTCCGCGCGCGTTTCTTTCACCGCGCCAACTTTGTCGTGGCTCGCCGATGGAAATCGTCGCTTC